>JARQTJ010000254.1:0-101689 GCA_030142635.1 Trachelus troglodyta
TAGTTTTTCGAGTGGAACCAAAAACATGAACAGATTCTTAGTTGCTGCTTTCTGTCAATTAGGGAGGTAGGCTAGAGTTTCTGGAACGAACGTTTTACACTTAAGTAGGCAGGAACCCCTCGGGTCATAATTTTTTTTTTTCGTACGTTTTTCACGAAAGAACATTGACTTGGCTGTGGCCCACTGATTTCCCCTAAAATTGCCCAAGGGACTTGTGCGTTCACAAGCTTCCACGATACATCCTCCCAATTGTTTTAATTGTATCCGTAAAATTGTGTTTTCGCGATAGATAGTTTCCCCAAGCCCCCACACCCTAGGTCGGCGTGGGACCATCGCGGGAGCGCCGTGGAAGAGGCCGTGGGCCGAAGAAACTGCCTTCAATTTCTTGACCCAGATCAATGCTTCCTTGTCAATATCTATGATTGAATGCCAATTCTGTACTTGATTATTTATAAGTCATCATTGACGTATATTTAATCATTTGAGTAACAGTTTTCACCTTTTATTGCAAATCTTCTCAATGATCTTTGATCTTGGTGTCACGGACTTGTTGTGCTGAGCATATGGTTTTCGATTCTCTTAAGAAAATCATGTTTCCTTAGAGGATCGAAAATCATTGTTTAATGATTTTGTCACGTTGTCACTATGGAACTGTGCTCGATAACCATTATGTCATTATTTCATTGTATTTCATATGTGTGTGTTATTTGAAACGGTGGAAACGTTTTGTTTTAATAGTTAAAATTTTCAGAGTCACATAACTACAGATGTTTCTAGAAAAATATTATACTATTATTTGTAAGGAAACATTTTGTTCGCATCATGTAAACATCGAATAGATTTTATTACTTAATACTTTTTAACATTATTTTGTTCATCTACTTGATTTGAACTATACTTTTTATTGGTTTTTAAATAACTTAACATTGAAATGTATTGATTTTTACAACTCTTGGAGGCTTTATTGATTCATTCAATTTTTGTAAAAACTTTAACAGCTTTGAATAATTATTCATTTGTTCCACCGTTTCATCTTCCTTCCTTTTTCACTTCTTTCCAAGAAAGAAGCCACATGTAATTAGGTAAATGACAGGTGATACCGGCTCGTCAGTTCCCGGTGAAAAAGGAATTGGCTGCCGCCCGCCTAGCTTGCGGATGCATGAGCGCGTAGGCTGGGCGGCCGAAGGTAACGTACTTTAGACCTCGGATATTTCGCTATCGGTGTCGAGTCAAGGAAAAGAATTACGTTACAATGTATACATATACATATATCATTTTAATCGTTACGTTTGACAAAACTTAGAGACAAAAGCCGTCGCATTCTGGCAGAATGAGCGTACCCTCCGATAAACTCTCGCGGTCGAAATAAATTATCCGACAGGGTAAATACGGAAATTCCTTTGGATCCTACGAATAAAGGTTGCCCGCTAAATGACAGGTGAGCACGAACATTTTCGTACGCTTGATGATTATTGCAATTCATATATTCAAGTTCAGAATCCTCGACTTGTCCTCGTTGTATCTTGAAGAAATTGTGCCTCGCATAGGATATCACGCCTATGCTAAACGCATAGATTAACTCAGCTGCACTGAGCAAAGAACCACCCAAGAAAAGCCCTATGATTCCGCCAAAGGACACTGAAAGCATAATACAATGTTTCTGTAAAAATAATGAATAATACGTCGGAGACCTTTGCACGGGTATAACCGATCGTTGTTAAAACGTCGTCAGCAGATATTAAAAGTGTCGGTTAATTTTACTTGCGTCTCACAGAACCGTCCGACCCACCTAACAAATCCAGATTCGTGTAAATGACGTCCGTTTTATAACGCATGGTGGTAGATCCCTCAAAAAATATATCCATCGTAATTTCATCCTCCTCGGCTACCGGCATACTCGCAATCCGCATGGTGTACATGTAATATTCGCATTCGGGTGGGCAGTCACAGCTCATAGAGGAATTCTTATTGAAATCTCCACTTTCGATTTCGTTAAAATTATTGAATACATCTGAAAAATATAAGAAAATAGAAATGCCGAAAGTGTTATATCTCAACGAGTTATACCGCGCGCTATATATGCGCGGACGCGCATGATTAAGCAAAATAAAGAGTAATACCGTTCCACTGGACGAGACAATCGATATCGTCGAAAGTGCAATCACGAGCCAGGCCGGATGGAAAGAAGAAGGACGGATTGCAGCCGCAATACTTAACCACGTGCTCGCGTCTGCAGTCCGCGTAACAGCTCTCCTGATGATAAGCCTTATTCTTAATATACTTGCAAGGTATCTTATCGGCGTCCAATTGCAAAACCCTTTCGGTGGCGTAACCAGAGGTACACTGCACCTGAACTTGGAGAGAATGGCCTGTCGTAACGAGAACGCCAGTCCTTGGCCATGCTCCCGGATGAGTAACGCCTGTTATTATTCCGTATGGGCTATCTGTGAAGGAATAAAAAGAAAAATAAATTAGTCGCGCCTAATTCCCCGTGAATTTCACTATATTAAGTAAATGTCAAACGTATAATGCCGCAGAATTACAAAAATCCGGTGGTGGCTGAATCACTTTCGGACGAATGGTCACTCTGAGTCCAGTCCATTCGCCGTAATCCGTCACACCGAGTGGGGGCTCATTCTGGTCTTTCAGATATTCTGACGTTTTAGAATTGAACGAGTAACAAAATCCGTACTCGGTTCTTTGCAGCCTCAACAGCTCGCAACAATTTCGGTCTCGATACCTCCACCAGCATTTTGAAAACAAATCTTCGCAACTGGGAACGACCGCTTCGAGGATCTCGGTGATGCTGCGTTCTGCAAGCGTATGCGTGCACAACACGAGTCTCCAGAAATATTTAAAAAATTATTCCCTCACAGTCGAATACACTTGAGCAATTTAGATATTATTATACATTATTATACAAGATTACGTACCTGATGCGTACCAACGATATCTAACGAATAATACGTATAATACGTATAATACATATAATACTTAAGTATCCAACATATTATATTAGAGCGAAATACCGGAAAGAACGCCGAAGGTTAAGTTGCGGGTAAGATTCAGCTGATGAAAGTCTCCAAAGGTCAAGTTTGAGAAGACTGCGAGAACCAGGAGATAACTCTCGTGTTCGGCAGTTGCAGTCTCGCTACTGTTATCGTTGAGCATCCCATTGCTGCCATAGATCGTTTTCTCGAGATCCAGAACCTTCCTCCAATCGACTCGATCGTTCGGACATATCGTTACGCTCGGAAAGGGTACCGCCGAGATCCTGTACGTCGCGGATTCGATCACCGTCGAAGTCGGAGCGGCCTAACGTTAAATATCGATATCAGTCGTTCAACGACTACTTACTATCTTCGACTATCCTCTAAGTTTGGATGTCGTTCATTCTATGGGACGGCGCACCTTAAATCGTGCGGCCAGCATACAGATTACGTGAGTTGCATAATATGACGAAAGGACAAATAACACCAACCAAACGAAACGCTCAAACCGATGCAACTGAGGATCCACGATATATCGCAAACCATGCAGGCTGCTTCTGTTGCAGTACTGTACGAGGAAGTTTGACAAATTTCGAGCAAAATTTCGTTTCGTTTCTCTGGTTGCATGTTTCTTCTTTCCCGTCCTCTTCTGGGCACCACCCCCCGATGCTGCTGCTGCTGCTGCTGCTGCTGCTGCTGATAACGCAGCTGCAGCCTTGGTTCGTCGCGAGCTCCCTGTCTTTGCCTTTACTTGTATCGTTGCTCTGCACAGCCTCCTGCCAGCGCGTACTCCCTTGGCTCTCGTATCCAAAAACATTCGCTGACTCGAAGCAAATGTCGCGCTAACCTGCCTCCTCGTTATTTAGTACTTTGATGAGCTTCGATTGTCACCTCAAGTTCGAAGAGACCGTCGCTGACTCTCTACTCTCGGGAATCGATAGCATATTTATACGCTTCGTTCCAACTCGGCACTTTAGCCAACGTCAAATAAAATCAACCAATCGAATTAACAAAAAAATAAATAAATAAAACAGCGTCTTCCTATAGCAAACAGCCCACTATTATTTAACACGATCGTCGTATCGTAGCCAGTGATCACGGGCAACTTTCGATAACACGATAAAACTAATGTATGTACATAGTACCAACTGCGTGTCGCTGCGATATGCGGAGTTCGTGATTTTGATGCAAGATACACAGTACCTATGGAAAAACAGAGACAGTGTACAATGTAACCAACAGACTGGCAAAGTGACGAACAAGCAAAAAGGCCGAGGTCTTAACAATCGAGCGCACGTGCAAATAAGCAAATGACGTAATCTATATTATCGCGGCCGAACTATAATGTTTCTCACTCCTTCTTTACACGAGTTTAGAACATGCTAGAACTTCATTTAAACGGCAATGTGTATTTCCCATGTAAAACTTACCTATACTCACTGTATGGATTGTGACGTCATTTTTAAATTCACGGTCGCAAGACGATTAATTATAACGGGGCGATTCGGGCTCCGCTATAACATATGTATATTATATTAAATATTAAATTAGATTAGAAAATCTATAGTGAAAGAAAAAGAAACTTGAACGAATCAACGAATACAACGTAGACAGAAATCGAGACCGCTAGGAAGAAAAATAATGAGAATTTTCTCTTCTAACAATATATTTCTTATATAACTACTCGATACAATGGAACAACATTCTCATTATATCGAAATCCTTAAAAAAAGAGTATTCTCGTAATCTTAGGACCATTACACTACATCTGTATGGTATACGTGACTTTTCGTGACTCTTTACAATATCGAATGTCCCGTTTTACGTGTCTGAGGCCTATGTGCTATTCCAATTAATGGAATCGAAAAAGACTGACATTTCCATTTTTGCCGTACCTTGTTTTCGAGTCCACGTGTTTAAAAAGGAGCGATCCACCGACTTGTTTAGTGACGGCTTAACGCGTACACCACCACGACAACGCAAACTATCTATATTGTGCAGAAAGAGCGCTAAACAAACGCACTTGTCGCGATTTTAGTCACCGCTTCTATCGCTCAGTGCCTTCGTACCAATAAGGGCCGAAACTATTAAATCACTATTGCACCTTACGCAATGCACGATTCAACTTGATACAAGTGTCGCGAATTGTATCCATAAATAATTCGACGCTAAGCCAAACGCGAGCGATGACGCAACATACCACGACCATGCCCAATGAGATCCTTCGAGTACTCGATTCGATGACTCTTGATAGAAAAGTCAAAAAGAGAGAGAGAGAGAGAGAGAGAGAGAGAGAGAGAGAGAGAGAGGAGGAAGGAGTCATTACGCTTGGATGCGCGCGGACGCTACGTACAATCATCAGACGTCCATTGCGTCTCCGACGTATCCCTCGTCAGGGCTTTCGGTATGCTCCGCAGCAACGACGTCTCCGTTAAGTCTTAGAGCTGCAGTAACTACGGCACCGATTGTCGACACGGATGTCAATGTTGAAGTCCCGGATGCTGATCCAGAAGCAGACGCAGTGGTCATTGTTATCGGGAATGCCTCGGTGACGCTACAGTTTCCGCTTTTGTCGAGAAAGGAACGTGGTGATGCAGGACTTGATTCTCCACGATAAGCCGCTGGAGGCGACGGTATGAACGCCGAGGGTTCAGGTGTAGCCATAGTGATCTTCGTGTTCGTCGTGCTGCTCGTATTTACCGGGACAACTTGGAGTTTCAGAGATGATTCTTGATATCGAAACTGATGTTGCTGATAGGTATAATTATTGTGATGCTGTTGATGGTGATGGTGATGATGAAACTTCAGACCTTGTCGAGGATACTGAACTGGATGTATCGCCGAATAGGGATAACCCTCGGCGGTGTATCTAGTGTCCGGCCGCGGCACGCGAACTTCGTAGAGTGGCGACCTAGCGACAAACTCAGCCTCGCGGCAGTAACGATCAACTGGGGCAGCCGCCATTCCTTCGAGGGATGTACGCTGTCGTGGTCGAGGCAGTGTACTGACGTTGTTGAAAGGCGGGACCTTTGGCAGGCCGAAATTCAAAGGATAACCGTCTTGGTCGAGACAGCTCATATGTGGATGTGGACGAAGATGAGGATGGGGGTGCAAGTGCTGCAAATGATTGGAACGTAAATCAGGCTGTACTGTGAATGGCGGTGTTGAGCGTGCCGACTCGTAACCGTCAAGAACGGAACAAGCGTCGGCAAGCTGCTGCCGATATGCGGCTGCCTCGTATCCACCGTCGTTTGGCTCCGTCACCTCATTTATAAGATCGGGCTCCGTCGAGTACTTGGATGCAGATACATCCCCGTATGTTGCCTCAAATGAGTCCCGTCTTGATTCGAGCAGGTTGACCCTCGGATATGCCACGTGTAACATCTGATTGTTCATTGCTTTGCGCGATCTCTCCGTCGTATTAGCTTGATGCTGTTGCTCCTGTTCGTGCTCTTCTTCATCTTCTTGCTGTTGCTGTTGCTGTTGCTGTTGCTGTTGCTGTTGCTGTTGCTGTTGCTGCTGCTGCTGCTGCTGCTGCTGTTGCTGCTGATGATGATGATGATGATAATGATGATGATGCTCTTTCTGCTCTACCTGATGTTGCTGATGTAGATGTTTGCGCTGATCGAATAAATTCATACTCTTTTTTCTTTCCTTCACAATGGGCGCGACGATCTTGCTTTGAGAAACGAGAGGCTTACTGGCATTTCTCTTGCGATCTCGACGACGCTTAGTGCAAAGAAAAACACCTCCTACGATACATCCAAGAGCCAGTAGAGTTCCTACGAGAGCACCCGCAGCGACCGCCGCGACGTATCCGGTGCTCGGTTGATCGAGAGGCGGCTCGATCGTCACCTTCTCGCGCAGAAGTACGCGCAACGAGAGATTCGCTTCAACGATGCCTGCAGCATTGTCGGCCACGCAACTGTACGTCCCTTCGTCGGTTGGTTCGAGGGCTTGCACGAGAAGAGTGCTCGTCGCATTCTCGGTCCCACGCTGCCGATGGACGTACCTGGGAAACACCGTAAAAGACAAACATCCTTAAATCTCATAAAATGTCTTTAGATGGAAAATAAAAACGTATCTTGTGAAAGATAGCCTAACGTGCATGACGAATGATCAATATTATTCGTACACACCTCTGAAAAGACGTAGTAGAAGATGTCGCAGAGCCTGGAAGCGAGTAATTCTCGATACGCGGCTCGCAAGGTTCCCCGTTGAAGAGCCAAGTGATGCGGGCGGCAGGTATCGCTGCTACGTTACAGTGAATGCTGAGATTGCTCGCTTCGTAAGCCTCGAGATGCTCCTTCAGTGTTATTTGCGGAAGACACGCCAGCTCCCCGAACTTGACCGATTTAATTTGTCGACCATGAAGTCGTCCGGGCGAATGGCAAATGGGTTCCGTCTCCTGGGGTACGTTGGTCAGTGATTCTTTGAGCCATACGTGTAAAGGTCGAAGCCGGCAATCGCAGAGCCAGGTATTGTTATGTAGACTCAGGCCGTGAAGATTCCCACCGAGGGGCAGGGTGCCTTCCGGCACCCGCTCAAGAATGTTACCATCGAGGCGCAGCCATTCGAGCGAGTGCAAACCTGCGAAGGCTCCGCTCTCAATCAACTCCAGCTGGCAGTGACTCAGCTCGAGATTGGTCAGATGGACGAGTGGAGCGAATGCATCGCGCGCGATTGTTCGTATTGGGTTGTCATTAAGAATTAAGCGCATTAGGCCTGGATACGAGGTAAACGTTTCGGATGGCACGGCATGAATGAGATTACCCGAGAGATCAAGCTCCACGAGGCCTGCCAACCCAAGGAACGCACGTTCCGAAATTTTACTTATCCTCGATCTTCCCAAGTAAAGCTTTTGAAGGTTCGTCAGACCGAGAACGAGAAAACTCTCGGACGTCAGCTCGAATAGCTGATTCTCCGAGAGATCAAGAACCTGTGTCTCCTCTCGGGCGCCCTGAGGCACGGTCTTCAGTTTCCTATTCGCGCACTCTACCCATTCCTTACCACTTTTCCATTTACATGCACACATACTCGGACAACCCTCGACGACTCGGAGCATCGCCAATATTCCTATCATGCCCACCATTTGAACTACCGTGAACCACGACATCATCCTTCGCCTCCTAAACCACCAACACCACCACCATCGGCGCCTCCGCCGCGGTGCCGCCGCCCTACCGCCTAAGCACATTCTTTCGAGAGCTCATAATCATTTCTTTTTCAACTACTTTCAGTCTATGCCTTTCTTCCATCTCTATTGTCTTTTACAGTACTTTCCCTTTTCATGTCACTTCCTAAAAACAAAGGTAAAAACCTTCATTCTAAACTCTCACGTTCTTTATCCCCATGCGGCTCACCGTCGCCTTCGCCTTCGCCATCTTTCTTCTTCTTCTTCTTCTCCTCCTCCTCCTCCTCCTCCTCCTCCTCCACCTTCCACTTTTCTT
The DNA here is from genome assembly GCA_030142635.1 of Trachelus troglodyta. Classification (NCBI taxonomy): domain Eukaryota; kingdom Metazoa; phylum Arthropoda; class Insecta; order Hymenoptera; family Cephidae; genus Trachelus; species Trachelus troglodyta. The sequence goes on from JARQTJ010000254.1 coordinate 8,441, forward strand.
CTCTCACTATCTTAATAATCGTCCATTCCTTCGTGTCCCCTGTCGGCAATCTCCATCTATATGTTTCTCTGATCGCCCTTACAGCTTTCTGTTCATTTCACGAAGTGCAGATAAGGTGCAGAAGTCCACCGTCTCAACGGAAAAATTCTCAACGCGATTCAAATTCGTTGTTTCTTAACGCATTTAAATTTCCCTTATCGCTCTCTCACTTCCTCGCACCATTCTGGTACACGAGTTACCTATATCTATGCTCTCATCGTTCTTTCGCTCTCATTGTCGCAATCAACATGTCATCGACGAACGACACTGCCATCGATTTTTTCTAGCACTTTTCTCGGCTTTTCGCAGAATACACTGATACAAAGATCAATCGACCCCCCCCCCCCACCCTTCCGCTGTGTGGACTAATACTGATCGTTGTATACGTATCGACGGTGAGCCCTTCCTGAAAGCAAATATAAAAAAATTACTTAACAATAAAATTCAGTGAATGAAGACCGAAACGAATTTACTGCTATCCCGTCTTAATGCAACTTTATTCATGAGATAATAATAGCACTTTGCTGTGGTATATTCGTTCAATTTAAGCGATATCCTATACGTATTACAATTTAATTCAGACTATCTCTCACACAAGTTCGAAGAAATAATGATGTTACATTTTCTAGCTACGTAGACGTCAAGGTGAAAGACCGTTTCCTAAGAAGCATTTCATTCATATTGCAAAAGACCTCTATGAATAGAAACGCACAACTGAGGAGTAGAGAGGTGCATGAATTTTAAATATGTTTCCAAGACGCATTGCGTCATACAAACCGAAAACCCTCAGTACAATGACAGCTTAACGGACGCAACTCGCAGTAATTTGGATTTGCATTAGCTCCGTGATGAGAGAAAAGTTCAAGAGAAACCAACTCTTCGCAAAAGATTGTTCTTACGTCACTAGATATAGAAATTCCGATATGTGATACGGCATATGTGCGATGAAATGATCTTTTTCGTTCTCTCTCTCTCTCTCTCTCTCTCTCTCTCTCTCTCCCCACCCCTCTCTGTCTCTCTCTCTCTCTCTCTCATTATCACTTTCCGTCATTTAGTGGTGATCGGACGCAACACACAAGGTAGAATCTGGAACTTTCTTCCGATAGAATTCACTAAACATTTCACTTTATCTATCATCTCGATAAGCTCCAGTATTCTCACGAATAATATCAGTCAAATTTCTACTTTCCATCACGTTCATCACTATTGACGATCATTTTGAAGAGCAATCATGGTTTTCAAGAAGAAAGAAATTGTTGAAGACATATCGGCCAGTAAGAAGAATGAGAAATCACGAGACTCAACGATGTGTCGAACACGATAAATCCAAAAATTGTACTTATAAACCTTTACGCATCTTCAAACCAACTTGATTGAATGTAAGATATCGGTGCGCATGCTCCATGCTCAAAAGGAAACAATCCCCGCCCGCAGATCGATAATCCAATGGAATCCAACGTTACCAATTGGTAAATGTAATCTCTTGCATTATTATTCCGTGTCTACCTGTAGTCATTAATTCTGTCGTTCCCTTAAATCGCTCGATTCTCTATAGATATCTATATGAAGTACCAAAGTCACGAGAGCCAAAGCAAATGAACAAAATATAAATATTACAAATAACGACCGGCCACTACATTCACATTTTTACGTACCGATACACTTTTCATCGACTCTTAAATTTCCCAACTCCATTTGCAAGTCATAACATAACTCAAAATTAATATATTGTCCTTGCAAAAATTCTAATAACGAGGTCTCCTTCTTGCCGAGAATTGCTTCGATCTGCTTTCAACTCGGCTACTCGTTGTCTCTCGGTATACCTCGGTATACCTCGGTATACCTCGGCGTCTCTCGGCGTCTCTCGGCGTCTCTCGGCGTCTCTCGCAGTCTCTCGAGAACCTTCAGCGGTTCCCAATCTCATTCGACGTCCAATTACCTCAACCACCAATTCACAACTTTGAATTCCATTCTATTTACTTGCAGCTATTTAATCGCCAATATCGCAATACGTTATGTCGACTTATTCAAACGTCACCTCAACTCACCTCCCTCAAACCACTACGGCGTCATCCCTTCTATATCATCGACTGCCGTAACACACACGACACCCACCGCCCGCTCTAATCCGCTACCGTCTTTCCTACCGTGGCTTTCTCCGTCGATTAATTTGTCCATCCCTTTAATCCCCTAGTCCCAGACGATTCTTTTCGACGCTTGCGACACTCACGGACATCGATCCAGGGTACGTCATGTGCCCGGCCCGGCATCATCCCTCAAGCCTTTCCAATGTTCTCCACGACTATGAACAGTTCAGTTCTTCCGTAGATCCGCTACATCCCAAGCAACTCCTCACTGAGGCTACCTCTTTTTACTTCGTTTGTCCGTTTGGTCGACGAACAGTGTCGGCACAAGATATTTCTGACTTCACGGTATACAAAGAATATATCCTTTTAATATTTCTGGTAGTTTAAATAAGATGGACGAAATGTGTACTATAGAAATGTTCTTTTTGACAGAAAAAAAAACTTGATTGAACTAGAGCATTGAAAAAGCGACCGTGAATGAGGAACAATCGGAATGATTGTTTGTGAATTCAAAACCAGTGGTCGTCAACGTTCGTTGAATATCGTGAATCCTGACGTACACCAATTACCAAATTCCGATGATGCGAGACAATTGGAGCTGCGAAGAAGATCCCTCTTAGTCGCAATGCATAAGAAACGCACTCGAATGGCATCGTAATAATCGTGACGACGGAGATGACCGTGTTGACAAGTAAACGCTCGTTTGTTCACGCCAATTCCTTCGCGTGAAATTTACCTCCATGTTTACGATAATTTCAATAGAAAAAAGCAGTTGAAAGTTAAAATTGAAGCGATAACGAACACAGACCGCTAATCACGGCCAAGCTAATCATAGAAGAATCAAGTCGCGAAATCGACGTTCGCGTAGCGACTGGCACCAGACGGGTCAATCTACCCCCAGAACACTCCAGAATGAGGAGGAGGAGGAGGAGGAGGAGGATGACGACGACGACGACGACGACGACGACGACGACGACGACGACGCGGCCGTCGGTAGAGGACGGTTCACAAGCGTGGCACCGCGCGGCTTGTCGCCACAACTCCAGTCGAATGTAACCTCATCCAGCATTAAACAGACGCACGACCAACTCTGATGCTCTGAACAATTTCTGAATGATAACCGGACGAAACGACAAATCGAATCAAATCCTAACCGTGAAACTTTAACCAAGCTTACCCCCATGAATCGTGCCGCGCAGTACAATATCAGTTGATGAAGGCCCGCGCATGCGCGCGGGAGCCTCCTGGATTTCGTCCCGACTTCTGATTTTTCCTAATAAAAACGTTTATCTTGCCGAGTGGCTTGGCGCGTTCATCTCTCTTCTATCTCTAGAGCTCTTGCCGCTCGAGATGTCCTCCTTATTCTGTCTCAGCATCCAGCCAGTCATTTCTAGGCTTCCTTCGCACGTGATAAGCGACGCTTCTACGATATACGATACGAGGACATTGGCTCGTAGCGTCTAGGAATACAGACTCGGGAATTACATTGGATTATGCACTGTATGGGACCTAAAAAAAAGACCACCGAACGACAATGAATAAGTTACGTTAGGCAGGATCCCCTGCATTTTCTTTTCTCGTAACCTCATCGAAAATCTTAAAGCAAAATCCCCTCGATCTGTCCGCTCGCGCTAATTACATAATCGCATATTTACGACCTACTAAAACTCGATGACCAATAGGGAATTAAGGACGCGCGCATATAATTCCTATGCCGTCACTTCAGCGGAACTTGGTTTTGCATAGCCGAAACCATTGGGGCGCATCCGCATTAGTGCATCGTCAATATTATTATTAACGTGCCCTCGTGTAGAGGCTCGCATCTGTTCTGGCATTGGAGTCGAGCGATCATCTTTCCTCCTCGTAACGAACGTCACAAGGCCACGAACAGGTAAAGATCCTCCCTACAATGAGCCTCTCAATTTTTGTCATTGCAGGTTCTCCGATGCAGGTATGAAACCCCCCATTGACAAATTCGAACTACGAGTGGTGCTGATACAGCCATTTTATCGAAGACCTCTGTCGTTGCCCGTAGATCACTCTGCTCCTTTCAGTACCAAGTGGTCCAGAGCGTTCCGAAATTCGGGCAACGACGGAAGCGTTGCGCTGTAATAGAACGAGTAACCATGCGCCTCAGGACGCGCTCCTCCTCCTCCTCCTCCTCCTTTTACACTCTCGCGCAATATACATATATTCTACCGCACCGTCGTCCAGTCAGCTGGATTATCGAGCGCGGTCAATATTGCCATCCGAAATATGCCTATAACCGATAGGATTATTAGCCACATAGCGTAAAGCGAGATAGAAGCGACATACCTATGTGGTTATGCAGCACATAACACAATTATGCAGTTTCCTGAACTAAATCTTATAACGCATTTTCGAAAAATCACGTCGCAATCTACAAGTATGTAGCAAGAGCACCGCCACTTGAACGAATCACGAAGCCTTTGACCAAACCACAAGTTTTTCTCTGTATACCATTAAAAAGAATTCTCCTCTCTGGAGTTTCGTCACCTGCAGCGCATTCGATATCGCACCAACTCTTAAAACGTTCTTCGATAAGCTTGCTTTGAGTTTCTGCGATTTCGCCGTACTTTCGTACCTTTGTTCTATTCCTTTTAACATCTCTACAAGTCTATTCAATTTCTAATACGTTTAATTACAAATGCTTTCTTCGTTTAATTCTCTATAATATCGGGTATTTCAAAAAATTGTTACATAATCCTCCTCCAGCTTGGTATAGCGCGTGCAATCCATCAATTGCTGCCGTATAGACTACGAACCCCGATAAATTCCATCTAAAGGTATGAAAGCCACCCCTTTCCTCCCTTCTCTGCCGGGCGACTCGATACGTCAAGACACACACTCTCTCTCTCTCCACTCTCATTCTTCCGCGGCAGATTCGAGCATCTCGACCTCAACTAAACAATATCCAATCTTCGGAGAGAGCATTGCCCTAACTACACGAATCGACCCGAAATAGGGTAGCTTCTAACAGGGTGGCGACTCGAAGGGAAGCAGAATAGCGAGACCGTTATCCGAATCGATAGCCGGAGTCGCCCTGTGATCGCGAATCAAAAAATCATCTCACAATATATACTATACATGCTACGACAGATTGAAATCGTTTCCGAGTAGAGTAGACAAAGTTTTGGAGATTGCAACAAATTTATTCAACAACTCTTACATGAAAATAAAAGAAAACGACAGATGAATATAGGTAAAAAAATCGATAGAGAGAACTTGACGTGATCTCGGAGGAGAGCCAATCAAAAAGAGGGAGCTCGCCATCGCCTCTATTCTCCTTTACAGCTTGATTCCAGCCTTCTGTGCCTCTCCCTCGAACTTGATCTTGTACTGGCCGCTTGGATCATACTTCTTAGCAAGTTTCTCCCAAATCTGCGGACGCTGTAACATGTAAGAATTCTCGTTTGATTTCTTCTGAAGCGTCATTCTTGGATCGAAGTGCTCACAGTCGATAAGGCTGCTCGAGATTAGACAATATACAATAAGAAAGCATAAGGGGCGGAGAGGAAAAGGAACGAGACGTAACGTACCTTGTTTACCAGAAAACGAATGACTTTCTCACTGCCATCCCTCTGCTTGGCGCTGCACTTGCTACAATCGTTCGCGAGAGCATCAGGTAGAGATTCTGCAAAAAGAAAAAGAGAAAGAGAAGAATGTGCGATTCTCAAATTGTAGATCGTTCGCTTGGGGTTTTACTTTTCAGTTCCTTGCCGTCGGGAGTGCAATTTCCAGCTTCCAGCAGGCAATTTACGTAGTTGTTAAGGAGACGATCGCTTTTCAAGATCTGATCTAGGTCAATGTTGTCATACTTGGTCGTATACTTTTCTGCGGCAAAGGCGCATCCTACGAGGACGAGGATGATTACGGCAACCTGAAAGATTTCACGCAGATCCTTTAGTAATGATCTTTCAGTTTTCCCGGATAACGGCATATTTTCCATTGCAGTTGCCTGGTACACAGGTACACACTGGTATCACGGAACAATATTGCGCAAGGAAACATTTTCTCCAGGCTCGAGGAACAAACACGTTTCGTACATTTTTTTTGTTTTTACGTTTATTAGCGCGGCGGTTCACTCATGCGAACCGCAACGAGGATTTTCAATTGGCTCGAGCGAGCGCCGGTTTACCACCGGCGCACTGATTTCAAATTGCGGACTGTGCGGAAGCGTATGGGAACGCGGTGCACAGTATATGTATACGTATACAGAAGTGATGTGTTGGTTGGTGGTAATAAGATCAACAGCAGCTGAGACCGGTGGAAAGTGCGTGTGTGGGTGTGTGTGAGAAACGCTTGTGTGTGCAAGAGTGACTTGTGTAAAAATACGGAGGTTTTTTTGTTACCTTCATGCTTAACGTGTGCTATAGAAGAACGGAGGCAGACAACTGATGCTTACGGCTTGCTCGATCTACGGTTTTATACCTGCCGATGGGCAGTCTCCAAATTCGCTGAACTCTCGCTCATTTCTCACCCGTCGTCTGACCGAAGCATACATACACTATTTACACTATGCTTTAGCATATTAATGAGATAATAAACATACGCGTGAGACTATTTGCGTCACTCTTACCGTTCTTGACGTTGTGGGACAGATTGACCGCAGAAAAAAGACAAGAAATAATGAAAGCCATCATTGTGTGTGCGTGAGCTACGGGCTGACCGAGAATTACCGATTTAAGGAGCATCCACATATTCGTCCGCCAGATTTGATGAGATTATAAGTAATCGGTAATCACTCTCGTAATTTGATACCTCCATATTATTATTCGGGGGCAACGAGTCGTGCCAGATTTTTTCCAATTGACGACTTGGATCACAGCTATGAGTAATTATCAGCGACCGACATCATCTTCCAATGATTCGCACTATAGTCTGCGTGTATGCTAAAGAAGAGACTGAATGGTAGTAGAGACGCAATGTTGACAAAAGGAACGTCGTGACGTCATCTCGCCGAGACAACAGGATTTCAACGGAGATCCTTCTCGCCATTCTATGTCGAGAGCATTGAAAATATTTGCAAATACATTAACGATCCTGGCCGCACGAAATTATTTTCTATTTGTTGTTGTCCAACAAACAAAAAAAAAACAAATTATTTTGCGCAATCTATGCTCTCGAAAACTTGTAATGTAAACTTTTATCCAATGATCGGTTGCTTTCGATACCTACAAGTGCGTCCTATCGTCCTATTTTTCAGTCCACTATTCACTCCCGTCTACTCGCTTTTAGCGAGCTGCATTTTACACTTGCCGAACGATGCACAGACTCCGAATGAAAATATTTCTTCTACAGGCAATAGTAATAACGGGTAGTGTCACTGTCGCGGCGTGTGAGCCTTTTAACGACCTGCACTTTATATTACTTCAGAAAATTCATGACAATGCGAATGTGTGTCTTTTGAATGTTGCCTATTTAGTTATCGGGGTCGGACATGAAGTATTCATGAGAGAAAACCAGTTAACGCTGAGCCAACATTATTTATTACTTTTAGTACAAACTGGTCGACCAGCCAAAGACTAATTAGTATACAGAGTCAACGGCGTCCATGGACCGAGAGCGAGTTATATCTGGAAGGCCTAGCCAATAGATTAATAAGATGCTAACTCCTTTTATGCGACTCACTAAATTTTCATAAATCTTATCCGAGAATCGAATATTCTTTTTGTCAGGGATGTGGGTTTTATAAAAACATTTGCGGTGTATATACTGGAGATAGCGCGCAGTCGCATTCGGTATGATTTCGCACGACAGGCGCAATGTGGAAATGAAACGTTTTCACACGTGCGTAGTTTATAACGCAGAAGCACACCCCTTGTGTAACATACGTAATAGGCAGTACCCGTGATACTGTATTGCACTTGCAACTCTTTATCAATAAACTTACTCTTTCCCATTCTTAGACTTTGTCAATGGATTTTATAAGTCGATTATCTTATAAATGAAGTCTTGTAAAGAAAACATTTATTCTGATATTTCGATTTACTTTTCTCCTAAGAATCATCTCCTTCTCGGTTGTTCCATGATTTCCGCCCACCCTGAATACATGTATGAAAAATCAAACGCGAGGTATACAGAATAAAAAAATGTATTTCTTACATGAGATAACGATAGCAAAATACCGATATTAATTTTATATAATGCGCATTAGACTTTATCTACTACATAAGATATTTAATAGGAAAATCAATATCCACCGGAAAAGGCTTAAATAGGATCGATTGCGGTTCGTTCGTAAAAATGTGGCGCCAATTGTTCGAGCCACTCCGGTCGAATGACTGTAAGCTCTCTCATGTATGTCTTGTTGGTCTGTAGAATCTCGCAGAAAAGCACCCTGGAATAAAAGAAATAAAAGAAACAAGGAGGGAAATGAGGACTGAAAAGGAATATCGCGTTAACTCTTCCCGTGAAAATATTCTATTGACATACCATTGTGGCTGTGGTACCGTATAGAGACAGCTATTCGAATGAATATATAGATCCCTACTACCTCTGACCGTTCTGTAAACCCCCGTGTAATGAAGGTACGCGGCGTTTGGAAAAAGACCAGCCGTTATGCACTTGAGCAATTGTTGCAGATCACCTTCAATTCGAAATCAGAAGACTGCAGGCATCATATACCAATCGATGAATTACTATCAACTAATTTCACCTTACCGTTGCACGACATCGCCTTTATCTCAAGTTTACGAAGAAGTCTTCGCATCTGTGTACGTATTTCTGTAACTCTTTGCAATGCCTTGCTATTGAGAAAGTTCTTTTGACACCAGACCGACGTCCTATTCTTCTCGTAGGCCGTGTAGACGTTAAGGAGCGTTATCAGATCACCCTCCTCAACTTCGAATTTCCGATGAGCAAGACGAGCCTTCAAAGCCGCCTGGCCTCCAGCCGTTCTCACGAAAACGTTCTGTACTTGAAGCATCGCTAGTATTGTTGTAATCTCCTCTGAGCAACCCATCTCGCCTAAAATTTCGTGGCATATCCGCGGCCTCTTTAAAAGATATTCAGGGGGTCGAGTGAAAAAAAAAGGGTGTACAAAATGCATAATGTTACCGCACCAGAAGCTATGAGACACTTGGCAAATACCGGCTCCAGAGGTATTTCGGCCATTTTCATACCCACGGGATTGGTCAGTTCTCCATTGTCGTCGATCGCACCCAAAGCGTATAACAGTTCCAAGCCCGAAAGAAGATTCTTACTTGGGGGCGATGAGGGGAAGTTGAATCGTAATACGTTGTCAATTCCCAGTGCTTTCAGTTGTAAAATCGCTGGTGCTAAATCGGAACGTTGCATTTGCGGAGGAGTGACATCAACGAGACTCTCGTAGGCCTCTTCGGTGTAAAGTCTAACCGAACGAAAAAAAAAAAAATGATGCAATATTAAACACAAAAGTAATATATGGGTCACGTCCATCAACACGCCGAACGAGGTCGACTCTTACCTATAAACCTTTCCTGAACGAACGCGGCCGGCCCGGCCTGCCCGTTGCTCGGCCGATGCCTTTGAAATGGGCGCGACTATTAGACTGTTTGTTTGTGTTTCGACTTCGAACCAAGGAATCTTTGCGAATCCACTGTCGATCACTGCTTGGACACAGATGTTAATAAGCCTTTAACCTAAGTTACCGACCTGAGTATGTACTCGTAAATCACTCTTACAGTGTCTCTTAATAAGCTAAAGATTTCGTTAGTCAATGAGCGTCCCGATTTAGTGTATAATTAATTGCCATTGCTGATTGAATTGCGTTAGCTTAAGAGAAGCTATTTGAGAGAGGAACGAGCACGAAAACTATTCATTAATTCAAGACCAACCATAAACAATGTTGGGAATGGTAACGGATGTCTCTGCTATATTGGTGGCCACAATGATTTTGCGGGTGTCCTTCGCAGCTCTCCAGAAAACTTTAAGCTGCTCAGCGTTTGGCAAAGAACCATACATCGGCAGAGCTAATAGTTTTTCTATTACAAAAAAAAAAAAGAAAAAAAGAAAAACATACAACATAATAAGTCGTCGTGTGGCCTATGTTGCAACTTTCCTCGTGAAGAGTTCACTTACGTTTCTCCTCTTTGATAAGCTTGGCGTGTTCGGAGAGAAGGGAGACAGCTCGATCTACTTCCTCCATACCCGTCAGAAAGCAGAGCACGTCTCCAGATTCCTCCTGCTCGTGTAACCGTAGGCATGTCTCAACTACGGCCTTTACATAATCTGCCACCGGTTCTAAGAATCACGCACGTCCTTTTCGGTAAATCCAGATCTGATCTCCTTTTTGCACCTTACTCACCTCGAACGTAAAATACATCGACAGGAAACGTACGTCCCTCGACGCTTAAAATCGTTGCCGTGTCTTTCGAAGAATCTTTCGTGGTGTTTGTATTGAAGAAATCACGAAGTTGCTCGGCGTCGACAGTTGCCGAGGAAACGACGACCCTCATGTTTCTCCGCTTCTGCAATAAAAAACGAGATCCATATCGGTTAGATAAGTTGTATTTTGCTCTTTGATAAACCGCTACTCACGCGAAGGATTTTCTTCAGCAACCCCATAATAATGTCCGTGAGCAACGTTCGCTCGTGCACCTCGTCCAAGATAATGACACAGTAATTGGTCAAGAGAGGATCTCCCATCATCTCGCGAAGCAAAATGCCCTCCGTCATGTACTGATCGATAAAAGTAAAATGTCGAAAATAAAAGTGGTAGGATTGCAAAGAGATATCAGCAACGCACCTTTATCTTCGTCATGGATCCAGTGCAATCGTCAAAACGTATCGTATAACCTACGTCCGTGCCGAGGATAGAACTGCGTTCATCAGCAACTCGACTGGCCAAAGATGTCGCTGCCACTCGTCGTGGCTCCGTGATAACGATACATTTGCCATCCGAAGCCCATCCTGCCTCCACGAGATACTGCAACCGCACGATCGTATACAAGTAATAGAGATAGCAAGAAAAAGTGAAACTCAAAGACGAATATCGCCAGCAACTGGCAAGCAAGAGGAATCATTCGCACGATGAACAATGGATTGCTACTATGTAGACGCTAGCTGATGTATGATAGCACTCGTCGTCGAGGGAGCATCGGAAAAATATGAACATCGGCTCGTTTAGTCTTTCGGTAGCTCGTGCACTCTCGAGTCAAGTCTTACGAGTTTAAAAAAAAAAGACCTAGACATATGCACTAGCGATAACGATGATGCTTTACACTACTTGCTAGAGCAACTGCGCTTGACAGAACGAATCCCTATCGCCCGAATATAGACAACGATATATTTCCCAAACGGTTTAAAATACGAATTTAGTCTTAAAATGAAATTTGGAAATATTTTAACAAAAAACAAAAAGATGTACATGAGTGCAGATCTAGACGCTTATAATGACTGAAAAAATTATCCAAGGAAAAAAAGTTTAATTTCTTCGGTCTTAATTTAGCTTAAATTACAATATACATTAGGTTACAACCATTAGAAAACATGCAAGATAAGTATAATTAAGAAACTACAAAAAAAATATTAGATCAACCGACCTGGGGTACTTGGGTGCTCTTACCACAACCAGTCTCGCCAATGAGCACTAATGTTTGATATTTTTCCAATAGATAAATAATATGATTACGATTCTTGAATATTGGCAATCTCTGACGTTGCAACTCAATAGCCAAGGAATGATGGGCATTGTAGACAAATTGTGTCGAAGAATGAGCATCTATGTCAGCTTTATCCTCTTGCCAAGAATTTTCTCCTGTAATTGAACGCTTAAGAATGATTGCCTGCTGAGAATGTTTAAACAATACAGATGAGACCATGAATTAGACTACTTAATTGAATAACTTGCCTGGCCTTTTAAATCTTGGTTTCCCAATCATTTCATCTACGTATTTGGCTTTGAGACCTTCTATTCTCTTTCAACTACCTTGTTTGACTCGTGAGATGCCAATGCACTATCTGACTTTGACAGATGAAATATAACCAATTTTTCAAATTTTTAGCACATGCTGCCTAGCCACCGAAATACATATCTTGTTTCATTAAATATATTCCACTGATATCGAATTGAACATATTAAAATTAATCATAGGAGTGTTAAATGCTGCATACCGTAAAATTTTCATTAATTAACCTTGAAATCGACTGTCAGGCTTGGTGAGAGTAACCGCGGCGAGACTCGACTATATCATTTACACCAGTGTTCACTTTTCGTTATTATCTCTTAATCGACTCGAAATAGCTTTATTTAGCTTTATTTAGCTTTATTTCAGAGAAAGAATGGAAATTCGACATTTTTAGTATATGCGTACGAGTAATACAGACTTCGGCAGTGCGGCCCGTTTTCGAATGCACTGTGATGCACTGGCACTGCGTAAATAAAAAGGATACGATAGTTCTTCGACATTGACCCACAATTGGCAATGTAGAAACCTGTAATAAATTATCTAGTTTAGAGTACATCCAATAGAGTCGCTGTTTATAACCTTAAATTATGATCCTAATACGTGGTCTAGCGCAATATAGTTAATATACTGTGTCTGTGCCTGTGTGGTGTTTGTATAATAGGTTACGCTGCGATCTCCAAAATGACATTTCTAGCTTGTAGATGTTATTTACGAAAAATCAAGTAAATCTACCTAGATAACCAGGTCCGCAAATAAATGCTTCCACTGCCCGAAAAGCTTTGCTCTATTTATCGATCGATGCGAGGTTATGATAACGAATAACTCGACTCGCATCAATGTTTACCGCTGTGACTTCTTCCGGCTACTGCCAAGGTAAACCGGCGAAATTTACGCCCTTATTCAAAGTTGTATGCTCACTATCAAGCATGGCATCATCCTCTCTATAGATCATACATAACCTCTTTTAATACTCACTCTCTTGTTTTGACATTTCAAACCATTAAACATTTTTCTCGTGCACTTTCGAATTTCCCAGCTAAGCGCACTTGAATCCTCCCAGTGGGTTCACTCTTGACTCAGGACATTTGCATGCAGATGAGATATGTTTGCCATGGCCTCATCTTTACGGACTTTACTGTCATATCCTTGCTTCCTATAAACTTTAGCTCTTACTTCTTAAAGCTTTATATCTCTGTAGTTTATGCTTGTCTGCTCAGGATAGTTCTAGTAGCCACTCCAAAACTTCCAAAACTTCGCAGGACAAAAACATTTCAAGCTGGAGATATGACATTCAGTGCTGATAAAAACGAAGAACTACAATGATCGGCACAGCCTCTGGACTGGAAGATGCTTGCCATCAAGCTCAGGTACTGCAAGGTTTAATTTTTTTTTTAATACACAATGACTGGAAAATCTTATACTTGAAAACTTTTTATCGTCTTTCATCGATACTAATGGAGTTGTTGCGATAGTATGTTAATTTTTGTATACAACCGTTTGGATAGGACATGATTGAGCAAGTGCCACGGTACTGGCAAGATCCTATGGATCTGCCTGAGCATAGAAAGGAATCAAGCCAGAAGAAAGAATTAATTTACCCCAAACACAGTATCCAGGCGAAACTTACGCGGCTATATTTTGAGGAGCTGTCAAAAGTTCCTCATGCGACGCCTGACTCGGTCTTGGTACGTAATTAACAATAATATGCGGATAAAATCATTTTGGGGCTTTTTTTATCATTATTATCCCACCATTAAAACCATATATATATAAAACCAATATATATATATATATATATATATTGTATATATACTTGTGTGTGTGTGTTTGTAATAACAGAACAATCTGGAGAACGAATGCGATCTCTTGGGACGTTTAGTGCAGAGAGAGGGTCTACACACATTAATTGTTAATCTCTATGCTGGAAACAAAGGATACTCATTAGGTGTAAGAAATTGGTACGAAAGAGTTATTGACAGAAATTCAGTACTATCACGTGAAATCAAAAGTAAAGATTGTTCATGAGATTATTGTGTAACAGCGAAAAAGGTAGCCAATTCGACAAGAATGCTCTACTCTCGGAAACCCAACTAATGGGGTATGAACAGGGCGAACTCCTCTCCTGCATCGACAACGGGCAGCTGCCGTCAATGCTCGCTGAACAGCTGGAAACGAATAACTCGCACCTCTTCTACAACGGCTGTATAATCGCTGAAGTCCGTGATTATAGAAAAGCATTTCCACATAGTAAAGCCGAGGTGCACCACGTTCTTTTAAAGCCAACCACCCAGGTAACGGATTGTTATTCGTTCGTTTTTCGTACATACAACAGCGGACTAAAGTCGCAAGTATATGGTATAATTGTACTTGACTATTGCCCGACCGATATTTCATTAAAGAGCGTTCTCTCGGACGTGTCCACGTTAACGAGCGACGGAGAATGGAGTCACGAGGAACGCCTCGTTTTGGAGTCTCATCTGATTGCTGCTACCCAGGGACCACTGTGCCTCGATCCAAGTCCCATACCCAGCCTTGCAGCTACGAGGTTAATGCAGTCAAGATCTCTCCTTACGGATCACCATTTAATGCGACAAGCCAAAAAGTTCTCTCAGGTAACACTTAATGGTCGTTCATTTGATGCAACACTAAGCAAGTTGCTCAACATAGACATAACGAAAACTCTTTAATGACATTTCCAACACTGAAGTTGATCGCTGGATTTTCAGGTAACCGTGAATCGCAAAAGAAAATTGGAACAACTTGCGCAACCTGAAGGACTTACGATACAGGACCTCATGCAGAAGCTTCGGGCGAAAAGGGGATTGCCAACTAGCACTGCCTGCCCCCCACCGTGTCTTGCAAATCCTCCTCTACTTCCACCTAGCACACCCATTGACGTTCTTAGGTATATCACACCTTGAATATTGGCTTCGCTCTGCATTGGACATGAATTATGTAACCCTCTAATTCGATGAATGTTTGTCACGTCTTTAGGTACGCAAAGGCGTACGAGAGGCCACGGGAAACTAAAGACTGCCTCCCGCAATTAATAGAAGAATACATATTAGAGACTGAACGCGGCCAAGGCCGTGTCTATCATATAAAGCTCTCGATTCTACAAAGACCTTCGAACTCCGAGTACCTGGGAGAGCTTTACGTGGATCGCGATCATCGCGAGGGCGAAAAGAATGGTTCGGCTTGCAGGTATAATTATGAAAAAAATAAAAAAATAAAAAAATAAACTGCATAGTCAAAGTATCTTGTACACTCTACGTTACGTCAAAAAGATTTTCTGAAACCGTTTCCTTCTCTCTTTAGATTTACATTAGGAACTAGAGCTCAGGCGAATCACTATATCCAGCAATTCACAGAGATCTTCACTGAGGAAGGTAGGAAGAACGTTAGAATAATGCACGTCGTACCGGGACAGACTCCCCGAGTTACGTGTACACCAGGGATGCAGCGTGCTCATCAACAGGTTGTTATTAATGCCGAATTTCTTATCCCTATCATTATCCCTATACATTGATTAAAGAAATTTTATTAGCGATTTTAAATAATTTTAGGCACAGCAAGCGCAGGCGGCACAATTAGTAGCTCAGCAGTTACAACAGGCACAGTCTCAACAGGTTACACAGCAGGTATGCTTATTGTTCTTCATCAATATATGTATGTCTTCCGATCGCAACATCATTTTGCTTTTTTCTTTCGTTCCTTTGGTGTGGTTAGATAATCTCGCGAGCTCAGGGACAACTGAATACTCTGGCTGGTCAAGTGGCTGCGATGAAGACTGTCCTCGAAACTGCTGGTTCAACAACGCAGCCTAGTCTAGCCTGCCTCGACTCTACCGTGCAGGTTGTTCAAGGGGTCCCTCAGTCCGAAGCCACAACATCGAACTCTGCACAGCCTCTAACTAACGGCGGACCACATACAGTGACATCTGGACAACTAGAGAGCAGCACGACTTTGCCCGTCGACACAGGATCATGTAACGGATCAGGCATTCTGGTCTTTCAGCAAAAATCCAGCAGCACTCCTAATAACAGCACAACCAGCAATGTTCCCGTGTTGGTCTGTGTTTTTATAATCCACTTTTCTTGCAGCTAATCCGTGCTCGATTCCTAATTAAAATGTTTCTCTTTATTTCACAGCAAGCTCAACTTCAAGCAGGAACCCAGAGCCCATTGGCCGACGGAAATCAGAGTCAGAGTGACGGCTCATTCAAAAAACATTCGACAAACCCGGCGATAAGCGCTTTGGTAACATCGCTGATGAACTCTGCGCAACAGTTTCAGCAGCAGGCTGCAGGTATGAATGTTTAACCATATTTTTACCATATTTGCTTACTTGATTACGTGATTCGTGCGTGCGTGCGTGCATTTATCAGCGAATGCGGCAGCGGCGGCGATGAATAACAACGTACAAGCTCCGGTAAAGTCAAGCAACGCAGCAATCTTGAGCCTCTTGAACAGCAGTCCGGCTAACCTGTCCCAGCAAAAATCACAGCCACGAAGGATCTCTCTTAATGCCGCGATACCACCGAGAGTCATTAGCCATGGAAACGTCATTACTGTGCCTAGTACAACTGGTCAGGTATGTATTCCACTCAATTCCACTGGAATCATCCAAATTTATGGAAACTGAGTAAATTTTTTAAGCAAGTACAGCTACATTTAGGTTGTCCTATGTTTTTAGGTAAGGGTTAGCTTCAGTTCTGCTCTCACCAGTCAACTCACCGGTAAGCAACAACCAGTGAAGGCTACTGCAGTACGACTGGCGAGAGTTCAAGACCCGACCTCAACCTTAGGATTATCCATGCCCGGATTGTCCGCCCTGCTGGCTGGTAATTGCCCGTTATGCCTTCGATAGAGTGTAGCGTCCTCTTTAACAGTAACATGCTCTTGGCAATCGATCAATTATTACGATATTCTTAGGAACTCCATCGGCGGATAATCCAATTCCTGGAATAAATACAGCTTCGTCTTTGTTGGAACGTTTGACGGCCTCCTCCAGCCAAGGAAGTCAACCGGCGAGTCCAATGACAAGTCCGCCTCCTTCTGGTAACGTCAATCTTCAGAGTGTTAATCTGACGAGTCTACCTGCGGGCACCATCAACGGCCTACAAAATGTCCAGGTGAGTCAATCGTCCATAACGAATATCGAAAACAACAAACTATTACACGTATCAGTGATTATGAAAGTAACATAAATCTCAAATACGTAAAGATTAAGTTAATCGCTAAAGAATATTATTTAAACGCAGAAAAAGACAACAGTCTAAATTTCTCAAATAAACAAATATTTTACTTGGACCACTCTCGTAATCACCGGCACGATGTGAATCGATTTTAAAAAATTTTGAACCCACCACAGGCTGTAAAATTGCTTTTTCAGGTTTCATTTCCTGGCTTGTCGCAGCCCATCACGATGTCGCTTAACGTATCGGCAGCTACTGGTTCGGTTGCGCCAACCGGTGTTATCGTGAGCCTACCGATTTCCTCGGCAACCAATACTTGCACTACAGTGTCTAGTGTGAGTTTACTCTGTTTCCAATAATAGTTAATTGTCCTTTCTCTCTAGCCTAAGAATTTCATGCGGTTTAATCTCATTAAGAACTTTATGAGTCTACGGTGTCTCTCCTCCTCTTACAGATGGTCGCTGCCACGGTCGCTACCACTGCTATGGCTGGTAGTACGCCAACTGTGGTAATCGCCAATCCCGCCAATACTCATTTATCGTTGCCAATTGGTAAATACATTATATAAACCTTATTGATTCTGCGTAACTAGTGCAATAACTTTTTTCTTTTTTCTCGCTTTCAGCTCAAATAATTCCTTCGGGAGTAAAGGGCTTGTCACAGCAAAATATACGTAGCAGCAATGCAGTCACTCTGTCTCATGTAAGTTGCAGGATACAATAAGGCCTGCTATATCTTACCAAGTATTTCCTTTTCTTTTTAATAATTTAATTAATCAACAGGGTGGGCAGGCGATTCAACTCGTAGGATCTCAACGACCTCGGCTTAACCAGATGACTCGACAAGTTCAACCGAATCAATTGGTGACCGTGACGAAAACGATGACGGCCAACCAACTTATATTGTCAGGCAACAAACAAGTGTTAACTCCAATAATGGGTAAGTTAGTGTGACACGCTGTCATCTCGCAATGAACGTCCAAAGATTTTTATTGACGGTGATAATAATAAAAGTCTATGCGTTTATTCTCAAAGTCACTGCAAGTACTACGAAAATAGCAAAATTTATTTTAGACGCATATATAGTCGGTCCAAAAGTCCAATACATTTTTTTGTCTTCTTATATAACTTGAAAATAATGCAATTGTTAACAAATGGTTTGTCACTTTCCATAAGATTAGGAAAATGTATGATAAAATAAAAAAAGTGAAATATGTTTCAGTGCGAAACATGCATATGCATACTTTGTAATAATAATTGTATGCAAAGCTTACGTGTGACTTATTAGAATCTTCATTGTTTTCGATTTGTCAAAAAAAAAGGCACATTGAACTCGTGGATCAACTATAGATACATAAGGACAATGGCTTCGTAAGCGTGCAGTATTTTCATTGAATTGTGGAACGGTGGCCTGTATTTCTTTTTTGTTTACAGCTGCGAGCAAGCCCGTTTTAATGGCGACACAAGCATCGCCGTCCACCCAAGCAGTACCTGCTAATAAACAAACATTAGTCACAAAATCTTTGCACGCGAGGGCTCCGAACACTGGACAGTGTAATTCGCAGGGCCAGCCGCTTGGCTCGACGAATCTTTCGCAGCAACAAGTAATTTTGCATATCTGCTTAAATACTTTGCTCATTTTGTTTAGCCTCCCCGTTATGTTTCCATTTCAATTCGCAATATTCTCCCAATTGCAAATCACATAAAGAACAGCTGTTGGCGCCTATTGCATAATTGCATTGTTTTCACAGCTACAAAGGACTTTAGTGAAACCGGTGCAGTTGCAACAATTACAACAGTGTCTCGCAGCCCAACATAAAGCAGTAGCTGGTGCCACGGCTGGGAGCTCACAGACTCGCACGCCAATTCAAAACCAACGAAATTCCACATCAGGTCCGAGCGAAGACTCTCTCTGAAGATGTTCAAATTGCAGTTACAATTGAACATTAACGATGACGACGATGACGATGACGATGACGATGACGATGACGATGATGATGATGTTGATGGGTAAAGGTGATAAATATCACTACATTATTAATGATTATTATGCATGGCAATCCTCTTCTTCGTCGTCTTACATCTTTAATAATTGGACCCTCCCACGAGCTACATCGTCGACTTCACTTTTTAATAAAGCACCCACTATAATTTCCTGCTTAAAAGTAATATTACGCCGCGTATCTTGTAAAAATCATTCAGAATCCCGCAGAGAAGATTCGCAAATTCTTATAATGCGGTAAACTGGTTCTGTCTAGCCTTAAATTGTACGCGGGATCCGATTATATGTAAAGAGCAAAAGTTTCGTGTCCCTTAGATGGAAAAGAAATGATGTAAATAACGTTTGAAAGAAAAACGAAAGAAACGTCTCGCGGGATGCTCAGTAACAATTGTACAAAATGTCGCACCACCCTCAGAACCAGACCCTTAAAATATAGGAACTTCGTCTATTGCAAATAAAAAATGAATTTCCAGGCAAATTAACGATGGTAATGTTATGTCATTCTCTGCCATTCATTATTTTTTTCTTGATTTTTAAAATAATGATACCGTGTGAATGTGCAATAAACCTTATTCCAAAGTAAGAATAAACCCCTTGCGACGTTACTTGAGGAAGGTCTCAATTATTGTACATATTAAATATACTTACAATATATTTGTTTTATATTAAAAAAACGTAATAAATATTCCATTTTTATTATTTATCGATCTTCCTTCAGTCTGAATATCCTTATACTAGAATGTATGGTGAAAAAAAAAGGAATGAAACAGAAGCTATGCCGGTTGTTCGTTAAAGGGACGACTCGAGGAAAAGGATAAGGGTTATCAGGTATAAGGATCTCGACCAATTAGAACGATTAGTTCTCGAATTTGGCTATTGTCAAAGCAGTCTGTCGTGGGACACCGATCGAGGTGTCACGAGCTGGTTCGCGCTCTCGTGGTTGCTATCTGTTGATAGTTTTTCTAGCTGTGTTTCCGATACGGTATATAGAAGGTCCTCGCCTGTGTAGTTCTCGCGTTGCTCTCGTAATATTCAGAAAATTCTATCGAGGTGCAGTGACGTGCGATAATCCAGTGCCCACCCGAGTGTCTCCTGGATGCAGTTCTTGATCTTCGCGGATCAGCTGAACCAGCTTCGGTAAGTAGATATACTCTCAATTTATTAACTGGTGGAGGGATTTCGATTTTATGGCTCCGATTCGCGCTGATACGTTCTCGATTAATTGCTCTTTGTATCCCGCACTATTTGCCTGACGTTTACTCTCTGACCCTCTTTACCTCAATCTAACAGCCTGAGCGGCCGTGCATTTCGGTAGCCGTTCGCTCCCGTTCGCGCTTGCTGATTTTACGCGACCCCAAAGATCAGCACCTACGGCCGTGCTTCTCGATTTCACGCGCTCCCGAAGATCGACAAGATGCGTTAAGGTGTCGTATCTTATGATAGATTTCGTCAGAGCTATCGTTTTGGTAGAATTGGGCCAGTTCCACACACACACACACACACACACACCCTCCCAACTCCCATATCATAACGGTTTTGTTCCCGGTTGTCCCAAAATTATTGTTAGTTCCCGGTGATAAAAAAAATTTGCTGGCGCCCGCCTGGCTTGCGGATACATGGGCGAAGGGTGGACGG
This sequence comes from Trachelus troglodyta, assembly GCA_030142635.1. Lineage (NCBI taxonomy): Eukaryota > Metazoa > Arthropoda > Insecta > Hymenoptera > Cephidae > Trachelus > Trachelus troglodyta. The sequence continues at coordinate 29,311 of JARQTJ010000254.1, forward strand.
CCGAAGCTAACGATGGTTGGTTCTCGAATTTTTCGTTATCGGTGTCGAGTTAAGAAAACACGTTACAAATTTGATTTAATAGCTGCATATTTGGGAAAATATTTCACGCGAAATTTAACTAATTATATGCATGATTTATTTTTGACTTACTGATACTTTGAAAAATATGCATTACTATTCTTTTGGGTGAATCCAAAATTGCAGTAGATAATTGAATTTTTCGCTCTTCGATTGCCAGAATAGCATTACGTTCCATCCTAAATCAAAGGTCCTCGTCAGAACATGACCATGAAGAGCGATATTATCGGATCTTTTGATAGTACAGGAATGTGCGAAATATGTATAGAAAACACTTTGTATATAAAAGACATATATATATATATATATATAAAAAAAGACAGGAAGAGAGAGACAGAATTACGATTTCTTACTTTACTCCCACACTAGATGCTATATAAATTTAAGAAAATGACATTCTGGTTCAACTCATGATATTACGTCGTTATGACGCGGCGGAATAAATATTCCAACAGACTGTGATTCCTAACATCAAAATATATTTTTTCCATCACCTTCAATGACGACGACCAACATCACGAAAAACGTACATGGATCGTCGTCTTCGTAGAGGATCATTTATTTTTCATCATCATCGTTCGTCTGGTCACCCTTCCGCAGAATAGACCCATGACAAAAATAATTCCGATTATACTGACTGCAACAATCATGAAATGCGTGCTCGCTGGCGAGCTACTGACCGAATAATAAAGCTCCTTTATAGAGTTTGGTTGTATCAACTGAAAAGGTAAAGAACAAATTTTTGTATTATCCATTGCGTGCACTATATAATCGGTGAGACTCACCTTTTCAGCTAATTTGAACATTTCCAGTCTAGCAGTCAACATCTTGTAACAGTCTGGCTGAAGAGAGCGTAAACTATTCTGAAGACACTTGATATCTGATAAAAGGTTTTATTTGTAAGATTCCTTGTTGCAACTCGCATAAGCGACGGTTGCACGCCTGGACAAGCGTCTCTCGTGCATATAAAGAAATGAAGTACTCAAAAAGGAAAGAAAATTTAAGAAAAACTTACGCCTGCCTGCTCCTTGTGGAATGTCACTGCAGTATTTGCTGACGTCAATGGCACAAGCTTTTTGTAACAATGGGTCGACATTAATATCGACCTTCCTCTGTTCAATAAGATCAGCAACTTCCAAGCGACATTCTTCCTTCATTTCTTGGTTTCCCCGCTTGAATTCGGCCTTAAGGCATTCCTCGACGTCTCCAGGCTCCATGTCTTCCGCCGGGCATATGGTCTCGACTTCGGTCGAGCATAGCGTCGCCAGCAGCGGATTCAAATGATAATTAAGTGCGGCTTCCTTAAGTATGCTTGTCATCTGAAGTTCGCACTTGGTCGTTAGTTTCGACTCACGAAATTTGATCTTGAGGCACTTTATCACTTTTCCTTCGAGTTCATGGACCGTGCGCTCGCGCATTAGCACCTCCTTACAGTGTCTATCGATATCGGTAACGCAGGCAGATTGAAGCGCGACATTGAACCTGTAGTCAGTGTTTTGCTCGATCATTCGGCGCACCACCATACTCTTGCACTTCTCGTCGAAAGATGGCCTGTTCTTCGCTACCTTCAGGCAGGACAACGCGCTGGCACTATCCATATAATTACAGAAGAGACTAATCATCGATCGGCAAGCTTCCAATAAAGCAAAGTCACTCGAGCTATCCTGGAACTCCTGCTTCCGCACCTTAAATAGCTGCGTGTGACACTGCTCGGACAATCTGTGCTTCTGGGCCGCTAAGCACTCGAGAACCTACAATTGTCTTGACTATTAATTAACTGTACAACGATAAATTAAATTCAAATTATTCTTTTTTCGATGCGCGTATTTCTCACCTGCGATCTTCCTGGCTTTACGTCCAAGCACAGATTCGTGATATCCGTAGCGCAGAGTTTCTGAAGAGTCGGATCAAATTTTATGTTCTCTCGCTGCTGATATAACTGGGCTCTTAATTGCTGTCTACACTCCCTTGGAACACGATGTTGTGTATCTTTCATTATATCCTCCTGAACAACCGTGCTAAGGCACTCGATTACATCAGCCTTTGTTTTTGACCTGAAACGCGAACTACTTAATTAACTTTTACTCTACTTAATTTTTCATTCTCAGCACGGTAGATCTCTTTGATTACCTGGGGCACCATCTCATGACGTAGGGTCTGCAGGCTTCTTTGAATTTATACGTGAAATGATAACTCTTGAGCGATATCAATTGGAAATGTTCTACAGCGGTTTTACACTTGTAATCAAAATGGACATCCAAGTCGTTTTTATGTTCTATCAGGCACTCCATTAAGTCGCCCTCGTCCTTACCGACTTTCAGTACCCCCTAATTCAAGTTTACTTAAGATTGTCATTCCTGATAAAAAAAAGAAAAAAGTCCTTAAAACGTACCTCGCAATACTGCTCCATGACGTGTTGACAAGCGCCTGTGACAACAGGATTGAGTTCGACCCGTTCCGCCTGCTCCTCGGTCAAATTACCAACGGCTAATTTACATCTCTGATTTAAACTGCAATCCAAAAGCCAATTGAATGTCCAACGCGAATTCTCCAAAACGTTTTGTTAAAAAAAAAATGGTCTCAAAGTTCCTAATATTATACTAAGCTGAAAGATTACCACCATGCGCACCAGCGATAGTCTCGATTACCTGCATTAGCTCGCGAGTTGATGATGATCTAAGCGTGAATTATTACCTATCCAAGTTGTCTTGAAGGCATAGAGTTTCTTCCCTCTTTGCTGTTTTGTTGTAACAGTATATAGCCAACTCGTTCAAACAGACTTCCTCAATTTCAGGCTGCAAATCCACGTTAATGGCCCTTTGCCTCATGACCCTCCTGATCTCTTTCAAACATCCGTTTTTTAGCTGAAGAGCACACCCAGTCGTTTATGAAAGAGCAAAAGAGAAATACAAACAAGACGTGGAATTACTGACTTACCGTCATATTTTTCTGCGGGTGATAGGCATATCTATATAAGCATGGCAATACGAGAGGACCCCTCTCGGGATCCATTTGGATTCCATCGTTGGCCCAGGCATTTTTCGCATGACAAAAGTGGATAGCATCGGCCTTGCACGCTTTATATAACTGCGGATCGAGCTTAAAGTCCCTGGCTACAAAATACTGAATTTGCACCAAAGCAGTCTCGCAAGCCTCGGTCATTCTCTCTGTTTCCAGCTTCTCCATTAAGCATGAGATAACTCTCGCATTTCCACCGCGCACCTGAAACGATCAACGGTTAGCCAATTGGTAGATTCTAGAGTAACAGAAATACGGGTCAATCGATACTCACGTCGTTGCAAGCCACATCGACAACTGGTTGGCACGCTTCCCGTAACACGGGATCGATCCTCCAATCCTCACCGGCATCGGTTTCTTTAATCAACCCTTCCAACTGTATGTGAATATGAATAAGTCATAGAGAACATATATAAACAATCATGAGTTATAACAAAATCTTACCGCTCTTTGACATTCTGCAGAGATTCTCGACTTTTTCTTTCGCGCTCTGGCGTGCTTCATTAAACAATGAATAGTCTTACCACCCACCTCCAGACTCTTACAAAACGACAAAATGTCTGCGGCGCAACCGTCCACTATTTCCGGAGACAATCTGTAATCCTCCATGAGTATCTTCCTGTGATCAAACATCTCCACCTGACAGTCCGCTGTTATTTTACTTCCGTTTCGAGATGCCGATTCCAAACAAAGTAAGATCTGCGCTAATCTAATCTCTTTATCTTCGGATACTGATCTCCTGCAGTGATTACTTCTAATATCCTCCTTGCAAGCTCTCACTAATCCTTTACTAACTTTATAATCGGAAGCTATCAACTTCTCGTGTCTCGCAAGCTGATCCTGGCATTGTTTTGTCATTGCTCGATCTGTTTTGTACTGCATTAAGCACTTGTAAACTCGACCACTACCTGGACGAATATTTTGACAAAATTTAATGTGATCTTGTGCGCAAGCCATGTACAGCTGGTGGTCTAACTTAATATTATCTGCTTGTATCTCGGATAAGTGAAGAATCCGTTTTCTGCACTGCCCCTCCAGCTGATCTATGTGACGCTGTAGACAGGCGAGGGTTAATCCCTGTGACATTTCCCTGTATGCCTGTATTCTACCACACTGAAACTTCTTAATGTCTCCTTGGCAATCGGATACAAAATGTGTTATGATTCTGAAATCACTAAAAGCAACCCCTTCCAGTCTCTGAAGATACTCTGAGCATCGAGGCTCTTTTATGTGCTCCCGTTGGTCTATTATGCAGGATAAGTAAGATACGGATGTATCTTTTGATCCACACACGAAACTATCTGCATCTTCTGGACACGCATGCTTTATAAGTTTCTGGACATTATCATCGCTAGTGAGACTCTTAGTGTGGATCCAAATTTTCTGTTGGCACTGATTATTAATACTGGCAAGTTCATTCGCCTAAAAGTGCAATGCACACTTGTATAGTACGTCATATAATAAATTATTCCAATATTATTAACATTACCTTAAATGTCTGAACGCACTCAAGCACAGATAGGTCATCGTCATTTTTATCCATAGAGCCACAAAGTTGATGCAGGTCGCTTCGACAATCCGGATCATCGATCAGTTTATTTGTCTTTGAAACAGAGACTGATGCTCTCTTTATCCTAGAGTATATATCCCCAGAATTTCCAAATATCCAGCCGACATTGGGGGCATGTTCTACGGAGAAGGCAATGGTGGAGTAGAGTCTCGACGTAGAGCCGTAACCAAGTAGCGGAAGCGCAAAGAGAATTCCGATGAGTATCTTGAAAAATATTTTCGAGCACTCCATGATGTTTTTAAATGAAGATGCTACTCAAACATCTTTTGTTATAAGACTCATCACAGCCCGGCGACCATCGTGGGTGCGCGTTCAACGTCCAAGTATTTGATGTGCACCAATGTGTACTTTGTACAGAAAGAGAATGACGCAAGGTCACGAAGCAGTTCATATATCAGTGTGTATAGCTGTCAGCGCACAAGATGACACGAGATGACCAGATAGGTCAGCAGAGACTAGGACTGACCGGGGTGTAACGCTTTCTCGTGTCTCTGAAACGAAAAAAGAACTGAGCCCCACTGCTGTGCAACGGTAACAGGGTGCGTGGACGCAGTTTTTCGGCGATGTGACGTTTTGATTGTCGCCACGAGTCGCCACTATAGACACACCACTCAACACCACTGTAGCACCAGAGCCAGAGATGTGGATGATGGTGAGTAGGGAGCAGTAGGAGGGCACACGAATATCACGCGTAGTATATATATATATATATACACTCGACCAATCAAAAACGTGGGTATGGTTCGACGGCCATTCGCCGAGGTTGCGCGTCGATTCTAAAGTAAAATTGATTTCAAGAAAATCGATCCACTGACAATCTCCCTACTAATCTCTGATAGCACGCTATACCTTGCGCGTCAGATTCAGTCAGATTCGACTGCGTAAACTGGCGAGGTGTGGGCATTGGCACCGAGGGGATACCAGTAAAGAGGACCAACCTTAAGGGGACTTTGTATCTGACAGCTATTGGACACTGGAAGATTTATTGGAACCAGCAAAAGAACTGAAAAGTTCTACGGGGTGCTAAAATGTCACATAATTTGTTAATCTTAATTAATTTGTTAACACTTAATGCACGGGGTGAGAAGGGTGCACTGGCTCTCTTTACAAATATCTTCTCGGTGACGAAGACAATCCGATATGTACTCCACCGGTTTCTGCGTACAATTCTAGTTTATTTATTAAATCATTTCTGATGAGCATGAACGTAGAAGTCCAGGTGTGTAAAGGTTATGTAAATATGCAAAAAAATAATAAGCTTTATGTCAGACTCTAAGTTTAATTATTAACATTACAGCGTCCTATGCCTTTCTGTCCGTCTGGTCTAGCAGGCAAGAACAAGTGTCGACCGACGTAAGTCAGAGTTCATCTCGATGCAACGAATGACCATTTTTGCAGTGTGAAATTGTGAACGGTAGGGAAAAAAAATATAAAAAATAGTTGGGAAACTCTCAATGCGGAGATTAGTAATGTCTACAATAAATTCGTCCATTTTTCTCAATATCCCTTACAGCGTAGATACAACGACCAACCGCAAACTTCACGTTTCCCTTGATATACACGTGGAATAAAGAATCCAATATAAGTAAGCTCACAGTTTCAATTCATTGAATCGTCACACTGCCTGCAGTGTCCTTAGAAAAATACTTAATATGCAATAATAAATGCATCCATTCACGAGGTTTCAGTATTGCATTTAGTTAAGAAACAATTGAGAGGCGTGTAAGCGTTCGGTCGTTCGCGTCTTTTAACAATGATTGAAATGTTATTACGAAAGTTCCTTTACGATGGTAACGGGTAGAAAACGTTGGTCTCTACTGGTTGTACACTAAGCCCTGTTACTCTCATGAAATTATTTCGTAACCTCGTGAATTGCATGAGCGAGGTAATCCACGTTTTTCGATGTGACGCCGGCCATAGATATTCTTCCATCTTTGGTGAGATAGACACTGTAGTTCTTCGTCAGATTTTCAACCTAACAGAGGCATAAAGAAAAAAAAGGCTTTATTAGAAACATGGACGCCCAGGAAATCGATAGATCCGCATCATCGAGAATCCACCAGAATCTTCTATGGATCGTACATACAGCAACAATAAATAATAGAAGCAGATACGAGATCAGGCGATTTCTTATCGGACAATGGATTACTAATGGATAAAGTAAGAATGTCCAATTACCTCCGAGGCTTTGAGACCCGTGAAACAGAACATGCCGATCTGGTCGGTGATGTGGGACCAGTCACGGGAGCTTCCTTCCTTTTTTAAATTTTCACGAAGCTTCGTGCGAACCGATATTATACGATCGGCCATGCCTTTAACGTCTCGGAGCCATTCCTGCTTTAGCTGATCATCGCCCAGGATCTCGTTGACGATACGAGCTCCGTGAATGGGTGGATTCGAGTACATGGGTCTGATCAAGATCTTAATTTGCGACATTGTGCGAGCAGCCTCGTCTTTGCTTGACGTTACCAGAGAGAATGCACCTACACGTTCGCCTTAAAAAAAAAAAAAAAAAAAAAAAAATACGGGAAAATTTGGAAGATGCGAACACGATCAACATGTCGGGTCACACTCACCGTATAAACCCATATTTTTTGCATACGACTGTGCAAGAGCAATGCCATGACCTTCTTCGATAAACAGCCTCACTGCCAACGAGTCCTTTGTTACATCACCTATGGCCACGTAGAAAATATCTTTCGATTTGTTCTCATGGTAATGATACCAATTAGCTGAAGCACTCGTATCTCACCGGAAGCGAAACCTTGATACGCCATATCGAAGAATGGAAAAAGTTTTTTTTTTTTTATCAATGCAGAAAGTTCTTTCCATTGTTCTGGTTTTGGATCCACACCAGTGGGATTGTGGGCGCATGCATGCAGCAGGATAATGGACTTTTCAGGGATTTTCTAAACAATAGCCATCGCATATCCTTCCTTACAGACTGCTTCAAACAGTTCATTGTATCTGCAAATTTTTCTCAATTATAAATACTTACAGAGATGTCCTCCAACAAACCCTGAAAATCAAGCCCGCAAGTTTTAGGATCGTAATAACGATAAGACTTGACAGTAAGGCCCGAATGCTTGAAGAGAGGAGTATGATTTCCCCATGATGGTGATGGCAGGTAGACTTCCTTGTTACCAGGAAAGAAGCTGTTGAAGAAGGCACCGCCAATTCTGAGGGCGCCTGTACCCGAAATTCCTTGAACCGTAGCATTCTGAAACATGAAATTATCATGATGCAAAATATGAAATAACATTACTTTTTGGCATTTATTAAGGTTGCTCTCGAGTATACTCACCAAACCGTTAGCTACAACCTCATTGTCATCACCGAGTGCCAGATTAATACTGTACTTGCAGAAGTCAGGATTTCCAGAAATGGGAGAATATTCCTTGTCTAAACCCTTAGTTTTCATTTTCTCTTCTGCCTATAACAAATGAGAACTCTCGGTTACTAACTACCTATAACAGACCGAGTCAATGATTCAATCAAATCTGTAATCAAGTACCTTCAGAACGCTTGGAAGGACAAAAGGTTTCCCATTGTCATCCCTGTAAGCACCTACACCCAGGTTAATCTTCTTGGGGTTTTGATCTTTCTTAAAGGCCTCAGTGACTCCCAGAATCGCATCGGGGGGTCCCATTTCCACATGAGACCACCATGAGCTGTGAAAACATATTTATGAACTTGAGAGATCAAGACCGAAGTGATATTAGATACTGTTAGCATTCATTATAATGCATCGGATTGATTCAATTTTTTGGGGTTTTCTTTTCTGCTACACAAGAAACATTATGTCAATAACTGCAAATACTTTGAAAGTTAAAAAGAAATGTCTCAGATAATCGATTCAAGGCTATCCAAGGATTATGTAATAATGTCAAAAAAGCGTTATTCATGTTGCTTTCAGAGAAACAATGAAAATAATCTGTAGATTGCGTTATCTTAATCTCTCAGGCAAGATTCTACTTTGAACATGTCGATTTATCGAAGGATTAGATGGATGGACAGGATCGGGGGGTATTCGCACGTACGTACAACATTTGCAATCGAATGTAAACATATGACAATTGTTTCGAGCATTCGCACCAATGGTATAGAGACAAATTGGTAAAATATAATCGTGCGTATCGCACGTAGCTTGTAATAAGCAGCCCGAAAAATTAAGACGACCCTAGTTTGAGCGTTGAAGCGAGACGTTTAGAGGTCAAAAGGGTCGGTAAGTAAGGAAGATAAATGTATTACTGCGACCATACTGAATTACCCTACCTTATAGTTCTAGTCGAAATAGCCTGGACAGCACTGGCACCGTTGAACAGTCCTCTTGACACCACGAGTCTTGCAGTTTGTGCCATTATTCTTGAGTGAGAAGAACGAGATAAGTGGGAACAACTGAAGCAGCTGGGAAATATTTTGGGCATCGGAAAATCGCAATAAACGACGTGCCTCGCGAGTGCTCGTTATCGTCACGTGTCCTGTAACTGCCAGGAAGAGACTCCGAGATACCCGCTGATCGCTGTTGGTTTTGCCGACTTACGGTTATATTACCAGACGGCCGTGTTTGCACTGGCATTCATCCGCACATGCGCATCCTGTTGTACGTTCAAACCCAAGGTCAACAGAGGTTATCAAAGACTCCATGCAGACCGATCCGGACCCATCGCATCTTCTGCTCGTTCATATGGTCTTGCGTTTTCTTTTGTAGAACACGAAATCCTTGATGATACATGGGGCGCCTCGTGCCCGTTCCTTGCACATCGTACTTTCAGAGTTGAACATTGAACTATTCGAGCTCTGGTCTACCTACGTATCTTCTCTGCATCTGGAAACTAATTAGTATGCATTGGAATTGCGTGATTCGAAATACGACGCTAAAGCGTACGTCATTAGCCAATGGTCCTATGATTGCAACTGCGTCGGGACGCTGACAATAAAAATCGTCTTGCAAATAAACTTGTGAGTTCGAACCAACGTATTGTGTTTTCTGGATACGTTGTGCTGATCCATAATGGCATTTGCACGCATTGGATTTTCCAAGTCACCAGGGATAGTGATGAGACGTTACGTGCATTCTGGTGATATGTTACTCTTTTATAGTGCATACTGTTCTAGCATATGGTTTCTTATAATATCAGATTTAACTGTGTCGTTACTCTTAATACATTGCAGTTAATATTCCGTTGAATGGAGCTCTTCGTGCCAAACAAGCTAAGGATTCCGAACAGTCCAAGAGTTTCCATGTGACTTCCATACGACGATATCCTGATGCTCCAACTTTGCCACTGCCTGACAATATCTCAGAGATATTTAGCAATGAAACTGGTCGATTCACGCCTGAACGATCTCGCGACATTGCCGGTCCTGTGCTAGTTTTCAGTACAAGTACAGCAGCGCATGACACTGTACCTGGGAAGAAGTCCTTTGCGCTACACAGTACAAACGGTTATACAAACAAAGGAGACTCTCATGTTGATTCTTATGATTGCACCGGTGCAGTGAGCCTTAATAGCTCGATGCAGAGCACCGTGCCGAAACCATGTTGTTCTGTTGGAAAATCAACCTATCTAAATATGCCTGGTGGTCAGTGGGCCAGGGATGGAAAGTACATCGCCGAACACATGCAAAAATCTCACTATGCAACCATCAAGCCTCGACGTTCCAGCAAAGAGGATGGTTGGTACACCTAATAAGAATATATTCATGTGTTTTCACTTCTCTACCTTGCATATAAATCCTCTGTTAAAAAAGATCCTGGCATTTATAATTTAAGGCTTAGGTTTTGGTACTAACATCCTGATGAGGACTCTTACAAACAGTTCATATAATGGAAGATATAACGGTGCTGAGTACTATTCGACAAACAGCATTGGTCCACCAAATGGAAGTAAAACATCTGATTCCTCTGCAAATGAAATACAAAAGATGCCTATGAAAAATAGGTTAAAACTTCTCGTTCGAGACTATGGAATTACAGTTTTAATATTTCACACTGGCATTTCATTGATATCTCTTGGTATCTGTTACGTAGGAGTCTCTAGGTTGGTTCCATAGTCAATCTTATTAGCCAGTAATACACAAACGAATGTGGGACTGTGCGTGTAAATTCATCCTTGCTTTCAACTCTTATAATGATATTATTAACGAGTCATATATTCATCCTAGAGAATGAACTTTATATATATATAAATGATGATAATTATTAGAAATATCTCATAATCGTGATTTATTTTTCATTTACAGTGGTGTAGACATGACATTCGTCGTAAAAACTTTAGGCTTCCAAGGGAATGCAAACATTGAAAGTGCCTTGAAGAACACCTCAACATTTTTAGTGGCCTATTCTATTCACAAACTTCTCGTACCGCTACGATTTTCATTGACACTGGCATGCACGCCGGTAATAGTTAGATATCTTCGTAACAAGAAACTTTTACCACTTCCCAAGCATTGATGATACATGAAATTAATATTGTGGCATGAAGTTTCATTTACACACATAAGTGTGTCTCTCACCCCGTTAATATGCATAGATACGCGTGTGTGTATGTGCCTTTATAGTAAACGCTCAGCTAAAACCTGTCAGGTGTAGGGAAATGTATGCATATGTATAAATACAATTGCAAGTAACTATCATTGATAATGAAAGAGAAATTAAAAATTAATAAAACAAATGACAACTATAACTCGGTGTAATTTGCCACTCTCTAATGTAATAAGGACAGACATAAAAGAAGATGCGCTTTGGATAAAATCATGTATTAATCCAGTAGGAAAAAATCATTATTAAAAGACGACAATTAACGCAATTGCAGCAGTTGTAACGAATGCTTTGTACGCGAGTAATGAAAATTAAATCATCACAATACAGGTTGTTCGCAATACGTTGGTAAAATTGTGCTTGATTCAGCTTGAATGTTCCTACTGAGAGCAGCTAAGAAAACAAAAAAAGGAAGATCAAGGATTACAGATGGATCGCGTATGAATATTTCGTTTATTATATAAAGAATATAATGCCTATAATAATTTGACACAACGTTACGTAGTAGCACGAACGGCGTTTCGCGTGTGCGACAACAGAAACACGCACATTTTATTTTCTTTCTTCGCATATATCGATTCACAAGTACAATGTAAGGTCCGGAGGACTCTTTTATATTGAAAATTATAGGAAGGTGAGCCCTTTGAGATACATTTTACTTGTGCAAAGACGATATTTATAGAGAGTATCTTTATATCTGCACTCTGAAATTCGCTGTTACCGCTGAGAACGTTTTGCCATACTATATCTACGTAACTATATCCATTTGATAGTCGCACGTCAAGAGTTTCTCAGCATGGAACAGTGAATCGTCGAATGCGCCCGTAGCATGCGCTGTAAAAGACGTACACGACACACAAAAGCTCGACAGTTTTCAAATGGACGAATTTATCGGTAGTCTTAAGAACGATTATGCTTACATCTAATACAAAAGTTTTAATTATCGAATATAGTGCATCCTCGCTTCCTCCCTCCCTTTCGTTTCTTTTTTTTTTTCTTTTTTTTTCAATGCGCTCTAAACAAGAGTGATTTAGTTTAATGATTATCCCGTGTAAGCGAGACATACACATTGACAGAGAAAGAGAGAGAGAGAGAGAAAGAGACTACTAAACACACTCGAGTTCAGCTGCACCGATTTTACTTAAAACTTAAAGCCCGCTTGAACTTTCGGACAAAAGTGATAAGCGGTTAGTGGTATTATTGGTAATTATCATCTAAAGACTTATTACTGGTCTTTATTTTATATAATATAGACGCTCCGTTGCCGGACATGTAACAAATATGTTTCACGTACTCGCACCGATATTCTTGATAGGAAAAAATTCAGTTCGTATTGCCCACGCTGATACAACTGCAACGACATTCGCACTTTGTGGATCAATCACTGGCACGATCGATCGGCCACAGGCTTCCAAGAGATTACTTCAGGCTCTGACGTACACGTATTTACACGAGTATTTAAAAATATATTATAATACATTATTAAACTAAAGCTATATTTATATACAATTTAGTCTAGCTTATCGTGGCAGAGATTCGTGTCTAGACATTTTTTAACTGTTAATTGAAAAGGAGATTCTTAGAAATATGAATGATTCTGGACGTCAAGAGTCGACGAAATAGTAATATAAAAAAAAAGTCTCAAAAGAGATATGTATCAAAAAGTTCTGAAGTTAGATGTGTGTCTACGATGGAATGGCTATAAACGGTGAGTATTAAACGTCAAAACGTGTATGCGTGAATAAATGGTGTGCACATATATGTATAATTTAAGAATTATCAGAGCGTAGAAAGTGAATTCCTTCGATCTCTAACGTTAATTTGTAAGAAAATGCGGGCGCATAGCATCACCGGGCAATCAGTCACATGCAACGCGTTTCTTCCGATGGTTCAGGTTATAATAAATAAATAAAAAAAGAGAATAAAATACGTTACTCACTCGCTAGATAAAATAGTTTCGAAGAAAATTAAGCCGATATAAATTTGCCAATGATGGGCGATACTTCCGAACAGAGTTTCTCTTCCACTATAAATCAATGAGAAGACAGGCCATATCACAATTCCGTGTTTGGTACGTCTAATCGAGGTTGTAGAAGAAATGCTTGGACTTTCTTGCTCTTTCTTGGCAGTGCCGATCCATTGCCACGACGTTTCATTTATTATTCTCCTTTGGCAGTGCTGAACGATTAAAGTAACGTCGTTATCATATTCTCTCTTTTCTGTTCGTTTCCTCAAAATACTGTATCATCCGTGTTGCCGTTTCATTCAGTTGCTATTACGAATAAAATGCTGTATCCCGTATATCGTCCCTTGTAATTGATTAATGGACGAGAAGACTCGTATGTAGGATCTCAGCGTGTTGCCACGTGTAAGGACGCCAGAGCGCGCGCCGTCTAGCAAAAGTCCTTTACGAAATCGCTTGTTACACGTACGCCTGTACACGACGACCCTGTACGTGATTGAAAAATTGCCGCCAACTGGTTAACGTCTTGCTAGACCAAACCCAGAAGCTACTGGTGATTCCAACGATCATGGCCATCAAATACTTGATCATGAAGACCTCGAACTCAGGACGCCGACCGAGATCGCGCGTACGCTCGCCTACGGGACAGGGTATCGAATAAAGAGATTGGGGTCCAGGTCGGGAGCACATTTCCATGTTCCAAGTGAGCATCCAGTGATCGAAGTATGCCTGCTCGTAAAAGAGGCAGGCGATCACAATCAGAGCGGGTACTGTGTACAGCACGGAAAAGATGCCAATGCGAATCATTAACTTTTCAAGTTTGTCCGTCTTCGTACCGTCGTGCTTCATCACGGTCCGGATGCGAAAGAGTGAAACAAAGCCAGCTAGGAGAAACGCTGTACCTAGTACGAGATAGACGCAGAGAGGCGCCAGTACGAAACCACGAAGTGCTTCCACATTCCAGAGACCAACGTAGCAGACTCCTGAGAGAATATCGCCTGAAATGATTTGTCAATGATATAATCATTAAGTAATTGTAATAACATCGTATTAAAATGCATGATTCCATGACCAACCTTCGACCTTTCCCATTGCCAGAATAGTCATGGTTTTGATGGCCGGTGCTGCCCACGCGGCCAAGTGAAAATACTGAGAATTTGCCTCTATCGCCTCGTGACCCCATTTTAGTCCAGCAGCAAGGAACCACGTAAGGGTGAGCACGACCCACCATATACTGGAAGCCATGCCAAAGAAATATAGGACCATAAAGAGTACAGTGCACAATTCATGCTTGGTGCCTTGTGTAATGATCGATGCCATCTGAATTCTCATTTCCATATGTGGTGAAAATGGATCTCTACATGATATCGAGTTTCCTGCAGCCCACCCAATCACATAAACAAGTGCCACCATTAAATAGCACACCGATAAGAAGATTATTGGCCTCTCTGGATATCTGAAAGTAGCAAGAATATTGAATATGCATACAATGACATCCATAGATAAAATAACACTCAATATTTTTTTTGTACCTAAATCTGTCTGTGTCGATGAGAAAGGTAAGAACTGTAAAGAAACAAGAAGCTGCACACACTGAAGCCCAAGTACCAACCCAAATTCTTGAGAATCTGCGTTCTCTTTCTGTGAAGAACATGCCATCGCACGGAGCACCGCAATCGGGTTCTACTTTATCCCCAACTTTAAGGGAATAGCTAAGATTATGAGGAACCTGGAACTGTATAGGACAGACAAATCCATAGTCACGTGCATCAGGCATATATCCTCCTCCGTATGGCTTGGGACCTCCGTTCCATGGTGTTTGAAATTCAGCACTAGGCATACGAGGTGGTGGTTCTGCCGGAGCAGGAGTTTCAGAAGGAGCGGTATCGTTGTTCCCCACGCAAAGTTTCTCACCAAATCTTGGAAACTGTGAGCACTCTAAGCTCTGTGGCCAAGGATATCCAAAACTGCTCATAAGAGATTCGCAACCAGCACGAGCACTCTCGCAGAGTGATCTGCAAGGTGGCAATGCCTCTTCCAGAATTGTACAAACAGGTGCATACATGGTGCAAAGGAAAAATCGCAAGTCTAGACTGCACTTCATCTTAACAAGGGGTGCAAAATGATGAACTGCTAAGCCAGCGTCTTCCTGCTTCTGATGGCTCATCAAATTGGGCATAATAGTCTGATTGTACGGTATATTCATGCACAAATTGATCGTAATGGGCTCGCATCGTCCGTGGGGTGCAAGAGGATTTTTCGAGTGCAGAGCGCTAATCGGAGTGGCGCACAATGCCCACAGGTAGACGGTGACGGAAAGGGACAACGCCAACGCCATCGACATCGACATCTTGGCGGCGACCGTGTTCCTTGTGCTTCTCAGCCAATGCACAAAAAAATTGTCCACGTCGATTGCAACACGCTTTTTGGGCACATCACACGAACACTCGGACTCTACGAACTCTCTCTGTTTTGCGCATAGTATGCAGTTAGATAGTACAGATATACAAAGAAGATTGAACTTGGACCGAGTCGTCAAATGCCAAAAACTGTAAACAGATGACGAAGAATCACGAAGCACGACTCGGCAGCCATCAGCAACTTCACCAGACTTATAGTAAAGGAGAATCCACACTGGTCCACACGCATCTCCACGAAAGCGCCGCCAAGCGAACGATACGCACGTCACAGCACAGGAATAACATGAACGAGGCGACTGGAGGCGACTGGAGGCGACTGAGCCAGATTGATTATGAGCTGAACTGTGCATGCGTAACCGTTTTTCAAAATTGGATATGTTACCAGGGATTCGTCGCAGTCTCAACCAGTCTCAACCCACCGAGAACACGTTGGTAAAGGGAGTCAGCTCCCGTGCACTCTTCGTCTTAACGAAAGTGCATAGCATTTCAAAGCCCTCCATAAGTTCTATGCTGGTTCCAGCGTATGTCCTGATATTTCCCATGCCCGCTGTGCCCGTTCGAAGACCGTGAACAGTGGGCCGTAGATTTCGAAAGACGCAATTGTTCAGGGGCCCGATTAAGAGCCAACGAGGCCTGATATCTTCGCAGTACGCAGCAAACCAGGATAAATAGATGAATCAGGTTAAAATGCATGAATCATTAGAAATTTAAGGGTTTTACTGAACGCAGTGGCGGTTCGCTTTTGGGCACCGTGGAAGCGCAGCACCACCTATTTCCACTTAATATTATCGATGAATCCTAAAAATTTGTTGGAGCAACACATCCACTAATTTTAGCTACAAGCCGCCACTGACCGATGGAGAATAATGTAGATAAAACCATCTTCGTTCATCTCCGTACAATATGACGCTTCCTGGGAAATCGGTAAAACGAATAGTTCACAGTGGATGCGGGAAAAGAGAGGAAAAGTATATACATATATCACTTTCGGAGAATTAATCATATTTCGACTAGCTGATTTTGATTTTATTTTCTTTTTTTCCGATATAATGTACAGTAGTTTTTTTGATGATCCATACCGCGCGCAGGATCGATGCTGATCGATCCTGATCGACGTCTAGTTGGGCGGCAAACAACGCACGCAACGTCCATGTGCATCATGCATGCTTGTCGCTTTTCTCAACGTTGTTCCTAGAACGGTGTGTGCCACGCGAAGGTACCCGAATGTTGACACGGTCGGCGAATTGGCCATTATTGTAAATAAATAAATAATTTATTTCCTTGAAGTTACTCTCGATTCGAACCATCGCGTTCGACGAGCGAGTTCAGCCTTTCGTTCTTACGATTAGTAACAATTAAAAATTTAATATGGAAGATTGAAATACATCGAGCTGGCCACCAACCCCTTGAATTATCAGTGAATCGCGTTGAGAATGTTCTCGACTAGTCAGTCGACCGATCAATCCCGTTGAATGGTGGAAGGAAGGGAGAACCGCGAAGAGAATCGGACAAAAAGCGGCCAGTTCGATTCGAAGGAGGTAGCTGGTATGCTGGTATGCTGGTATACAGATATACAGGTATGCATGCATGCACGTATACGTATAGGTACGTACGTACGTATGTACACATAGTAATGTAAGCATAAGTTTAATGATATCGATAATGGAAGAGAGTAGCGCGACCGCATCCAAGGCGGTGTACACTCGAATGAAAAAATATTTGGAACGCGGATTTGCGTTTACGTGCGCACGAGACTGCTGTCCATCGGTTGCGGCTTTTACTCGCAGCTAGGCAGCTCTCTCGTGACTCTCGAGGACGCAAATCTCCGAAAATGCACGATGCTGGAGCTGCTGGAGCTGCTGGAGCTGGTGGAGCTGGTGAAGCTCTGCTGCCTCCAGGCGCTCGATCGTCGCGGAACGTTTGAGCAGCGATGCGAGCTAAATTCTCCCAAAGGAGGCAATTAAAATATATTTTTGAAACATTGGATTAATGGACAGATCCTTTTCCGCTTTATATTCCGCGAGATAGTTAATATTAAATAGATTTCACTTTATTCTTTCGTCTCTATTCGTCTCGTTTTCTATATAGGTCGTCTATCTATGCGCACTTACAATTAGCTGTCCTACGTCGATCTAGCCTGCCTATCTAAAAGAAGACGCGTCCCTCTTTATTCTCGTTCGTCGGCACCTCGGTGGTCGACCATCTTCTTTCTATTTTTTTTTTTCTATTCAGCCTCTTTTGGGATTATACATATAAGCACGTAAGCGCGTCGCGGCGACTAAACGTATAGCAGAAATTCGCGCTGTTTATCTTTTCTGATCTTCCCTTGCGACGAAGAGGATGTAATGGATGCTCGTGACGAAAGGAGGAGAGTAAAAGATAAAGGGGGGAATGGAAAAAAAATGAAAGGCTGAGAATGACACGATCAAACAATCGTTTGACAGATTAAGGAATTCTTGTGTCCTTGAGCAAATTGTCCCGGGAGGTACGAGACGTCATTACGTAAAGCATTTTCCAGATCAGCCAGCCGATCGGAAGTCTCGTTAGTCGTCGCGACACGCCGTGACAAATCCTAAGATTTTTATTTGGCACTGAACGGAGGCGGGAGAAATCCCTATCTGGACACGCGGCGTCGCGCATTCACCTGGACACTGGTGCAGCCTCGCCCTTCTTCTAATAGGATCTAACGGGGCGGGTGCCTCGGCAGCCGAACGCAGCTGGGGACTTTTGACTGGAGCTAAAGAACTTTCGTCGAATGATTTATCGATCACGCTTGTGTACACACATCAATGTCTACAATGGCACGCACGTCGCACCTCGCCTCCTGGCTGGAAGAACCTCTTATACACTCTAATCAATTTCTTTGGCACTGATTCGACTCGACGCCCCGCTTTGAGCGCCGCGCAGCCGCCCTACGTCTGGACCGCCGTTAATTGTCTCTCGATCTCTCAAAATAATGAAACATAAAAAATATACTGATCACAATTGTTTCCAACCAACGTACACAAATCTTTGGATTAATGTACAAAAGTCTATCGAGCATCGAGACAGTACAATATAATTTCTTATTATTTCTTATTAATAATTAAATGATTATTTATCTAAATATAATCGAGCTCGCATCTCCCGAGTTGTCGTCGGGCAGAGAAGATACCCGCCCTGATGTACAGCGTCCTGTATACAGGAAGCTGTATTACATTGCTGTCCTTCTTTTTCTATTGGATCGACGGCATGGCGACTGATCGCGCTATCCTTCGTATTAGTCCTACGTAGTTTTGCCTGGCCGACACGTATAACCAGACGCGAAGAATAACATTATTTCGGAACTTTATACCACTTGCTTTCTTCTTTTTTTTTTTCCTTCTCATATTTCTTCCTGTCCTCCTTCTGACCTGTCCTACGCTGCTTGTAGTAGCGGGGGGTCGCAAGAAGAGTGGAGCGCGTAGATACGTATAGCGCGACAGTGCGGCGAACCACCCTCAAGCTAACCGAAAGTCACACGACGTCACTTCCAGTCTGACCCCCATTCTCTCTTCCTCAAGATTCTCACCGAGGTATCTTGGACGTGTCGTTGATAGAGTGTGTGTTACTGCAGAATTACGTGACGGGCCAACAATGGCCAGCCTTAATCTTAGCTATTCATGACGGTCGACCTTCTGGAGTATCCTCTCCTCGTGACCGTCTCACCCTGGGCCTCGCACTCTCTCTTGACTCTGTCGATAATATCGGCTACCAGCTTCTCTTCCTTCTCGCGTTGCTGTTCCCAGTCGGGTCCCTTGCCAATCTGAAAGACGATCGATCAAAGAAATGTTAATCGCCTGATCGGCAATTAAAAAGATATACCTATCATAATATTGCTAATACAATTATTATTTCGGAAGAGGCATTACTATATGGGTACGGTATACTAACGTCGGATGCTCTTCGAGCCTTCTTATTGGCAGGCTCCTCTCGATTTTCGTCGTTCTCGTTGTCGGAGTGTCGGGAGCTGAGATGTCCAATGTAACCCTTCCTCGATTTGAAGTAGGCATTGCAGCTGTGGCACTTGAAGAGCGGCGCAGGCTGGCTGACCTGGCTCGACACGTGGAGCTTGTACTTGTGCCTGTACCAACGGGTTCGCGACGGTAGGACCTCGCCGCACCACTTGCAGACTACGGAACCGTCGTTTTGAATCAGGTATTCCAGCAGCTTGTAAAACAAGGTAGCAAGGTTTTTTCTCGCTCTCTCCGTCGAATAACTTTTTTTCTTTTTTCCTTCTTCTTCCAGATTACCAAAATGATAAAGAATCAGTTGGTAATTGTCAATGACAGCTGGGAATTCTCTCTAGCGAACACTGGGGATGCGATACATCGTGTCATCTTTTAATGTTTTCACGGAAAGGGGAGATGGAAGAAGACACGGAGAGATGTCCGAGTGACAGAATGAATAAGAAGAGCTGGAAGTATCTTCGCTGGCGACTGACCTGCTTTCTGACCTCCGGCTCGGTGTCGCTGGACTCGGACTTTGGTAGAAGCAGATCCGCGCGTTCCTCTTCGCGATCCGTGAGGAAATGCATCCCGCTTACGACCCTTTCGGACTTCACGAACGTACCTCCTCCTCCTCCTCCTCCTCCTCCTCCACCTCCACCTCCTCCTCCTCCTCCTCCTCCACCTCCTTCTTCTCCTCCGTCTCCTCCCTCTCCTCCGTCCCCAGTTTCTCCTCCACCAGTGTCCAAGAAGACTTCCCTAATAGGTGGCGAGGTGCAGATCTCGCAGGTGATGTCACTCGGTAGATTCGGCAGATTCGGTATACGATCTGAAAGCGAATCAAGGAGAAAATATTAAGAGCGACATGTTAGACGTGGTAGGGCCGGTAAGGGCAGCAGACGATGTGACATTGACGCGACATATTGTGCTTGATTAGCTATACGGGGAGAATTTTGAATTTTATAAGATATTATCTATACAGGGTCTCCAATTTAACTCTGCCACCTGCAATAACTTGGTTATTCTTCAAGATACGATAAAATGTCAGAGAAGATAGTTGTTCCATGTGAAGGGGGAAATTATTTTTTAGAATGGGACTGTTTATTTTTTTTCCTACTACAGGACAGCTGAAATCAAAACGCACTCAACCGCCTATAATAACGTGACCTTCATAATTTAATTATCGAAGTGGTATAATTCAGGTTAATAAATGTAGGTTTATCGAACAGTCTGAATATGGTTTTAGTACAGAGATCGAATGGACGATCTAACTTTAGTCGATGCAGTGCTCCCAACCTAACACTACACGTCGTGACTTCCGGTCACAAGGCGATTCCAGCTACCGATTCAGACAACGTTCTCGCCTTCTGACTCCCTTCTAGTCGCCATCCCGATCAGATCGAGAGCTAGGCTGCTCTCGGGTCGATTCGTACAGTTAGGCCAATGCTCTCGGAAGGATTTCCTATTGTTTATTTGAGCTCGAGGTGCTCGAATCTGCCGTGGAGAGACAGAGGCTCGACGTATCGAGTTGCCCGGCAGAGGAGGGTGACATCCGACGGAGACGTCTCCGCGGACTGTCAGAGGTCCGGCTGAGATACCGGCATCCCGGTGGAAAGTGGCAAAGGGCTGTAGAACGGGCGGAGATAAGGAATTTTGATATGGTTAAGGGCACGGGTGGAAAAACCCCTGACCCGAGTTAAGGATGTGGTGCTCAGCCGTCGCCCGATGTCCTTAAGAAGCGACCGTGGAGGATTTCCCAAGGCTTGTTATCGGCTGTAAGGATCTCGACCAATCAGAATTATTAGTTCTCAAATTTGACTATTGTCAATTGACTGCTTTAGAGCAGTCTGTCTTGGGACACCAATCTGGGTGCCTCGGGCTGCCACGCGCTTCCGTGCTATTTGTTGATAGTTTTTTTTGCTGCGTTTCCTATACGGTATAGGAAGTTATAGCTTGCATAGTTTTCGCGTTCTCTCGCTATAAACAGAAAATCCGATAAATTTTCTGCCTGTGTTTCGGAAGTGCAGTGCTGTGCGATAATGCAGTGCCCACCCCCTTGGAGTCTTGGCCCCTGAATGCAGCTCTCGGTCATCGCGGATCAGCTGAACCAGCTCCGGTGAGTAGATACACTCCCAATTTATTAATTGGTGGAGGGAATTCGATTTTATGGCTTCGATTCGCGCTGCTACGTTTTCGATAATTTGCTCTCTGTATTCCGCATTATTTATCTGACGCTTACTCTCCGAGCCTCTCTACCTCAACCGGAGCAACCTGAGCGGCCGTGCCTAACCTTACGTAACCGTTTGCTCCCGTTTGCGCATCCAGTTTCGTTTGCTGATTGCGACACGCGACCCCAAAGATCAGCACCTACGGCTGCGTTTCTCAATTTTACGCGTCCCCATGAATCGCGACAGGATCCATTGAGCTATCCTATTTTCTGATAGATTCCGTCGGCTTCTCAAGTTCCTGGTGAAAAAGGAATTTGCTGGCGCCCGCCTGGCATGCGGATGAATGAACGAAAGGCGAACGGCCGAAGATGACATAAGTTAGTTTTCGAATTTTCGCTATCGGTATCGAGTTAAGGAAATTTTTTTACAACGTCTTGTAATTACGTTCACATATCAATCAGTTTTTGGTTATACCAATAAGATTTTTTTTTTTTTTTTTTGTAAAGCAACACAAAATTTTACATTGAGTTGGGTAAATTTTATCGTGGGACACAGTAAAAATTGCAAGTAACATCATCTACCGTGTAGTCGGTGAAAATATCGTGCGTTATAACGTTATAAAGCAATAAGTAATGAAATGGTAACGATATCGCATGATTACTGGTTTCTACGGTAAATTTTATCATGAATTTAATGGGAAAAATGAAGGAAAAATTGTCTCCGTGTACCGTTTCATAACTTACACGATGCTATTTTTAGTTGTGGAATGGAAGAAAGACATACGAGGATGATATGTTATAAATTGATATATATTTTATGAAGGATGTGCTCGTCGATACAAGAAACGTTTCGGTCGGGTAGACTATTGCAATGTATATCACAAAGAGTTACAAAGAAACTACAATTAGATAAAAACAAATAATAATAATAATAATAATTTTTTTCCATATCGCCACCAGGCACCAAATAGGTACATACGTACGTACAATATATATAGCGAATACTCCCAGAGACGAGGACAAGCAGGGGCGTCCTTATTGTTAGACTCACCGCCGTCGACATTGGGCATTTTCATTTTCTTTATTTTTCGCTTTCAAAGGTGCATCCGCTCTCGCGGGTTGCAGAGGCGGGAGGGAAGGGGGTTGATTTATAATGTATAACATAATATAATATAATATAATATAATATAATATATGATATAATATATAATATAATATAATATATTCTCTTGCAACTCGTATTGGCGGTTGTCAATCGTTTTTCGGCAACAATAAACCTTTAGAAGGAGAGTCCAGAAAGTAGAAAGAATCAAAGAAATCCATTCGCTGGCACTTTCCTTTCTGTGTACCTGGCCGTACACAAGAACCCCCTTCAATTCATCTCACTTACTCTTTGCCACTTTCCGCCACTTTATACTTTTGTCAATTCTCAACTATGTCTCCTCCTCCGTGACATAGACACGCACACGCACACGCACACGCACATACTCGATTCACAATTCTTTTCACTTGTTGCATAAATATAAATTTGCATTAGTCAAGAAACATTTTAATGCTTCCATTCTCTGTCCCACTGAAATCGACATTCTATGCGTCTTATTGTTAGTTATAACCGGCGTGCATCTTATGCTTGACTTTCTGTTTGTTGATTTAAAGAACATACGTCGCTTCTCGAATTGTCGTGCGACGTTAACGCGTCGGCAAGTTACGTTAACGAAACCTTCTTTATAGCTTTTTTTTTCTTTTCTTTTCCGATGCGCAAGATATAATGTGATTTAACGTCGTGAATTTCATTCCCGACCATATTGCCGACATCTTTCAAATACACGCACGAGTTATTTATAACGATGCTGTTAAAATCTAATGAAAAGAACGAAAAAGTAAAAAGAAAAGGGAAGGAAGGGAGGCGCGCTTCTTCTTGGAGTTTCGTTGATAGTAACGAAGATGGCGAAATTCGTTGGAGCAGAAAATAATAATAAAAATATCTGAAATTTGAATTACGCAAATTCGTGAAAGCCACTCTGACTGCCCCGATATTATTTCCATGAGATACGACATTCTCTTCCCTTGTATCCCTTATCTTGTGTGTGCTTGTGCGATTGCATGGATGAGTGTTCCCTCTTTTGTGTCACCTTTATCAAGCAACACGTTTACCACCGTTAACGTTAAATAAAATATTTGCATCCTGAATATAATAGTATTCTGCATCCTCTCTTGTCTCGTGTTATTTAAACCTAATGATTTCTTAATGCACTAACTAGTACCCGATGTTATAATTAAAATTAGAAAAAAAATCTACCGATGATAGTCGTAAGGGGATAATAATTAATCTAGAGAGTAATGGCTACGAATCAATTAATTACTTAATAATGATGATAATAATAATAATAATAATAATAATAGCAGAATACAACTAAAAATGTTAGAGTAGAATAGTTGTAATGCAAGTGGAGAGAAGAAGGAAAAAAGTAACAAGTAGAGAAGGGAGGGAGGGAGAATAAGAAAAGTATGTACAAAAACGTATAAATAAGTGTACGCGCGTGCGTCTGCATTATTATGGTGTGATTCCGTTCCCATTGCGAACGATCCTTGAATCGTTTTACATTTGACTGCATTTTTCCAACTGTAACAATCTCCGCTAACATGTAAGACTAACGAACGGGGCCCACGTGGACCTTGCACTACTTTTCTCTCTTCCTTATGAACGTCAGCCTGCAGGTACTCGGGGCATAAAGGACTCGAGCGCTTCTCTTGAGGCATACAAGGAATTGAACTTGCAATTAGATTTGATTTTTGACGAAAGAACGAAACAACACGAGTTTAGCGATGCGCAGAAGCTGAGCGCGATTTTCGATTGTACTCTGCCCTCGTCAATTAATACAGGAAGACGATTAACGCGTTAAAAGAGACAAGAATGACGAAGAGCAGCGAAGAGCAAAGAGCAAGAAAATTGGGTGGCATAAGGGATCCAAGATTATAGAATAGAAAAGAAGAGAAGAGAAATGGGAAGGCTTTATTACACCCGAGTGAAAGTCAGTGAAAAATTGAGATATTATAAGAAACGGAACGAGACCCCCCCCCCTTCCTCCCTCCCTCCCTCCTTACTTCCTTATCATCTAATAGTTAATTATTTTCATTCGAACCGGTCGACGAGCTGAGTAAATGTGCTTTTATCCCATTTCATCCCATTAGATTAGACTTAATATTTTTTTCCTTATCGATTGGACGTCGACTCGCAACTTCTCCTAATCCCATTAATTAATATATCCCTATCCGTCGAACGGGCGAATACGTAAACTTTTTATACTGTGTCCCAACACCGAGGAAAGAAAGAACGATTATTGGCAAAAAAAATCAACAACGTGCGTTCGTGCGTGTATTGGCTCTAGTATCTTTGTTCGCTCGTACTTTTCTCCTTCACAAGCGATCTGGACCAAGAAGAATGAGTGTAGGGGTAAATGGGGCAAGTGGAAACAAATTTCGGAAGACCTTAAGGTACAGCAAAAAAGTAAAAAGAAAATCACGATAAAACAATCGGTAGTTTTACGTCGGGTTTTGCAGACGAATTTCGTTTGTGTACTTCTTATGGCCCCCCATTGTACAAGAAAAAGGTATGTCTGAGTGCCTGTGCTGCACCTACTTATAGTGCAATTGTTTCAGCAACTATCGTAACATTTGTATCATTGCTTGTCGGTAGCTAAAAGTTAATATAGTGCTTATAGAACGATTAAGAATAATAATAATAATAATAATAATAATAATAATAATAATAATAATAATAATAATAATAATTAACCAATATATAATCGTTAATAATAATAATCAATATATGATCAATAGTATCAATAATAATAATAATAATAATAATAATAATAATTTTGTTTATAATACACTTTTGAAATCTATATACCAATGCTGCTAAGCAGTATTCACGTTTATCGCAGGTTCTCATCTCTTTCATTAAATATTCAATTAGGCTCTATCTACGATTCTCCTTTCGTCTCCCTCCCTCTACCATGCAACAGAAGTTTAGCCTTTCGTTTGCACAATACCAACTTGACAAATTTCGCAATTTCACTAGACACGACATTTTTCGCCATTTCATTCACAAGAATACTGTGACCACGTGGGACCTTGCGAGAATTTACGGGCTGGGAAAAACATTCAAAGGATCAAGAATAAAGTTACGATAACGCAATATTCATAAGAGTTGGTTCTAGAAAAATTAAAACAAGAAAAGTAAGAGAAAGAATCTCTGAGTTAGGAAACAAGAAAAAGAAAATGAAGCAAAAATAATAATAAAAATGCTATCGAAGCACAAGAATCGACTGATACCGAATACTTGCACATATATCTTGAGAAATTGTATTTTTGGATAATCGATTTTCAAAATTGCCAAAGATCCTTGGGATCTTTGATTTACTATTGCAGGTATATCTTACGTTTTTTTTTTAAATTTCTTTTTCTTTGCGCTACTTAACAGATGCACACTCTACCCTCTTTGCTTCGTTGCGTAGTGCGTGAAACTCTCTATACATAATATACACGCTCGCATATCCATAAATTGCATAAATTGGTATGCTTATATATATATATATAAAAATATATATCTCCTTTGCATTTTGCTTTTTGCAAAATATTCTCGTTATCGAGACACCATTGTATATATTTGCATATGTAAAATTTACACGTGCGCACGCACGCGCACAACGTCTACATAAAGTTTCATTTATTTCATTAAAATCTAATCGTCCTTAATGTTTCCATTGAGGCGTCATCGCGTATCAGTGCCCGCAAGGGAAAAATAGAAAAAAAAAGTCTGCACGAGTGTAAAAAAATCAAATAAACGAATCAAATTCCAGGTATATACATTTTAAGTGTGAAAAAGCGCGCGCGAAAGAGGCAATTTATGCAGTACAGTCGCGGAGGTAAATGGTCCAGATGACGAGATTTTCTCACCAGAAAATGAGAGAGATCTGACAGTGGGGAAAAATGTTTTTTTTTTGCTTTTGCCGAAAAATTTGCACGGAAAATCCAATACGAAATATTAATTCCTCTCTGATGAGCGATTACGCTTCGATTGCGAAACTGGCAGATGACAAAGAATCATCCACGCGCGCGCCCTCCGGCACTTTTCCTCAGTCTGATTTTTCATATTGCTTTCTTTCTCTATCTTTCCAAGTCGCGACTTTCCTCGCTCCTCTCGCTTCCCTCGCGTGCGTGTGTGTGCGTGACAGAGAGAGAGAGAGAGAGAAATAAGGTGAGAGTGGGGAGAGTCGCATCTAGTCGCAAAGACCGTAATCGATTAGTCGCGTAAAATGCCTTCTCTTCAATCTGCAAACCAATTACTCTATTATTATTCCTTCTAGCCATATTCTACCAATCTTATGATGTCTCTTTAACCTCCTCACGATTATTCATAGTTATCTCTCCCCCCACTCTGACTCTTGCTCCCCTTCGCTTCGCACTTTTTTTAACCAATGAGAGAATCCTTCTCTTTCTTTCTCTACCTCCGGATCGTGCACGTCCTCAATTCTCGGACGGATTATTTATATAATATTTAAGGCGAAGCGAAAGTCGCCCATAGAGAAGATAGAATGTAGGTGAATATGAAGACGAGATGAAAGATCCACTTTGTGGGAAATGGCAAGTGAGAGAGAAATTGAAAGGACGAAACGATTGTTCGCGCAGACTACGCCCGCGTAAAATGCTGCGGAGCAGAATATTCGAGTAGCCCGATCCATTCTTGGAGAATGGACCGGTGCGTGCGTGTGAGAGAGATTTCCGGGATTAACGTAGAAGGCACTCGACGTGGCGCTCGACGTCCACGTGGAATACTTGAATGTTCTTGACTTTTCGATTTTGGGGTTTGGTGCAGTTTTGCAGACGGGCGGAGAGTCAGAACGACGCAGGCGGGAGAGAAAAGTTTCAGAGTGGAGTCGGCCGACGTCACAGGTGGTCACATCGTACGGAGGTGACTAGATGTTGTAAAACGGAGTGCTGTACGCAAAGTGTCTGATGATTCATATAGAAAGGTCGCAGCGTTGTCGTTCCGAGTGAAGGTCTACGGGACGAGTGTACGAGTGTACGAGTGTACGAGTGTACGAGTGTACGGGGGTACTCGGAACAGGCGAGGTTTTCCGATTCTACATTCATAATGCAGATAACAGCAGTGATACGGATAAATATCCGATAACAATGTAGCAGTGACAGTACAAATAGAAGTAAAAGTAAAAGTAGTAGTGATAGTGATAGTGATAGTGATAGTGATAGTAATAGTAATGGTAGCAGTAGCAGTATTAGTAGTAGCGATACTAATTTCTGAGCAGTTGTAAAAAAAGGCGAGTTGGTAGTAGCGGTAATAATGTGACGATGTCGTGTTGGTACGATTGGTTCTGCCTCTAACAATGAGATTGACGCTGGCCAAAGCCGTGAGCCTGCTAAGGCGGAAGGAAGAATCCAAAGGGCATGACGCAGTCCTTGGGCATGAAGCAGTCGTGGACCGTCTTCATGTGATTCTTCATCTTGTCCGGTCTTGAGAATTCCTTGCCACATACCGGACATGGGAAGACCTTGCGCTGATGTCCCTCGTGGTAGAGAAACGCGTGTCGCTGGAAGGAATACTTATTCTTGAATGTCTTCTGGATGTCAAGTTTGGCGCACTCGGTGCACTGATAGACGCCTTCGGATATCGAGGCATAGCGAAACAGGTTGAGTCCACGGACGGACATCTCCGTAAGCTGTTCTGCCGGATCTTGTGATTGGGAATTGGTGCGCCTGCGCATGCGCCGTTTAGCTACTTGCCGGCCACTCGGGGCACTCATTGTGCCGCCGCCATTGCCACTCTGATTCGCGCTTCCGGTACCGCCGGCACTATTTTGCGAGGCTCTCGCGGTCGGCGTCGAATTCGTCGTGGTGGTCGTCGACGTGCTCGTTACGCTCGTTGTCGCCGTCGTCGTAGTCGTCGTGCCGGACGCGGACAACCTCGTCGAGGTGGACGAATCGAATTGGCCCGCCGACGAAGGACCCGTTGAGCTGGATGAGGCAGCGAGACCCAATTTCAATTGATCCTTGCTCTCGGCACAGTCGGACTTGCTCGATGTCGACGTGAACTCTGCGAAAAGAGATGAGGCTTCACTCAATTAAGCTTGTCATAACTCACAGGGTTTTACGCATAGCCGTCTCTACTGGAACAAAGTGTCGACAAATTCACATACGTGCACAAGAGTGCACGCATTCGCAAGCACTCTTTCTCTCTCTCAAAGTGCAATCAAAAACACGTCAACGTACAGCAACTAGTTTCTTCTACGAATGAGACTACTACGTTATTATCGAGGCAGAGACTACCGTACGATACGTATGGATACATGGAGAACGTATCGCATCGGAAGAAACGTTCATGCTTTTAAAAGTCTAGGTAGACGCGGTAATAAAAAAAAAAAGATACAGTTGAATTCTATATTGTATGCACAAAGGCGAAATCTACAAAACGGGAAAGATAGTACTAGGATCGACGGATGCACAAGGAACGCGTGAAGGGGAGCATGGGGTGTCAAATATGTTTGGTATGCATTAAGAACGAAAGGTCAAAACATCTTAAAACAAAACAACGCCAAATTATACGTAGCATTCTTTTAATTGCATGAGGTTGTACGTGTAATAAGTGTGCGTTGTGTGTATACGCAAGCGCAGTAGAGACGTGTGTGTGGGTATGTGTGGACGCGCGTATCAACAAAAATATAATGGATGAGGCTGTATACAATATACCATAGTACAATTGCCCATCTACAAAAAAAAAAAGGAAAAATATACCATACGCAATGTAACATCGAGCCAACGATGATTGTCCGGGAAATATTGGTCGTCGTATAAACTTAAAAGGCTAAAAACGTAGAATCGTTCGGCGCATTCGAAACCAGTGGAAATTTCAAATTTAATGAAATGGTAGCGACGCAGCGGGACGCCGCTGAGGGCCTACGAGATTCCATCGTTAAATTTAGCTGTCTATAGAAGTCTCTAAGAAATTTACATTGACCAATTAGTGTGACGTAACCCTCGGTGACTTTACGCATTTATTTTCCCTTTGTCGATACTCAAGTTACGGTGTCCTTGGAAAAATCAGGATAACCGAACGATTTCTCAGATGGCTACGTAAAGGGGGGAAAACAAAAAGAAAACAAGGAATAACATTCAAACGGATAAAAAGGAAAAAAAAAACGGGAGACCTTATTATGTTGGCAACATTTCTTTAAAACAATCATAATCACTATCATAGATTTTTAATCGGATACATTAAACGAGACTCGAAGATTACTTTCCGAAGGATTTGTACTGGCCTGAACGACGGTGGTATCGCCATTACGCGTCACTCCGTTACATAATATTACACAAAGTAATCAGAGAAGAGATAAGGATAAAAAAGGACAGATCATGTAGAACAAATTTAAACGCAGTAAAGGAGAAGGAGAAGAGAAAATACGAGATAAGAAAAAGAAAAAAAAAGTCATAGCTCACAGGCCTTTGTACTATATAATGAGAACATTTTGTATCGTTTATGGTCGTAGAATAAAAAGAGTTTCTCCCGCATTCGCGCAACATCTCGATTATCGTTAAATAATTGCGATTTGTCCTGGAAATAATCTTCGAAGTTTCGCGCTCGACGTGGTTCGCGAAGCAACAATCAACTAATAACAGTTAATGTAATAGCGTAATTAGAAAATAACAATATAATGATAAATGTATCGTAATAAATCGTAATAGCGTCTCTCGACGGACGGGAGGGGAAGCAGGAAAAGAATCGATCGGAGGCTGGTTGGATGGTGGAAAATCGGAAAAAGGAGAAAAGAGAGAGAAAGAAAAGGAAAGATAATTTATAGGAGGGGAACGAGAATGGGCGTATTCGCGCCCTGAAAAAGGACCAACAAAAAACAACTGAAAGACGATATAAATGCA
This sequence comes from Trachelus troglodyta, assembly GCA_030142635.1. Lineage (NCBI taxonomy): Eukaryota > Metazoa > Arthropoda > Insecta > Hymenoptera > Cephidae > Trachelus > Trachelus troglodyta. The sequence continues at coordinate 59,988 of JARQTJ010000254.1, forward strand.
ACGAATAAACCACATTACATCCTACATATGTATAATGTATATTCGTACGCTTATCATGTATGTATACGATACTCTCCGTGTCCTCTATCGCGTATATTATACGTGTGTGTTACGCTCAAGACACAAAAGGATAAAATGCAAGAGACAAATAAAGAGAAACGTTACAATCGAATAAATCAACAATGCACGCATCCATATAGTTACGTATACCCAAAATGCGAAAAAGAAGAAAAAAAATGAATTGCACACTGGATACCGAGATACTCTAGGGTGAATATAAGTAGGTGTAATAGCAAAGAATCAAATTATATTAATTAAAAATACAATAGTCTCGATAAGATACGAGAAGCGACCGAGCGACGAGAAAGAGCTTCATCGAGAATATGGAAAGTACAGTTGAAGTGGTGTCTGCTCGATCTCTCGATCTCTCGATCTCTCGCTCGATCGTTCGCAGCGATCAAAAAACTAAAAGCTTAAGGACTACGACGACGCCGTGTTCAGCCTTGTAGGTGCCAACGGCGATTAAATTAAAACTTAAATAAAAATTAATTTTTGGCTAAGATTTAACGGTGTCTCGCAATAACGAGGACTCTGCCTTTTATTCTTTTTCAAACGATGTGCCATGCGTGAACGAACACATGCGTATATGTATCCATATTGAAAGATCGGAACGATATAAAAAATAAAAAGAAAAAACAGACGAAGAAACATGGAAAGTGGAGTCCTCGTAGTTTCAAGCTTCCTTCTCTCACTCTCTCTCTCTCTCTCTCTCTCTCTCTCTCTCTCTCTCTCGTTCATAAAATATAATTGAAAAATAATGCATAGGTGTACATACATGATGTGACGTTTTAACGGAGAGGACAAAATTAAAATTCATAACAAACAGATAGGTCTCTACGAAAATAATTTACGGGTGCGCTCGATCGCGAAACCGAAACTCTCCAGGTACGTTTTACAGTAGGATGAAAAGAGAGAGGTATATTTCCTTATTTTCTTCCATCCAATCCTCACACACATATACGCGGGCGCGCGCCCCCCTTACCACCTCTCTCTCTCTCTCTCTCTTTTGGATCTTAAATTTAATCGCGCGCACGTACCGAACGTGGACAGTTCCGTTTCCTCGATCCCTCGTATCTAAGCTACGCAAACGTGAAAAATAAGAAAGTAAACAAAAAAAATAAAGGAGGAAAAGAAAGAGTTGCAAGTTGCAAGGATCAAAAAGGTCAAATTCTAATGAAGACGGTTAGTAGTAAGTGGTAGTTACCTTTCCCTCGGTTTCACGTATGCGATTAATCTGAAGGAAGGAGAAGCAGTTAGAAGGTGGTGTCTTCTCGTGTTTGTTAAGGATGGATTAGTAGTCGTTGGCGACGCACACCGGAACTTATATAGCCCAAAAAAACGTCTTTCCTCTCCGACGTTCTACTAATCAGGCATAAAGTGTGGAGCGTCAAGAAAAACACGGCATTATTTTGAGCACGTCTCTTTTTTCTTTTTTACTCCCAGTGCGCATGCGCAGGAGATACTCGGAAACACAAGCACTTTCTCCGCGCAGGCGCGAATAATTGTTCGAAACGATGGACCACTTACCAATTTCTACATAAAATTGCATCACACGTACGCACATTCCTAAGCAATTGGTATATCGATTGGCGTGCGAGTGCAGCCGCTGCGGCCTCCTGACTCCCTTTCTCCGTCTTCGCCACCAGTCATCTTCTGAGATCAGTTACGGAGATACGTGTCCCCAGGGTGTCCTCTCTCTCTATCTCTCTCTCTCTCTCGCTCTCCCCCCCCCCCCTCTAGTATTGACAATTAGCATTGTCGAGAGGTGTCAACCCTTGCGACTGATGCCAGATGACAAAGAGACTTGACATGCGTGCGGAGGTATAGAGCGGAAGTTGCGTCGACGCATTCGCACCCAACACAAACACCCGATCATTCGATCACACGATCACACGATCACACGATCACACGATCACACGATCACACGACCACACAGGCACACGCGCAAAAGACTAACAAGAATTCCTCGTAGGTTACAATCTATTGAACACCGTTCTTTTTATTATTGATAGTCGTAATCAAACAATCAGTGCATATAAAATATACTAAGTTTCTACCCAGCGTCAGAAAAGACTCTCGTCTAAAAAATTCCCTATGAAATTTTTCTTTATTCCTTTCACTTTATCTTTTGTCTCACTTATTTGGCACTAGAATGCGCGTTCGGGAACAATCGACCCTGGGTCGATTTGCGCATGCGCAATGTAAATATACCCCGATTGCACAATGTCATAACAATTAATAAACCATTTCTTTTGTTAATTTTTGTTTTTTTTTTTCGTTTTTTGTTTGTTTTTTTTTTCATTTTCTTACTCTCGAACCTTTCTCCGTACAGCCATTTATACTCTTAACACTTAGCCGTCTTCTGTGGAACGCGCATTCATTGTATTCTCACCATTTTTCTTTCGCCTTCCTTATGGTTTTTTAATTCTTCATTATTATAATTCTTTTTTTTAATTTCTTTTTAATAATGATTTTCGTTTAATTGTTTTTTCTTTCTTGTTCTCACTCTTCTTCTCTGCATTAAAAAGGCACCAAACCAGGGGATTACTTAGTCAGCTATGTTTAGATCCCATCATCGAAATATGTAATTTTTCTTTTTAACTCGTATAAAATTAAAAGTCAACTTTCTCGTTTTCTGACGCGTTCATATTTAAAAACTGCAACGACGTTATAGATAATATTACCAACTAGCGCTAAAATATATTCGATATAACTTTTGTTTGTATAATCATAATAATAATAATAATAATAATAATAATCATTGTAATAATAATATAATATATAATATGTATGTACTTGGGTGATGCGCACGTCGTACGTACGCGTCTCGTTTTACTCATATAACGTGTATCGTGTGTATTATGTTGTATGTATGGTGCGTTACCATACAATGCGGGCCAGTACTTAACAGTGAGTGATGATAAACTGCATTTTTTTTTCTTTTTAATATATGGACACGTATATACACACCTGTCTATCTTTAAATGTGTATTGCGTTGCAGTTGTCTGGTACGCGTTTTGTGTGTGTGTGTGTGTGTGTGTGTGTGTTCGCGCGTGTGTGTATGTTTTAATATATATATAACACACACATATATATATATATATATATTAAAATCTATCCAATAGTACAGTCTGCTTTTTAAGCCTCGTAATTTACCTCTCTCGGCGACCAGAGCCATTGCACGAAGCGTCATAGCCGATTGAACTTAATATCGTTATTGACTGTGTTTCCCTTTTTCAAAAGGAAAAAAGAATAATTGCTGGCCATGACTCTCGGCAATAGATCGCCCTTTATAAATATATCTATAAATTTCTCCGTAGTAAACACATAAATTAATATAATATGTTCAACATGCTTTTTTGTTATGTTTTTGTTCCTCATCCTGTTCACCGCATATGCTTCTTTCTTCCGCGCTACGATTTTCCTTCTTCTACGTATAATACGTACGCAGAGACCGATTCGGGACTAAATCGCCATCCGAACTTAACGCATCCGTTTTATTGCCATTAGTCCCGAATAATGCTGATAATAAACACGCTGTCCTCGCAGTTACCTCCGGCCATATAATATTACATTATTCCCCCTTTAACTCAGCCAGGAGATATTCGATGTCAAATAACTATAATATTTTCCCGGACGTGCTCTAAAGCGTGCGTCTTTCGATCGCTCGAAACATTATTTTCTTTCGGCCCCGCTCGTTAGCCGTCTTCTCGCACGGTTGCGCCTCGCACAAAATGGTAACGCTGATTGCGGTAACGTTTCTCGAGCAACGTCGCTCGCACGATCCCCCGTCGGGTTTTAACTCTCTCGGAATATGCGTCGGAAAAGCAACCCTTTTAACTGCCGAACGACCGAAATCATTCGGTCACGATGACAAGTTACGAACCAGTTGCACTTCTAATTCTCGATCCTTTCAAAACGATAAGGAAGAAGAAAAGGTTTCGAAAGCGTACGAAAGAATTTTTCTATTTACTTTTTGTCGTTCTCGTTTCTGTTGAATAATCGACGCAGAGGCATGCACGTGTCATCTTGTAAGATCGCGTCTTGTAGTTGGTCGCCTGCCGAATTATTGCTTTATCAACCCTTTCTCGTTTCCTCGAATCGTTTTTTCATTGATTCTCGCCCCTCCCCCCCCCCCACCGCCCCCCTTGTACCGCCACGTCGTTTTTAACGAAAAATCACGAAACTCTCTAAAATGTTAGTCTTAGCCTCTCAATGATTATCAAATGATTTTTTTGTTTATTTGCTTAGTTCTTTGTTTCATTTATGTTATTTCTTTCATTGATTATCGATAAGCTGTCTAGCCGCTGCCACTTTGACGCTTTTTTTGTATATTCATACCAGTAGAGTATAATTTATATACAATACATATATATATATATATATTTATCATTATACTTGTGTATCTATAGATTTAGATTTAGATTTCTATTTCTATTACTATTTCTATGTGTAGTTGCCTCGCTTCTACTATTGTTAAATTCATTATGATTGCGAATTTTAAAGACTCGAGAACGGATCGCGGACCGTCGCTTCCAATTCGTATCCTTAGTTTTCTCACTCCCTTGCACGCTGCTATCCATCTCTAACCTTTGACATACTCGCGGTATCTTGCTGCCAACAATTACTGCCTCCGATGCTACCAACTTCTTTGAGCAACTCAGCTAAAGATTTCATCGTGTAATCGGCCGATGAATAACTCTGGTATATATTAATATCTAAGTATATAGATATGTGCATGTGCATGTGTGTATATATCTGCATGTATACACGTATGTTGATCCCCAGGCTACACGAAATTGGCAAAAGATTATTTTACAAAAAATGACGAATTTCCAGATAGTGCGCGGCAGCAGAACACGTATAATCGAAAAAAGATGAGCACAAAAATTTCGTCCCGAAAGGAGAGAAGCAAATGCGCGTCGCACACGCTCGTCCCGTTGCTTCCTGCTTGCATCGTCAATTATAACGTTGAGAAACCACGTTATCTGAATGAGGGAGCCATTGTTGATTATCTTATTGTTAAGTCGGCTACACACATGCACACGCGCGGGTGCACGAGCCTAAATTCTAGTAGTTTAATAATAGCCTCTAGTCGTCCACTACGTTATCTATGTCCAACAAGTAAAGAAAGAAGAAAAAAAAAAAAGAAGAAAAAAGGGCGAAAAGAGAAAAAACACCTTTACATAGAGTAGACTCTCGCAATCTATCGGTTTCCCGTTCTAAGCTAAATTCTCTGCCACTTGGACGCATGGGGAGCTCGCCCTTCCTCCCGCGTCGACCGAGGTAGCTCGTTCTCGCTGAGAATGGCCCATCCTAACAAGCGGATCCCGCGGATCCCGCAGATTCTCGAGAGGACGTAACGGAGGATTATTTATTGTACACGTTACGCTACGCATATATCATACGTCAGACGCGAGGCGATAATAAAGTGCAAAATAGTATACTACGGTCGTCGTAGGGTGCTGCTCTGTCTCGCAACTAAGCCTATACCGTTGCCGGCTTCGAGCCACCGCGCGCTCGCCAAATTGACTCTCGACGACGGTAGCCAAAAATTCGATATACCATATGTAGGAGGTGCACGTATGTGTACGGAGAGAGTCAACGTGTCGCGCGACGGAAGCACCTGCGCACGGCTCGGCGGTTAAGTTACTACTAAGGTGCCTTCAGTCTATCCAATGTCAGTACTATCTTGTATTTGGTGTCGTTAACCGTCCCACTGCAGTCTTACATAGAATTGCATCCCGTTTCGCTTTCGAATTCACTTCGATCAATTAGTTTCTTTCTTCAAAGGACGAATGGTACAGAGCGTCCATACAGTGCGTGCCTTTCCTCGTGAATTCGCGCATGCGCTATACATTTGGATTTAACTGTCTTTTTTTTTTTCATTTTGGCTCTCGTGTTTGCTTAATCATTTTTTTCTTGGAGGCTTAGCCGTGACGTCGTCCTTTGACACTCTCTCTCTCTCTCTCTTTCTCATTCGAGCAGCCCGTTAGGCTTCTTACGCTGCTTAGAAAAAGATATAACGATCCCAGAGGAAGGCAAACTTCAACGATCTAAAGTCATTTTTTAAACATTCCGCTGTCACAAATCGTTTTGCGCAAATTTTTCATGTATAGCGCACAGCGATTCTTTTCAATCTTCCCTTAGCCCTTGCAACTCGTACCATCCCGTATCATTCCCCGTCACTCCCCAGACCCAGACCCATCGAAAGGGCAAACTCCAAAATATTCTACAGTCTCTCGCACTCCCTGTCAATTATCTGTCAACGGCTCAACAGCTTAACAGCTTAAAAACATGGCGAACGGTTGTCGTATTGCATTTACTCAGTCTACGTGGTTCCCTTATATCGTATTTATGTATTTATGTTATACACCTATGTATGTTTGATTTCTTAGTTATTTTTTACTTCAGCTTTAATTAATTTATTTTTAATCCTTTCTCTCTCTCTCTCTCTCTCTCTCTCTCTAACCCTCCCCCTCCCTCCCTCTCTCTCTCTTCTCTCTATTAACATTCGGTTTTCTACAATTCTGATCATCTCTTTATTTTTTATTTTCTATTTCTTCTGACGATCATTTCTTGCGGCTTTTATTCTACTTGTCCCTTTTCGTGTTTTTCGTTTCTTCTTCCTCCCGTGGCAGGTATTACGGTAAATATATCTGTGTTACATTTACAAGTTATAACCCAGTATCATCTTGATTAAACTATATTATAAATCGTACGACGACTCGTGATTGGCTCCTATAAATTCTACGTTTGCCACTAATTATCTCCCTTTCTTATATATATGTTTAATGTGTATACAGAATCCGCGGCCCCCGGGTGCGAATATTTTGTTGTCCCGAACTTATCGTTTATCCATTCTCTTCTTTCTGCCAATCTTCACGTCCTCTGCGAATGACGCAGATATTCAAATTCTGTGTCTCCGTCTTATCAACATCATCTTTAACTTTCTTCCTTTCTATCGGGAAATGCGCGTCGGAAGCACTCGCGGTAAAGCTCGTTCATTTTTGTTTGTTTATTTGGGTAAACTTAATGCCCGTTGCGTATATATATTGATTTATATACTTTTTTTTATTGTTAGTAAGTTTGGATGGGTGGGTGGGGGTGGGGGTGGGGGTGGGGGGGAAGAGTGACTCAAGATGTTAAACTCTTAAGTAAGATCGGGATTTTGGAATTGTTTATCTTGACGGAGGTCTCCCCACTCTCTTGCAAGCAGCAAGAATTATTATTCCGGCATGAACGTACGACATGACAAAGAGAAAGAAAGGAATATTTTCGAAAGTCCAAAACTAAAAAATAAAGAAAAATATGTTTGGGAGGTTGGCCCTTACGTAAACTGTATATCAGTTTCATCTATAACCGATTAACAGGGGATTTTGTTTTACTTGTTCCGTTCAATTGTAGACACGGTAGAACTGGTCCTTTTGCACGAACGCTCATCAGGTACGCGTACATGGCAAACATATAACGTGTAACGTGTACCTACGACGTCTAACTGCGTCCAGCCTAGGAAACCTAATCCCCACACTAGCTCTACTCTGACCTACCGACTATGTACCCCCCTCCCCCCCCCCCCACGCCGATAACCTTCAACCCTTTCCGAACCTAAGTGTCTAACCAACTTTATTACACCACTTCTGTCTCTCTAGCTACCTACTATTATTCACCTAAACTCTTAGCCTATCCTACCTACTTACCTACCTATCTATTCATCTAGTTGCCTACCTACCAACCAAATTACCTAGTTATACATATACCCATCTGCCGTCTTCTCATCATCTCTCTCTCTCTCTCTCTCTCTCTCTCTCTTTCTCTCTCTCTCTCTGTAACGTTCAATCAATATCCTTTTCCTCGTACTTTCTCATGTGTCTGTTAATATTTCTTTATATTTTTTCATAATTTCGGATTGCACGCTTTCTTCTCATTCTTCCTCCCTTCTTCTCTACTCAACAAGAAAAAACATCCAGTTGTCAAATTCCTTAGACGACGCCTATGAAACGAAAGGTCACACTTTTTCAATTTCTTGAACGTCAAGCTTTACCATAATTGACGCACCTTTCTCCCCCCGCCTCCTTCTCATTATTTCGAATCTCTTGCGAATGAGATTGATCTCACTTTGCTGAGGTCTATATTTTTCTCATAAATTAGCCCTGTATGTCCGATATGTGTAATTGGTGTATCAGATGATAAAATGAACCCTTGAATCGTATGGCATTGCGTTACGTCATTACTGTACGTGACAATTCGATTAAAAACTGAAGATGTTTACGGACGACATCGAAGAAGAAGAAGAAGAAGAAGAAGAAGAATAAACTATTTTGAATAGGAAGGTAGTACACACACACAAGGCGCAGTTAAGGTTTGAAAGGACAATAACAATTTGCTAGACTATGTGTGTAAAAGTAGAGAGGCATCGGTGGTGGTGTGTGCATCGAGAGACTGGGAGTGTACCGTGTACCGTGTACCGGGGGTGAGCCAGAAGACTAGGCACAAAGTACAACAAATAGAATAGATGAAAAAAAAAAAAAAAAAAAAACCGGAAACAATAAGATGAAGATGAAGATGAATATGAAAAGGAGGTCAGCATATGAATGTATATGCTCTTATGCTCGTATGCTCTAACAGCGGTCTACCGCTGCTGACCCATGCTCGAGCTGCTCAGATTCATGTGCGGCTTTAAACTGTGAATGATCTTAACGTGAGCGACCATATTGTCCTTCCGCGTGAACTCCTTGAAGCACACGGGACAGGGATAGTACTTGACGTTGGGCTTGTGCGAGGTGACGTAGTGCCTACAGAAATTGCTAATGTGTGTGTAAGTCCTGTGGCACACGGTGCACCTATAGACGTCGCCCTCTTTAACGCAAAAGTCGCGCACCGAACCCTCGGACCTCTCGCTTTCGACCTTGAACGAGCTCTCGAAGTCGCTCTGACTGATTTCCGACTCGGCGACCATGTTAAATATGGCACTGCTCAGACGGTCTTTGGACATTTTTTGTTCGGACTCCGGGTCGGAATGCTGATGTTCCTGCTGTTGTTGATGTTGCTGTTTTTGCTGTTGCTGCTGCTGTTGTTGCAAAAGTGATGCTTCGTTGATTCCGGCTTTGCCGCCTTGTTGCAGCGTCGAGGCGCTGTACTCCTTGCGGAAGCAACGCTCGAAGTTTATGCGAATTTGCGTGGGCGAGTGTGACTCGTCGTTGCTCGCGTCTTCGGTGTCTGAAAAAGGAGAGACAACTCGTACCTTTAAAATTCCATAAAGAGTCTAAAACTAGGTGATAGTCGGTACGTCGCGTGGTTGGAAGAATACAGCGCCGGTGTGTACGCACACTTGCAGGATGCATACCAAGTGCATCTATGTGACAGATGCAGAGACCGAAAAAAGGGGAAAAAATACATGTACATACACCGATCGCATATCTTTCGTACCACACGCGATTAGAGCTAATTAAAGGTATACGACGTGACGTGCGTTAATCGCGCTAATCGTTAATGTATTGCAATTAATATATTAAATTATTATAATAAATATATGTATATATAATTATATTACTTGAATTGTGGGGGGAAGCAAGAGGAAGGGTAGAGCCAGCAAAAAGTAACCGTACTTTTTAACTATGTGACAAGTGTTTTACGTGTCGATATATCAAACCCCATAGTGTATATTCTTATATACTTTCGACCGATATATATATATATATATACACATCGCTCCTTCTCTCTCTCTCTCTCTCTCTCTCTCTCTCTCTCTCTCTCTCTCTCTCTCATCCTTGCAGAACACTAACCTAATTCAATTTAATATAATTCTTCTAAAATCACATTAATCAAAATTATCGTATCGCCAACAGTATATCTTTTTCATATTTTTTTTTCTCATTGCTTCTTTTCTTTTCTGAATGCAAAGTGCGTGTCCATACGTGTAACGCAGTGCGTGTACGTTTAAACACCCACAAGATGTATTTGTAACTTGCGCGTATACGCAATCCATCCGACCATCTACACACACAAACACGAGCGCTCGCGCGCGCAGAATCTAATCTTTCTTCTCTTTCTACAAATAATCAACGTTAGAAAATTCTGTCTCTCGTTCAGATTCGTTCAAACTTGGTTACGTGTAAAAGGCGTAAAAAATTTCTTGGTCTCACTTTCATTCTTTTTCGCATTCTCACTGTCCCTCCCATTCCCTCGCCCTCATACTCTCTCTCTCTCTCTCTTTTTCTCTCTGTTCAATCGCTAAAAAAAAACGGTCCATCGAGATCGACGATGCTCGAGAAAATTTTGTATAAATATGTATATATATATATATATATTTCTTAGACATTAACACATGAACAATGTATATACATAGATATCGATCGATCGTCTGACAGATAGATTTATTGATATATAAAGATGTCTGCTTATAAGAAAAACGGTTTTAAACGGCTGGCTTCCCTAGTCCTTCGCTTCCCCGCGCAAAGGTAACGTCAAATTCAAAGGTGACTGAAATTCTCAACTCACCTGCGCAAGAGCAAAAGTAACGTGTCACACTTGAACGGACCGAACGAACTCTTCGATCTTCGATCACTTGTTTTTATCATTATCAGATTATGCATCTGTATCTGCATACTAATCAGTATGTTACTTTCTGGCATCTCGAGATTGCGCTTATTTGTCTTTTCATATTATTTTCTCAGTCTCTCTTTTCCTCTCTATCTCTCTCTCTCTCTCTCTCTCTCTCTCTCTGTCTCTTTCTCTCTCTCGCTCCCCCCCTCCCCCCTCCTCTCTTTCTCACTCTGTCTGTCTGTCCGTCTCTGTGGCTATCGCCGTGTCTGTCGACCTTTTCTGTTGCAAGTGTTGCTTTGACTTCTAAAACAAAAAAAAAAAGAAGAAGGAAACTATTCCAGTCTCTCTTTTGCGCGAGCGTACGTGTATTTCAAATATCCTTGTTACTCTCTTTTCTAATGTTAATCCTTTTCTCATGACGCCGTATATACGCATATGCATTGATCATTTGCCTTGCAATCCCGATTATACTTTTGCATCATCGTGTCCGTGTTCCGACATTCCAATGATTTCTCTCGCTTTTGCTCTGACATATTCTTTGCGCCTCTTTAGTCTCTTGCGTGCATCCGTGTTTAACGTCTCAACTCTTTATTGTCCTCATTATCAAAGAATAACGCAAGAAATAATGAAACTTGGAGAACGAGGCGTCGACATCCACATTACGAGGCCCATTGATTTTCACTTTTTCTCTTTCCTTCTTCCCTCTTCGATTGTCCTCCTCCGGTTCTTTAGCACTTTTTCTCTTTCTGTCTTTAAGTCCACCTTCCTCACACGAATTGCCATGTATCTGGCTTCTCTTTCCCGCTTACATTAGCTCTTTCGCTCTTTCGCTCTCTCGCTCTCTCGCCTTCTTTCTCTCGCTAAGCAGAAAAAAATTATGAATCCACGAACGAACGATAAAACGATAGAACGACAGAACGAACGAACGAACGAACGAACGAACGAACGGAAATAAACCAGCGTTTAAAAAATAAGCACCGCTAGCTGGCTCCACCCCCTCCTTTTACCAATGGCCAATGGCAGCAAGGGTGCACACGTGTGTGCACCTCGTCGTGCGGAGGGTGGACGGAAGGGGGAGAGAAAATTCAACGTGGGTTAAAGGTCACGGGGTTATATAACGGGACGTAACATTAGAGAAAATCAGTTCGTGTTGGAAATATGGAAAAGTAGAGAAAAGCAAGAAAAGGAAAATCAAATGAAAATAGAAGAAAATTTGGAAATAACGCAACAACGAGAATGACAACAGCGAGTCGAAGAAATGGGAAACAGAGGAGAATGGAGAAAAGACGTGTGTGCGATACGTGGGCGAATGGCTGATTGTGAGAGTGGACAATAAAGGCGAAGGTCGTAGGTCACGAGAATCTCTTTGCTATTCGCACTCACGCACTACTCGATTCAGCACGCACGCACGCACAATTTTATGAAATTAGTAGTAAAAGCGCTAAAACGCTGCACATTGGCCCGTAGCAACGATTCTCTCGTCTTTCTTTATTATTTTTCTTCTCTACTATTTGGTAATCGTGACCTTTCATTTTGGCGTCGCGCTTTCAACGCTACGATACTCGCCAAGGGTTGTCGAGTTGGAAAGGTTGGGCAGGGCAGGGTTGAAGATTAAAAGGATCAATTAACTTGATACCATTAAATACGGGATGCTCGAGCAGTTCGTTTTACTTATTTTTTTTGCCTTATGCACTTCATCGTAAGGATGACTTTCTCGTCGATTAGGACATTTCTCAGGGTTGCCTTGGCAACGAAAATGCAGAAGGCGGTTCGCAATATTTGTTCTTATTCTTTGACACTTCGTCTCTCTCTCTTCCCCCCCCCCCTTGCGTGAAGAATAAATTTGTCCATTTTTTTTTCAAGAACGACAGTAGAAATTCAAACGTCAATTATCCTCCAAGAGATGCGCGCAAAGAATAAGAAACAAGATACATGATCGACCGAGAAGATGAAAGAAAATAGCACGCACAGGGACATGAAAACTGTCACGTCGATGTTCGACCCGAACAGTGTTGCTCTACTACAGGAAAACGTAAAGAAGACAGTTTGGCGTTCGCCCTGGTGCACCTGTGCTCTGGCCTAGCTTGGTCAAGTGTGACCAATCGTCAGGATTCAGGGTACAAAATGGCTAAACAGTGAAAGGGCCATGCAACAGGGATTTACTTTTTTTTCCCTTATCTCGACATTTGTTTTTCCCGAGGAGTAGCCGCGACAAGGATATCGCGCTGTCATCCGCGTCACTTGCGAGAAAAGTCGATCCTCGCAAAGTCGCCACTCATAATCAGAGAAAAGATTCGCACGGGAATTACTACGTCGTGCAGCAAAACACGCTTCAATCTTCAACAACGTTATTGAGAAAAAATAGCAAGTTTCGAGCAGGAAAAAAGTCCCATACGATCTTTAAAGAAGATCGCAATAGGATCAATTCCCAATCTATGCGTGCTTGTTCCTCTTTTTTTTTGCCGTTTCGCTCGCTATCCACCGTCACTGCTTCTGTTTCTTATAGCGCGTATTCGACAACAAGTACGAAAAACTACGAGAATGAAAAAGAGAAAATGATCCAGTCGCGATGCAATCAGTGACATTCATCGTCATTATAATGATCTCCTGCGTAAAAACTCTGCTCGGCTACTAATTAAACAAGAAGTCGAATGACACCGAGCAGCTTGTAAGTGAAAATATTCCATGCTAGCCTTGGGAGATATTTTTCGAAATTGGTAATCCATTCTCAAAGAGGATCAAGCACTTGATAGATACGGAGATACAGAGGAGAATTAACGATGAGTTGTCTCCTTCCGTAACGCCGGAACTACTTGCTGGCATCTCTCTCTTTAAACTGTCCTTACGAATAGTCAGTCAGTCGGACATCGCGTTGTGACTAGACTGTGGTCAGGATACAGAGGGAGAGGGGGAGAGGGGGGCTTGAAGTTGGAAGGAAGACACGGAAGGGGGTAGTAGAGCAATAAACGGAGTAACAGGGTGTCATTAAGGTTACTGGTTATATCTGTTGCTATGTCACTCGGGATGGTTCACATAATGTAAGACTAACAATAAGATTTAAGTAGAGATTACTTTTTGAGCGGTATTGTCTTACCTTGTTTGAAACCCTCGCTGCTTTCTTGCCTACTGGGCGGCCGCGTGAACGTCTCGTCCGAGGCTGGAACCGATCGAAATACACGTTAGCAATTAGCGATTATTCGTGATCCTCACCCGGTGCTTCGAAACGTCTTTGTACTTGGTGAGTTAAGAGCAACAAGAGTGACAGAGACTGAAACTGTATTTTCAAGATGAAGACATCGAAGGTATCGGTCAGATAAGAAAGGAAGGAAGGGCGTGGTGCGGAAGAGCATGAGGAAGTTGCCGTGTCGTTAATAAGGTCGATAAAATTTATCAAAATTTTATTTTAACGGGACTCACCCTGCGCGGAAGTACTGGGCGTTGGTTCAGGTTCTCGCTTGACTCTGGTCGTGCCGGCCTCTAGGATATCCGTCCCATTTTCCGTAGGTTCGTCCTTCCTCGAGGTCGTCCCCGAGGCACCGGCACTGTTGTTACCTCCATTCGAGCCGCCATTATTATTGTTGCTAGTCCCATTACCATTCGCTCCGGAACACGTTCCCGCGTTACTGTTGGCGCCACTCTCGCTTTGAAAGTCCAGACCCATCTTCATCTCCATCATCTCCGGCGAACCTTGAACAAGATCGGCACTCGAGCCTTGGAGATCCTGGGTCGAGTTGTCGCCAAGTGGCGTGTCCGAGGAACCGCTGAGCTTCCTCGGCCTGCCACGCTTCCTCTTCGGCGCTGTCAATGCCGAGCCGAGTAGCGGATGATTCGACATATGGTGAAACCTCTTTTGCGATACGTGCTGAGGCCCGATTTGGTTTATTCTATGAAGGTTTGGCGGCGGTGGAGGTACTATGTTTTGATTTCCGAGCAGGGAAGACGTGATGCTCGGCAGGTCACACTTGTCTTCGTTGACCTCGGTCAGGCCCTTGATCCTTAGGGATTCAGCGACCCGCAGGAACGCCGTCAGCCTGTCCTGATCGACGCTGACCTCACCGCGATACATGAAATCCAGAAGACTGCGCATGTCCACGTACGGGACGTCCTTGAGAATGACTATGGGATGCTTGTCAGGATGCCCGACGAAAAGAGCCTGCAAAGAAATTTCAAAGAAACGGGAATTACAAATTATGGCATAATCATCAGTTCTTTTTAGTATTTTTCATTGCAAGAGCAGCATTATTTCCGTAAAATCTCTCACCTGAAAGTAGGGACTGCACGCCGAGAGCACCATTTTGTGTGCCCTGAGCAACTGCCCTTCGACAGCCAGGGTTACGTCGACGAAGGACTCATCGTGGAGCAGCTGATCGAATACGGACAGCAGATTACTCTGATGGTTATTCCAACGCAGGCAAAACCTCTGCGACGCCATTGCTTCGCTTCTCAGATCCGCCAGGTTTCCGTTAATATCCGCTAACATCAGACCTAATCTTAATCTTGGTGGTTGCTTTCTCGCTTATCCGCGCGCTATCATCGACAAAGACGTCTTAACTTGGCGCTCTCTTAATCGTGCTCGTGCTCGTGCTCGTACTCTCCTCTTCATCGGCTGGTATCACGTCCTTCTTTCTTGTGACCTAAAATCAAGAGGGACACGATGTAACGATAGATTAGCCATCGATAATTAAAATTTCACAAAGTTTATACTTGAACGGAATAACAAAAGAAATGACAAAGATCAGGAATAAAAAACAAAAAAGAGCAGAAACTAAAGAATAGTAAAAATAAAATGAAATAAATAACGCATGAACTTGTGTCAATCCACAGAGAGGATTAACTAAGTGGAATAACCGAATCCTTATCCAAGGGGGTTGAACCCGTCCAAACTAACAAAATGAGCCAAGCTAGCCAAGCTAGCCAAGCTAGCCAAACGAACGAACCGAACGATCCATCTTCCTATATCTGGCTCCGTATCTTGCACCAAGAAGTATACAACACAACGACTTCAGTGGTGACTCTATTCGCGCGTCATGGAGTCTATCGAGATTTTAACATTTTATTGCGTAAACCAGGACTTTCAACACACTGCCCGAGTGTGTCGCACACGAACGTAACTAAAAACGTGTGTGTTTGTGTGAGTAGCTTTTAGTGTGTGCATGGAGATGAGTACTGTGCGTAAGTCCCAGCGCGTTAGAGCGAGAAAGAAGAAGATGAAGACAAAGATGAGAATGAAGAGGAAGAGGAAGAAGAAGAAGAAAAAGGAGGAGGAAGAGGAAGAGGAGGAGGGCACGATGAAAGACGTATACGTGGGTGTGCGACCCTGGACGTAGGCAGCAACCGCCTAGCGTAGACTCGAGTTGTTCGGTTGATGCCTTTTACATAATTCTCCTCTCACCCTGCAAGACAATCACGGTCAGAGGTGTGCGTGCGTCTCCCACTTGTCCGAACACACATGCGTGTAGAGTCACGCGAGGCTCACCGTTATGCGCGCTCCATAAGTCCTAGCCAGGAAATAAAAAGAGAAAGAAGGAAGAGAAGAAGGGGAAAGAGAAGAAGGGCACTTGGACCGACGACAATCCGATGCCCTAACTGCGCACTCGACCTTTTGCTGTGCCGTCATTATTCCAGTCAGCTAAGGCATCTCATCTGCTCAAAAATATGAGCTAATTTAGCCTTGATCAACGCTGAAAATTAAGCGGGTGAGGCTGCTGCGAGCACAACTTGAAATAGGAAGTTAGAGGGGGCAGAGGAAGAGGACAGACAATAACAGAGAGGTCAGCTGGCCAAGAGAATCAATAGCATTTTCCACGCGTTACAATCGATCGCCTCCGAGAGGAATGCTTCCGGGAGCAAATAAATACGACGGAGCAACGTAAAAACCATAAGCGCCAGGAGGTTTTCACTGTGAAGGAGCGACCTCTTGCGACCTCTCGCCACTTTGTTATCCAGCGAAGGACACGACAACAGCCGCAAAAAGCTTAAGTATTCTGAATTTTTGCTACGCACGCATAAATCGATTCGAAGCTTCCTCCCTCTCCCTAGACACGCATGCACTCCCGAGAGGAAATGCCTCGTGGACCGGGAATTCCACGATCCGCGCGGCCACCGGAAGTGCTCTTTTGTCCGTAGGTTTGGCTTCTCCCGTAACAATTTCATCCTCAAAGCAATCTGTATGCACGAGTGCTGTAACGCAGTGAACGTGTGTGTGTCCACACACGGAGCGCTCCGCTTTGCGGCCAGGTTGAAGTCCAGCTAGCCGTCCAGTCAGCGTTGCCTGTACCGTTAGGATGCGGAGTCAGAAGAGCAAGGGAAAGAAAGGAAGTGAATCCAAGGGAGAAGAACCGTACGGGTTCAGTCTCGGAATTATTATCGAATGAGCTAACTCGAGTAGCAGCGTGCGATACGTCCATGGTGTCATGGGGAAATACTGGAATGGTGGAATGGTGGAATGGAGGAATGGAGAAACGAAGTAACGGGTCCGGGCCATCGCGAACTGGAACGCAGCCGAATCGCACAGGTGGCTCGCTGGCTGCCTCTCGGAAGCTCTGAGGGCGCCTCCTCCTCCTCCTCCTTCTCTCTTCTACCTTGCTCCCCTTCCTCCACTCTCCGTATCTTGTTCAGCGGCTGCCTGCCTGCCTGCCTGACTGCCTGTTGGGAGGTAGGCAGTAGACGCACTCTTACGCACACTCCTGCTCAGGAGGCAGCTCGGTTCTCTCACGGCCACGCATTGCGTAATCAGCGCAGCGGCAGAGTCACGATGAAACACAAAATGAACGACAAAGCATGGCGCATACCATATACTGCCGCGAGTATAAGAAGGACTTAAAGTACCAGAAGCAAATGATGCAAGAGAATTCCAAGCTGACACCAAGGGACACGAAATGCAAGGATCGTTGCTGAGACTGAGGAAACCAGACATTCATCTTCCGCTTGTAACTTGTAAAACAGTTGAGTTTGAGGTTATGTTGTGAGAGAGGTTGTGACACGTGAGAGACGCAAGAGAGAGCCTCTCTGTCGATTTAAAAATGAAAAACAACGAATAATCGATATTAAAGACGCGCGCGCGCGCGCGCGCGAGAGAGAGAGAGAGAGAGAATATTGAGATGACTCGTCGTGACGGGTCACAACGTGGTGTAAAGTTCCATCGGTTTGCAAAGCGAGTGGTACGCGCTCAGATATCTCGTCACCTCCCCACTGGGGGAGTGCCAGGATGTGCTTGGAACGACGGACGCGTCCCAGTCATAGTCCACGTCCATGTAGATGTGATAGGTGTGGTAGGTGTAGTAGTGGTAATAAACGTAGGTGCAGGTGTCTGTAGAGAGGACAGAGCCACGAATACGAGTATGCGCATTCGGTCTTCTGCCTTTTGCCTTCTGTCTTCTAGGAGAGACTCTCACGGCTGAGATACTCGCGTTGGTGGTCGTGTTCACACACGGTCGGTAGATGTACGTTTATATATTTATATACGAGCGTACTTATGTGTGCATCCGTAGCTACGAATCCGCAGTAGCGTGTCCCACATTTAGATAGCTTTAACGGGCAAGGGGGGCGGCTGGGGCGAGAATGGTTTATAGTCTCCGATCTCTCTAGCTCTCCAGCTCTCCCTCGTTTTCTCCACCCTACACAGCACAACACTCCCTCCCCTCCCCACCACCCCTCGACGTGCACTTCGAGACATCCGTTTAGATAAATACGCGTTAGTGTCATTCGCTGATCCAAGGTCGAGATCGCTACTGCACGACAAATTTCGATTTACACGTGTTCCTTGGCAACGACTCGCAGATCCAACTGCATACTGAGAAATCCCATTGGGATTTTCCGGGTAATAGAGAATCCATCCAATGGCAAACGAGAAGATTGAGCCACGAAGTAGGAACGGTTAGTATTAAAAACGGTGGTACGATAGCTAGACAACAGCAGAGACAGTGACATATTCCTTTCTAGAGGTGTTCTTTTCTACAGGCTGTCAGTTTCCACGTTATCTGGCGCTGCCCTGTTGCCTTGCTCTCTTGCTCTCTTGCTCTACTCTTCCGACTCTTCCCACTCTCGACTCTCTCTCTCTCTCTCTTCTAACCAACACGCACGCGCACGCACACGCACGCATGCCTACGTACGTACGTGACCACCACCCGCACGCATCCTCGCGAGCGTCCCGACGCACGCACACGGGTGCGCATGCATGTATATTCAAGACGCCATCTTTCTTTCGCCCGTTCGAGCTCCCCACCTCAGAGAGTATCCTAGTCCTCCGCTACAGAGTGAACCCCACCACCGCGACGATACTTCTAACCAACCCCTTCCACCGTACTCCCCTTAAACTGGCCGAGACCCCCCACCACCACCACCATCGTCACTATCTACTCTCGCCCCTCACCATCCCTCGTGCTGCGCTCCGATCACCGCCGGCAACCATTGGCGTCCACCCCAACTTCTTTTTTATCCATTATTACTAGCGCGGATTTTACCTGCCGGAAATTTAAAAGCTACTCTGCAGCCCAAAGTAACGGAGTTACTTTGTTATTGTTCAGGACTTGTGGTGCGCGAAGCCTTCGAGAATTCATGACGAGAAAGGGTTGAAACGAACCATATATAGTTATATAAGTTTCCACGAACTAACACCAGGGGATTGCTATTCACGGCCATTTCTCCGAATATCGGCGCCCTATGAAACGAGAGCGAAATTTAATTTTTATACGGTATGCTAGTGGGGCTTAACTGGGTCCTAACTGGGCCGCGGAACTTGCTTCAATTGATGTGTACATACACATACCAGTCACCAGTCACCAGTCACCAGTCACCAGTCACCAGCCACCAGCCACGTGTACGATACGCATATCCAGTTATATAGGTAGACTCCTAGATACGTGTACATGCTGTGAATAATATCCACCGTCTTCTCCCTTGTGACTCTGGCCTTCCTCGTGTCTGCTTAAACCTCCCAACTCGCAACTAGGTATACATCGCGACTATAGCTCAGTAGAGACCGAACGTGCTTCTACGCTGACGGTGCATACACGCTTTCCTCATTCCCCCCCACCCATGACTAACGTATACAGCCTCGAATCTTGTTTCAACTCGGAATGAATATGGGAGGAAGCGCTGAACAACAAGAGAAAACACGTGGCACACTGGGAAGTCTAGTCGGTAATACAGTTCGCGGATAGGCTCTGATAAGATGCAATGCGAAGCAATGTAAAGTCGCTCGTTTCTCTCTTCGATTATAAGTACATCACATGTCCATCCGTATATACGTAAAGTTGTGGAGTAGATGCATGACGCATGACGCATGAAGAATTACGCGTTATGCGTTACTCGCACGTGGTACTCCAACAATTTGAAGAGAAAAACAAAACTATAGGGGAAGGATAGCGTTTATAACAACAAAAGTTTTTCATATACGCGCTAATTCTTAACCGTAACGGATACTAGGTGGGGTGGAACCTTGCGGAGGAAGAAGATTATCCATAACCAGGAGGGCTCAACGACAGAAAGAAACAGAAAAGCGAGAGACACTACGTACACACTATTACACTCTTGCACCATTCCACCGGTACACCGTTACACATTATTGCACCATTACACCATTACACCATTACACGAATACAGTATCCTGATCCTGCCAGCAACATCTGCTGGTACGACGTCTACACGGCTGACGCACCGCACCCTTTATGCTCTTTAAGAAGGCAAGTCTTCGCGAAGACGTCGTAATCGGCAAGCAGCACCGCGAAACTGTTTATGAGAATGCTACGTCACTGCAGTGGTATTCTTCCCTCGTGCCGCTCGAGGAGTCGAGTAGGGCTTACCGTTAAGTTAAGCGAGCCGATCGCCATTCGAGAGAGCGTGAGGATTGCCAATCGGTCGAAAGGAAGGAGTACGAAGACGAGGAGACACTTGAGGAGACTCGCCTGGGAATCGACTCGAGAGACGGCGGCCACCCTCTTTTGGGTCAGGGCGTTGCCTCCTCTACTCATTTAATATTTGCGGGTCGTTTGCTGCTTACGCCTCTTCCTTTTCTCTCTCTCACTCGCTCTCTCTCTCTCTCTCTCTCTCTCTCTCTCTCTCTCTCTCGCTATATCCGTTCCACCTCTCACTATCCTTTTCTCGTTCAACCATTCACAGGGCTCCGGATTCTCCGATCAACAATTACGCAATATCCCTCTGTCACAGAGAGCGCCAGGCTGCCATGTGTAATGTGTAAAGCGCAAAACGTAGTGCGTAGTGCGTAGTGCGTGTACATGTTGGGATGATAGTGACGTTCGTTACAGCATAAAATGTCTTACTGAAAAAAGGATGGACGTAATTAAAACTATTGGAATGAATACGTAGTGAGGTTATCTTGTAGAAGACTGGGGACACTATTAGGTATTAGTAGATGAAATCATGAGGTATGTTGAAGCGACGTTTCAGGCAGGTTATGTATTGCGGCAACGAACCTGTTAGTTAACAAGTGTACACAAGAGAGAAGAAAAGAGAGAGAGAGAGAGGGGGAGAGGGGCGGAAACATGTACCACGTGGTAAGAAGACATGATGATAGTGTCCCGCAAGAGAGAGAGAGAGAGAGGGAGAGCGCCCTGGCGCTCCTCGAAAATGAAGAAATTTTGGCGATGGGTCGAAGCACGTGCACGCTCTTGCAGTATAGTATCCAGGTTCGCTCGTATTCGTAGTGGCGGCGCTCGATTCACCTGTTACGGTGCCGAGAGGAGACACTTGCACGATGTAAACAGAAAAGAAATAGCGCTCTACTCCTCATCTTCGTCAACGTCGTCCACCCCTCCTTCTCTTCCTCCTTCTTCGCAACGTTGTCTAGACAGGAGGGAGTGCATTGGGGCAATGAAAAAGGGAGTTGCTAAAGGTATTACAAGAGGATACTTAGAGGGGTTCCCAGTAGCCGAGACAAATAATGAGCGTGCTCCGCGCGTGCGGATCGAAGTAAAAGAGTAAGAGAGTGAAAGAGAACGACATAGAGTAAAATCGAACGAACCGATGTGTACGACAAGTAAGCCGAATAACAGTGGGCTGAATAAAGTTTAAGTCGCGCCTATTCGAGCGGAGCGAAGAGGAATGCAATGGAGTGGAGTGGAGTGGAGTGGAGTGGAGTAGAGTGTGGAGCACAGTGTGCAAAGTAGGAGGAAAGGCACCCTGGAGCCTAGGGCGTAGCGGCGCCTATGAGCAGCGCCATGCCACTCGCTGCGACACGTCTCCGCACGACGAGAGATATTTACGCAACCCTCGGAGCGCTCGAGCGAAAATCCACGTCGCCCGCACGAAGTACACGCGACGACGTGCGTCCACGTTCGGAGCATGACGACAGTCCCGAAGAATGGTGTTTTCTCTCTCACTCCTCGAGTCTCTCCCTCTCGTACTGTAATTTTTAAGGAGACTGTCCCTCGAGGGTTTGACGCGGATCTTGCCTTGACATCCCCCTTTTCGCGACACGCGCACGTATGCAATTGATATCACACAGACACACAGTCACTGTTACCTTGCGCGCCGCTCTCACCCTCTGTATCCCCCACACCGCGGTGTAATATCGATTCGCAGTCTCGAGGGTAGCCGATGGCAACGACCCTCCACCTAGGAATACGGTAGCTGGGAAAACGATCACGAGGACGTCGTTCAGGATGACAATCACGTTCACGAGAATGTTGCACCACGACCACGACGACCACCACGACGACGACGACGACGACGACGTATTTTCAGGTCGAGACCGTGGGTCCCACCCGGTTTTTCCCGATGACACCGTGTAATAACCCACCATAGTTGATGCCCATGTTCACCCGTATCACTATCGCGTACGCGAACACTCACCTTGGCATCTTCGGGGTGCGTCGGATCCGACGGGGTGAGCCTCCAAACGGGGACGTGCGACTTGGCCGTACAGCGCTAGGACGCCATGTCAGCAAGTCGAGGCAGACACTCGGGGCAGACTCGGGGCCCGGGAGCCGGGAATTCCTGGTGCGCCACCGCACGGTCGCCACGGAACCTCGCCTACGCCCGCCTCACGTACGCCCGATCTCTTCCGTTCACGGCCCCTTCACCGCTTCACCGCACTCGTGACACCCGCCCGTTTGCGCGCCCTCGTTCAACCGAACCACCGCGTTCGCAACCTCCCGCGATCCTACCGCTCTCTACCCCACTTCGCCATACTTCTCGCCGCTCGCCTCTCTCTGCCCCGCTCGCCACGCACTTACTCTCTCTCACTCTCCGCCCTCTAGACTCGTACTCCTCCCACTCTTACCCTCTCTCACTACTTGGCCATCGGACCAAGAGACCGAAGGACCGAATGTTCCAGCGTACCGCACCGCACCGCATATCCACCAGCAACAGCACCAGCGTTTCCTCCTCCACAAGAGCAGTGCTGGCTGCAGTCGACACCACCACCACAATCTAGCTACCAGAGCCTCCCTGATGTCCCTGCCCTCTATCCGTTGCTGCGCGCTAACTCTTTCGATATCGCCACCTAGAGGGAGCTATGCCACTATCTGCCTCTTTCTCGCTCCTCTAGGCAGGATCAAAGCGCCCTCCTTCTTCCGTACTCTATTTTCTGGTTCTTCTCAGTCTCTCTTTCTAGCCGCTTTATTTCATACGATTCGTAGGAAAATCCTCTCTCTCTCTCTCTCTCTCTCTCTCTCTCTCTCTCTCTCTCTCTCTCTCTCTCTCTCATTCATTCGTGGCCACTCTTCTACACCCTATCCCATATATCGAGCCTCATCGCTCTCGAAAAACATATCCTTATCCTTCCCTCTTTGTTCTCATACCCGTAGAATAAAATTCGCACCTTTGCCTTGGAGTTTACGACATTCAGCTGGTGTACCAGGAGCACCCGGAACACAATTGTAAATCCCTTTCTTGTCGATGTCGATAAAATGGTCACTGTAGTCCCTTTGC
This sequence comes from Trachelus troglodyta, assembly GCA_030142635.1. Lineage (NCBI taxonomy): Eukaryota > Metazoa > Arthropoda > Insecta > Hymenoptera > Cephidae > Trachelus > Trachelus troglodyta. Next base: position 83,485 of record JARQTJ010000254.1, read on the forward strand.
CCACCGAGGATGTTGGTCCGCTTCTCCTACAGTAGGTTGTACTCCTGCTGCTGCGTCACAGCCACTCCGCCACCTCCGCCACCTCCACCACCACCACCACCGCCTACGCTTCTTACTTCTCCGCGATCTCTTCTACGACCTCCTGCTAAACGTGCTTCTTGGAGAGACGGCACTGCAGCCACCACCAGCACCACCGTCAACGGTAGCAGCAGCAGCAGTAACGTACCACCACCGACGACACCAACACTATCACCTTAACCAGAGCAGATTGCGGTATTGTCCAAGATACAGTTGATTGCGCCGTTTCCTTCCGGAAAAGCAAAAGAACGATCTTGCGAGACTCTTCGGATCTATTCCGAATGACACTGATTCACGATGGTAAAGTTTCCTATAGAGTCGACAGCACTAGTATCAGCCAGTATCGCCGAGCGCCGGGTTGCAGTATCATCGACGATATCATTACGAGTCACAGCACACAGCAATAATCAACAGCTGAAAGCGAACGGCCCTTCTCTCCTGCGACCTTCTCGCGTTTCGAGTGAGAATAATAGTAACGACAATAATAATAACAACAACAACTACTACATTAATAATAAGAAGAAAAAGGAAGGCGACGGGATGACCGCGTCATCATCGCCAAATATGACTGACGCACTTTTTCTTCGTCGATAACGCGAAGAAGCAACGAGCAGTGTATAACAGCCACAGGAACTCACGGTGCAACCATGAAAAAGTCAAAGAGGAAGTCCATAAAGTAGTTTCGAGTGGGCTGGAGTCTAGGATAGGGTGGTGGGAGGACTGGTAGGGTGACGTGGGAAAGAAGGAGAGTTATCCGTCGCCGAGGGGGATGAGAATGGGTCGCGAGAGGGTGTGACGTTGGTGGGGAGAGACGTAGAAAAATCTACAAGGAAGCAGACAGGGATGAGAGGAAATTCGCGGCGCAAACAACAATGGGCTCGTATTAAGTGCTCAATCGCGCAAGCGCGCACGGCTGCGCACTACGGATTGTCACTGATAGCTAGTATGCAATATATCTGTATATATGTTGTAACTCGCTCGCTCACGGTCTCTCTCTCTCTCTCTCTCTCTCTCCCTCTCCCTCTCTCTCTCACTCTGCCTTCTACGCGTGAAGCCCTCTCTTCAACAAACACATACTCAGGGCGGAAGGACGAACCGGGTAGCACGAAGGGTGGTAGAAGACTGGAGGGCACCATAAGGATCCCACGGACCTTTTCGGTCGTCCGATAAAAAGGCTGGAGGCTGCGAGATGGACAAAAAAAACGATTGGTAGAAGCAGCCATCGGAAGAAGTCAAGGCGGTGCGAACGGAGCGGCGCTCGGGGAGGAACGCGAGAGATGCGGTGGAGAGCGGCGACATGAATGCGAGGCATGATGACGGTGGCGAGCGGGGCGCGAAAGGCGAAGGTAGCTCAGAGTCAAGCTAAAGGGGCTGAAGGGGCTGCAGGGGCTGAAGGGGCCAAAAGGGGAGTCTCGGCCGCTTCCATCGTTGCCTCCACCAACACCGACTTCGTCGACATCGTCGGCGTCGCGATGATTCGACTCCTCCGGCGGATCGAGCGTCCTTGAGTTCGCTCTAGCAAGAACGTTGTTGCTACTAGGCTTCTGACTTGAACCTTATTCTATCCTTTGTCTCTTAGCTCGTAACTTGTAACTTCTAGCTTCTACGTGCTAAGGCGACCTGACTGGGAAAATTTCGTCCGAGCGTGCGTAACTGCCGACGGTGCAGTGCTGTACGCTGCTAACCAAGGGTGTAAGACGCCCCGAGCCCTGAACGCGGTACTGAAATAAACAGCGACACGAGACGGGTGATCCTGGTCGATTGAAGAAGCTGCCGCCTTCCTTCCTTTGGGAGCTGTGTGCGACTTGGCCGCCCCGCTCTGTGCAACTATACGATTTCGGTTCGTGTGCTATAATGCACATGGAGCTACACGCCTGCTCTAGTCCCCTAGCCATTCTCTTCCCTCTCTCTCTCTCTCTCTCTCTCTCTCTCTCTCTCTCTCTCTCTCCCCTCCCCTCTCTCTCTCTCTCTCTCTCCCCTCCCCTCTCTCTCTCTCTACATCTCCGTCTTACTTACCACTTTGGATTCTAGCGCGCCTACGCACCATCTTACTCTCCAGAGAAACGATCATCCGCGTCGCGTGTTTACGCGCAACTCAGAATGACTACGCAGTCTCTCCTCCCGCGAGTCTTATACTCACAATCAGTAAGGAAAAGCAACATACTCGCAGAAACGATAGTGTATTAGTACAGAGTAGTGGCCAGCACGGTATAGCAGCAGCATTGCGCTGCTGCTAGTCGGGCCGCACGTCCTTGCACAGGGGGTCAGGCCCCGTCGATACGACCCTGGCCCAGCTTCTAGCTCGCTGCTATCCTCCTAGCGCTCGACGAAGCCGTTGCTTGTGGATCTAGCTTACAGTTACAGGCACGGGGATTCTCTCCTTCTCCTTGTCCTGCTACTTCTACTTGGCATATCGCGCGTCACTCCTTCTCCATGCCGGGAGGCCAGTTTCGGCTGATAGAGCGTGAAGCGACTCGAGGCGTCTCAAGGCGCCGTCGCGTTAGCTCACGTCCAATGAAGGACGGTGTGTACCACCGTGTAGGGCCTTACATTAGCGGCCTAGGAAACCTAGAAATTCAACGTTGACTTTAAGAAGGGACGGATCCTGATGTCGACAACGCAGCTCTCTTGGTCTTTGTGACGAAGGCAGTGAAATAAGTGGGCGAGAGGGGGGGGGGGGGTGAGGGAGGAAGGGAGAGAGAGAGAGAGAGCGAGAGAGAGCGAGGCAGGAGAGAGGGAAGAGGAAAGGGGAAGCGAGACCAAGCAAAGCGGATCGGAGAGAAGGGAACATCGAGGAGAGGACTACACGTGTCGCTGCATCGGGGTGTTGACCCCAAATAGCTTTTTTAACGTGACGTAACTCGAAAGGGTTGAGAAACGGCTGGTCTTACGAGAAAGAGAGAGAGCCGAGCGAAGGCACACTGCCAAGCCCTTACCTTACGAGACTCGTTCGGTTATGCACGGTACAATAATCCTTTCATTCGAAACCCACTTGCCAGTATTGCCTCCTCTAGGCAGTGCTGCCTCTTGACGCCATTTCTAACGTTGACACTGCCACTGTCGCATTTAATGTGCGCACGCACGCACTCACGCACTCACGCACTCACGCACACACACACACACACTCGCTCGTCAGCTTACGACTGACTGTATATTTTTTAAGAATTGCTAGCATCGCCTCGTAAAAACACAAAAGGCTTTTCGTCGTGTCAGTCTACCCCTTATATCTTCTAATTGGTTGCAGATATACATCGATGGTCACGCTTTTATTTTCCTAAGTATTTGCATACTCGGTAAGGGGTTGAGGTAAACGTCACTTGTCTGGCTGTCAAAAAAAAAGAGCATGATCCGACTGACCGACAAATATGACTTTCATAGAAACATTCGAGTCACGGAAATCGTTGACGCGGGTTTTATCTGAAAAATCTTACGAAACATAAAGTTTGATAACCGCAACGAAGCCCATAACCAGTTGAATTATTTACGAGTCCGTCAACCGTGATCGAACACTTTCAGAGTTTCGTTCTTCCGGTCGACCTTGCCCACTGTTAGCGAATTGTCAGAAAGTCGAGAAGGCAAAAGAAATATCTCGCTTAGACATTAGAAAGTGCGTAGAGAGAATTTGGGGTCGCGTAGAAGAAGGCCTCCTCAGTCCCTCCACACGACGTTAGGCCGCGACTATCTTATCTGTCTCTTGGCTACACACCCTAGAGGCGTAAACGATATATTCTATTTGCCTCGGCGTCCCTACGGCGTGAAACACGACGCCACGTAGGAAGGAAATTTGACGAACGCAGCGCGCGTAAGTGTACGCGTAGCGACGACGGCGACGGTTCTTATCTTGCGCCCAACCGCAAAAGGATATTCCAGAGAGTTTCTTGAGTTTCTCTAGCTCCGGCAGCAAGCGGCACCCTGCCCTCCGCGAGGAGCAAGCGCGATTAGAGAGGCCAGCCGCAAGGAAGTGACGAGGTCCGGTTGGTTAAACACGCGTCCTCTTCCCTTTGGAGTCACGTCCGGTCCTCAACCTGCAGGACGAAGAGGGAGTGAAATCCTTAGACGGTTTCCCGTAGGAGAGTCCACTCCAGGGAGTGACCGATCACTTTGATGATAAGGCGGGGAGGAGGGAAGGGCCGAAGTGTCTAAGATAGCGCGAGGGGATCTTAACGTGCTGAATAAATTAAGAGGGTGACTCGGGACGTTGCTCTCCGGGCTGTGGCGTGTGCAAGGGAGGCGCGGGCTCTCGTTGTCGCTCGTTGTCGCTCGTTGTCCTGGTCGACGCCGGTTTCACCGAAGAAGGAACGGTCGAACGGAAGATAGAGAATCCTCACGGTGTTGGTCATGTCGTTAAATGGCTGTTGTGGTCGAGGTGGTCGAGATGGCGACGCAGGAAGCTTCCAGGATACTCAAAATTAACTAAAGTCCGAAAATAAAGTCAGAGCCCGGCTCGGAGCGACTTTCACGCAGTCCCAACAGGTGGTTCCCAACGTGAACTAAAAATAAAAGCTGGCTACCCTCGATGCGGGGCGCTGATCATGCGTGACGACGGGCTCCCTTGTGCACCCCTATTCCAATCCCTATCTTAATCGTTATCCGGCCCTAACCGAAACCCTAACTCTAAGCAGCCAAACCCTCAAGATCCCACAGCCCCTGATTCCAGGATGGTGGCTGACGCTGGGCCTCCTGCTTGCCTACGCCCGCTTACCCCCCGCCTACCGCCATCCCTCTACGAAGGGTCGTTGATCTCCCAAGGACAACGACCTTGTGTCTGCGGCAGCCAACCGAACGGTTCTGGGTTCCCGGATTCCTCGATTACCAATTGCTCCCCCCTTCTCTCTCTCTCTCTCTCTCTCTCTCTCTCTCTCTCTCTCTCTCACACACACACACACACAGACACACACGCGCGCGCGCGCGCGCTCTCTCTCTATCGCATCTATATCCCTTTCTCTTCTCTTCCTTCCCCCCCGCCCCGCCCCTCTTACCGCTCGCCCCTATCGCTCTTTCAGACTTTTCCCTGCCTCTCGTCCTATCCGACTTTTCTCATTTCTCGTTCCTACCACTGCACAACACTCGAGGAACTCACTGACCAGCTGTGTAAGATGGCACTCATTCTGTCCAGAGAAAGAGGAGGACACGGATGTACGCGGAGCACAGGAGAGAGCGAGAGAAGAAGAGGGAGAAGCTGCACAGACAAGAGGATCCTGAAGAATGAGAAACCAGGTGTAAATTTTCGGCTTTCAAACGACTCCCGTACTGCAGGAATTCGAAATTGTTGAAAAGTATGAAAAATTCATGCAATTCAGTAATCGATATGCACGACCCGACCCCGACCCGCATGCTCTGGCCCCGTTTCCTCCTCGTTCCCTTCTGCCTTAGCGACACGCTCCAGCTCGCATAAGCGTATGTAAAGCGTCAGTAAGCCCTCTACTACCTGTTCAGAATCGTCTTGTCTTCATTTTCCTTCTTCGTTTGTTCAGCACGCGCAGGCAGGAGAGCATCTTTGCAGTGGTGCAACACGCGCTAATACGCAGCAGCAGAAAGGGATGGTCCTTCATTAGATCGATTTCTATTATTGGTGCAGGAGAAGTAGCCGGCTGAATCGGGAGGACAAAACCCCTCGAGAGCCAGTGACCGTGACCGTGACCGGCAGTGGAAAAATTCGAGACAGCCCCGAGAGTTATTCGAACCGGCTGGATGGAACCCTCTCCTCGTTCCGCCAGGGTGACTTCCACCCCTGCCTGCCGCTCTCGGTCATCCGATGCGTGAATGCATCCTTTGTTCGTAACCCTCTTCGACTCTCTGACTTCCATCCTGTTTCTCCCTTCGGCTCTCTCCAACCCTCTCTATTATTACGCTTTCTAACCTTTTTGCTGCCTGTCTGCTTATCTGATCCTTTGAGTCACCCCGTGCTAACCTTCGTGTCTATCTTTCTGTTACGAAACAGTTTTCCATTTCGATTCGATGCAAAAGTCAAGGTGATTGATTAGACTACATATGGGTCTTGTGTTTGCGCGCGCGCGCGCACAAGAGAGAGAGAGAGAGAGAGAGAGAGAGAGAGAGAGAGAGAGAGAGAGCACAAGCTCTAAGAAAGTGGCCGCCACCCGCTGGCTACCTCTCGCCTATCAGGGTTGCAACAGGTTGCCGCGCGCGGTTGATTCTGGCCCGAAACTCCCCGCCGGCCTAATATGCGGGAATAGTTACGGGCTCTACCTTGATTCGTGGCTTTGCGCCATTATCTCGCTCTTCGCCTCTATACCTTCCCACGATCCCTTCATTCTCTTTCCCTATCGAAGGAGGAAATTACCTGTGCAGCAGCAGCAACCAACAAGCTTAATCCGTGGTTAGTCGAGTCGATTGACAAGCACCCTTCCTGGGCTACTTCTTTCTTCTCTCGCCCTTCTCTTCTTCAAATCCGCCGTTGCTACAATTAGACAATTGAACAATTGGACAATTGGACAATTCGAAAATTCGAGAGCACGAGATCGCGCGCATCCGAGCATTCAATTGCAATTGCCGCCTTCGAGCATCGCGCAAAGGATTCGGCGTCTCGTCGCAACCCCGTTCAACGCCGCGCGAGTAGAGGTAGAGAATGGAGAAGAGCAGAGCAGAGTAGTGGAGTGGCACACGGAGTGGAGTAGGTATCTGACGTAACGCGGTGTGGGAGTGGCACTCGGGGGGTCAACGCCCCCGACCCTGATAACTATTGTCCAGCAACCCCGAGAGCTCACGGCTAAAGTTTTTCATCAGTGCGCGTGTCCCGCGAGAAAAGTATTGTCCCGCACGTCCGGGCTGCTTGCCACTCGAAGAATGGTCAGTTGTTGATCGAGGATGTGGGGGCCGAGTGAACTGATATTGTCAGCCAGCAGAAGGGAAGCTCTGCCAGTGGGTACGGACAGTAGCTTGCCCGCGGGACTATCGTAAAGAGGTTACAAAGGAGAGAAAGGGTGGCTGTGCCGTTGGAATGTCAAGTCACTCGATTCGAGGACCGAGAACCGGGAATCACGGGGGCTGCGAGAGACACCAGGTGTCGGCGACGACATCGCCGTCGGCCTCCTCGCCGCAAGAATATCCTCTGAGATTCGAGAGCCTCCGGGTGTCTCGCATTTAGGTCGCTACATAAGAATAATCGAGACACGTCCGTGTTCCTTGGATTTTCAACTTGACGCCCAGTCGTTTGATCCAATTAAAATGTAAGTCAGCGTCGACCAGGTGCGTGTGTGTGTGTGTGTGTGTGTGTGTGTGTGTACACAGCGTTACGTAGAGCACACTGGCCGGGCACCCTATTCTCACCGACTCTGGCTCTCTCGTTCCAACTCTCGTAACGCGTGGAAGAAACTCTTGTGTCTCGTGCTTCGTGGTTTGTAGGAAGCATCCCGAGTGCGACAAAGGACGAGTCTAGGTGCACCGGTAGACTCTGTAAGTGGGTTGGTAGTCGTCGTCGTCGTCGTCGTCGTCGTCTTTGACGTTGTATGTCGTCGTTGGTAGCTGACAGTTGGTACCCCTGGCCCGTTCAACGACCCCATCCGCGCACTCCAGTGTCCGCACGTGACGAGAGGACCGACGAGAGAGCGTCGACAACGGCCAGGATAATTTCGTGCCGAGTAGTCACGTCCGTGAGTCACGCTCACTCACGGAGGGACGTCGTCGGACGTCTCGCATACGCTGCCCAATCGATTCCTCGATTTTCGGCCAAGGGTCGCCTACGCCGTATACAACGTATACATATATACTCGTACATTCGCGTCAGACAATTTTAGGAGGACGTTTCTTTGATTCTCTTTCAATATACCCTCTCTCTCTCTCTCTCTCCCTCTCCTTCTCCTCTATAGATATCGTGATACGCGGTCCATCTCCGTTCCCTTCTTCTCCTACAATTTCTCTGATTCCTCCGCATGCCCTAATTTTGTCATGGCGATTCTTTTGCTCTGCAGGCACTACTACCTTTCGCCCATTTCCTTCAGGCGTACCACCTTTAACAACATTTCGATACCACCTTTCACCCGAGGAACACGAAGAAAACTCATTCGCGCGACCCTAACGAAATCAAAGCGCGCCCTGATGCTTTCCTCCCGGCACGACGCTTACAATTAGCTTGTCGGCAATGTCCGTTGATTCTCGGACAGAGCAGCGAGGGTAGTCAGGATTGAGAAAGGAATAGGAATAGGAAAAGAGAAAGAGGAAGGAAAGGGAACAACGTGGGCTCCTTAAAGTGCATTGGCTTTACGATCACCCGTGAATTCCCGTGAATCCCCGACAAATCACCTACGACGTTGTCGCGAGAAACGTCCCGTTACGTCGCGTCTCTCTTTGAAAAAGGAAGGTGAATCCCGAGACATCAAGGGCGCTCGGTGAAAGTCCCTTATTCGAATGGCCGACTATTCTTGGACTACTTCGCCGACTACTCTCACGGACTCTACTCTGTCGAGGGTGACAGAGAGACTATTGTTGTTGCTGCTGCTGCTGCTGTTGTTGCTGTTGCTGCCTACCTCGAGTTTCTTCCTGGACTCTATGCTTTGTCCTTTTTTTTATTTCTTACTTTTCCCCTCACCCACCATGTCAATCGAATGGCTTGCTAAGAGGGGGTTGGGAGACAGGATCAGAGACTATTACCAGCCAGACGTTGTCTGGTCGATATGCAGGAAGTATGGAGAGGGATGACGATGAATCTCTTGATAAATTGATGATGCTAGAGGAGTCCGGTGATACTCGTCACCTACCATGGACTCTGGTTTCACTTCACAGCATTCTGGAACCGCAGAGTCAGGGGGATTATCGTCTTCCGTGGACTTTCTTGTAATTGGCTCACAAGGCTGTGCGACTCTCATGGGATACCGATAGTCAGTCTTACGGTGTACGTCAGTCAACCCAAGAAACGCTGACTACCATCTTGTGGCTGGATTCTGTACTTCTTATGACTCCTAGGCGTAATCCGTTACACGATTGCTGGTAACGCGTCTGGAGAATCCAGTTTTTGAACCGCGATTTCATTCCTGCTCGCTCGCTGCTGCGTCCGTGCATCGGACGATAGTGGCGCGCGCAGGCGCCCAACTTTATTTGGCTCGATCGAGAGGCTATTTTATTTTTTAAAAAATGGTCATTCGCGAGATTCCCTTGTCAATTCTTTTAAAGACATGGACAATTTTTTAATTGCTCGAAGCACACCGAGCGACCGAAAGTTTGCATAAAATTGTGCGGCCACCCTTGTTTGTTTACGTGGCAACGGCCCCCGTTGTCAGGACGCCCATAGCCTCTTGCGTACGCTTATGCTCAGTGCCTATCGATTCTATAAAAGTTACGATAGAATCACCATTACCAGTGTTCTTTCAGATTTAGAAGCTGCAAGAGTCGCAATCATTGATAATAGTGTAAGAATCTGTTCCTATAAACGATAAAGAGGAAGATGTTAGCCGTCGAAGAAATTCTTAACGAATTAGGCTGGGCGGATGGATTTCGCATTCCAATTGCCAACGAGGAAAATAAGCAGCTGGAAGAAGAAGTGAGATTTTCGAAATATTCTTTCGAAGAAGCTACTGCGATATTGATACTTTGACTTGTCGTATTTGGCATTTTAGATCGAGCGAAAGAACACGTACAAGGCTTCCCTGAGCGTAAAGCTGGAGCGGCTGCGGAATAGAGTCGAGGCCATAGCGAAGCACACGGAGAACGTTCTGGCGGAGCAGGAACATAACAAGAAATTGATTCAGGCGCATTCTCTCCAACTCGACGCCGAAGAGCATCTCTTTAGAACGGCCGAAAGCATCAATTCGAATGTCGCTCAGGAGACCCGAGAGTTTCAGAGGGAGAGGAAGGACATCGCTCGGAGGATCACATCGAAGGAGGCTCAAATTAGGAAGCTGACGACGAAGCTGGCGGCTTCGAAGAAGGTTGCACGGCTGGACAAGGAACGTTTGCTAGAATGGGACGAAGCCTTAGCCAGGGAGGAGGAAGACAGTCGGCTTATCGAGAATTATATGAAGCTCGATAAGAAAAAATTTAAGGCAGGTGTTAATAAGACTTAATCCTCGCAGCACAGGAACCACGCACCTTGGTCCATTTGAAATTAAATGCATTGTGATATAATAGGAGCTCGAACTGAGAAGGCAGAGGCTTAAAGGCCAGTTGGATCGTTATCGTACCGCAATAGTCTCGGCCGTGAACGAAGCATACGAAATGGAAATTGTTATCGATGGAACCGCCAAGCTATACGTGAAAGCCCTCAAGGAACGTCGGCAATTGATACGACAATGGACGCAGAGTGTACTGATGCTGCGACAACGCGATGCCGCTCTAGAACAACTGCTGAGGGTACGTTTCCTCTTGGACAGTCGGCAGGGGCCTCCTGGTGTTTAACGGAAGTGTAACGTTATTAGGAAATGGAAAACCTCCGGGAAATTGCCCGAGAGAAGGTTCAACTGTTGGGAGAAGCAGAGAAGTTCTTTGAGAGCCAGATATCGAACAATAAACAACTTGAAAGAACGATTAAGCGACTCGAAGATAAGTTAGTCTCCCTTAGGGTGGATCATCATGGACTCGCCGAGGGAATCGGCGCTTGCGCGCTCGAGGTAAGGCGCGACTGTCGATGAGTCTCTCTTATCACAATTAGACGTTCATCTTTCCTCCGACTCGATTCCTTTCAGCTTGAAACCCAAAAGAAAGTCCTCAAAGAATTCGCCAGACGAGTTCAACATAATCAAGCTGACGCGAAACAAAAGAAACATCAGATTTCGAAGAAACGCAAGAAATTGGAAGAGTGGACTGAACAAGTTTTGGATTTAAAAGCAACGCTACAGGATATTGAGGGTCAGCGATTCAATCTTGCGGACAGAACGAAGCAATTGGAGGATATGATTGAGGTACCTGAATGGCGTGATCAATGGTTGAATGAGCTAGCTAAGAGTCCTATTAGTGGTTACAGTAATGATTTTCTTTCTCTTTCAGAACGAGGAAGAGCATAGGACTCTGATTAATCGAGAAGCGAACAGACTTCAAGGATTGGCTCTGCGCTCCTCGCAGCGCTTGGTGGATCTCGAGGGTCAGAAGAAGATTCTAGATTTGCAAATACAAAGCGAACGTAAGAAAATCCATGTCCTGAAGGCGTTTCGGACGAGAGAGGAGCAGGAGCTCGAGTCTAAGCAGGAGGCCGTGTACAACTTGGATTTCGAGATACAAAAGTGCGAGATGAGACTGGAGCACTTGGCGGGGGTGGAGCGCGACAAGGAAGAGGTCGAGAAGAAACAGAAAACCGTAGAAGAGCTTGAGAAAATTCTACGGGAGAAAACGGACGTCTCGAAATTATTGCAAAGCCAAATAATCAATCTAGAAGTAAGAGCCGCAAGTCACCATCGGTGCCCGCAACGTCTCAATGTAGCAATTGCTTCTTGAAATTTCCGTTATCCGCACACAATTCTTTCAGCACGATATGAGAAAAATATCCAACAGTCTGGCAAACGATGACGTGGAGCTGCAGCGTTTACGAAATAAAAAGCAAGACTTGACACTGTTAATGGACGGCGGCGAGAAGCAGCTGAAAAATATGCAGAGCCTCAACGAGGAGAAGCAAGTCGCGGAGAACATCCTGCGACTGCGGGTCTCTCAGGCCGAGCAAGTCGCGTCGATGATAGGCAGAAAAGTTTACAATCTAGAAAAATACAAGGTCCAAATCGAGGCGGTAGGTAGTGCTAATTAGTGGGACGTTTTTCCTCCGCTCTGTACACTGTGTAAACAGTCCATGTCAATTTACATGCAATCCACGATGATCAGGCGATGCAAGAGAGAAAAACCGAGATAAAAGTGCAGACGGAATCGCTGAACATCCAAAAGAGGCTGGCCTCCAGCGAATGCTCGGAATTGCGAGGCGCCGTCGCAGAGAGGATGATACGAATTCAGCAGTTACAAACACGATATGACAATTACATCAGCACTTTCGGAAGCACCTCCGATGGCTCACCCTTGACGCCCACCTATTTTAAGGTTCAAAGTGCCCAGGAGAAATATCTTCTTCAGGAGCAGGGAGACCGGTTGGACGAGAGAATTAGGAGGACGGAGCAGGAGATACAGAGTATGGAGAACACGCTGAGAATAGTGAACGTCTGCAATGAGAAGTACAAGCTCAGCCTGGGGACGGTTGACGAGAGTGGAGTAGAACGAACTGAGCAGAAAAAACTGGACGAAGAGATGTTCAACGTTTTACAGAAGATGGGACAGAAACAGGCGGTTCTGGAAGAAGCGGCAATCGATTTAAATGTTGTTCATTTCATAGTTTTACGCGATTCCCGCCCCTGAGGGCCTTCATACCCTAGTAACAATCAGATGTCTGCCGCAAATCTTGCCAAAGATTCACCGTCTCTTGCAAGATTTTCAGCAGACCTGTGTGACAGTCATTACTGATTTGCATGATTGTTACTAGGGTAATAACATAGTGCAATAATTTTACTTTTCTATGTGCTTTCATTCACATAGGCCATGGAAAATAATTACTCTCAGTTATTGGACGACTTGGAGAGGACCGAGAAGGAGAAACTCGAGAAACAAAGACATCTGGATAATTTGGAAAAACAGATCAGCGAACAGAAAGAGAAGGAATTTCGTGCCGATAAGAGTCTTCATAAAGTCTTTAAAGACATTCAAAATATGTGTACTTGTACCGATGACCATACGCTTTTGTTACAGGAGGTAAACGAATCGTGAAAACCTAAATATTTTGTCGCTCACTTTGTTAAAAATTGCCTTTTTCTTTTATTTCAGAAAGATATTGCCGTCCGAGAGCTTCAGGAGCAAAACGGATTAGCTCTTCAGAGAATTATGGAATTTATTATCCGGCATGCAGAATCTGAACCATACGTGAAGAAGCTCCTTGCCGAAAAGAATATGATTTTACCTTGCGTTAATTATTTAAAACCTTCCCCAACTGCAAATCGCTGCGGTAGTAGCGCAAGTTCTTTTTCGAGTAAACGATTTTTTAAAAGCGGAAGTCGAGCTGATCTTACAACCTTAAGGGAAAGTGTTGGCGCCATTGTCAATGTAGTGGCTTCGTTTGATGGTACGATCGCAGTCACTGAACCGTAATATCGAACAATAAAATTAAACATCGATACTTTCAGACATCATCGGCACAAAAAGATCGTCTTCAAAACTTAATGAACGTCCTAAGAAACGTGATGAAAAATCAAAAGGCTATAATTCCAGTGGCACGAGCAGCAAACACAGCACTAGAAAAAAGTAGATGAGCGAGTTCTCTAGTATTAAGTATTTTGTAATTAAAGATCTCGAATAAAGTTAACTCGTGCTTCGGAAATCAATTTGGGAAAGTGCGGTGCTATTGCTGCTTCGTACGAAACTACGTACGAGAAAGAAGTAATACTACCGTATCAAATTCTTATCAAATATCCCTTATTTTTATAATGCCTTGGTGCAACGCGTTGGCTATAAAATTTCCTTGATTTATTAATTCATAGCGATAAACAGAATAACACAGTGAGGATGGTGGGGACACTGCTGATCGGCGCAGATCGAGACGCGATCATACTCATTCCATGTTGCGTTCCAAGTTACGAGGGTTAGAAACATTTTCCCGAGTGACCGCTGTCTTTGCTGTTCAGCCACTTATAATTAGAAAATCTTTACGCCCTGCCAGTTTGTTACAAGCTAATTACAATTTCTGCAAGGTAAGTTGCACGAGTCGCATGAGTACTGGCACATTGGTCTGGTCCTTTGAGGACGCAGCCATAACGAAACGAAGGAAAGGACCGCACGAGTGGCACTCTCGCCATTACTTATACAGCCACCGTTTAAAGATCTACATATTTTGTACGTTCCGAAATTCGTTCGCCAGCAATACTATGAGTTTCGTCGTGTTTCTATTTACTTGCGTGCAATTCAGTGATTCACAATCATACTTGCAATACTGTCGGTGAATTTCGGAATGTATACACATAAGTGCGTATTATAGAGGTTGCGCATCGCGTGTGTCGATGAGAATATAACTATTACGTATTTCGTTATCGAATTTGTTCGAGGTCAATGGCATTTCTATATTTATCTCGGAGCCAAGACCCTTTCTCTTGTAGCAAGGGTAAATTGACTTTTGATGAAAGGTTATACAATCATTCCTTTAAGACGAATATTATGTCGTTACAGATGTCAGAGATAATTGAAATTTCTAGCAATAAAATCTTTGGAGGATTGCAAAAGATTTACGCCCACAACAGGTACTTCCTTGTTCCTTTTTTATCATTCAAAATATAATATTCTAATGTCAATACTAATATAATATTCTAACATTTACTTCATCAGCTCAGAGCTAAAATGTAAAATGAATTTTGGAGTTTTTCTACCGCCGCAGACGGAGGAGGGTTCGGTGCCTGTTATTTATTGGCTTTCTGGATTAGCTTGTACAGAAGCTAATTTCATACAAAAGTCTGGTGCACAAAAGTATGCTTCTGAACAAGGTGTCATCATTGTTGTACCCGATACTAGTCCCCGAGGACTTAATTTACCTGGAGAAGAAGACAGCTGGGATTTTGGAACTGGTGCTGGTTTCTATGTTGATGCGACAATGGATCCATGGAAAAATAATTACAGAATGTATTCTTATGTTACAAAAGAGTTACCTGCATTGATTAACGAGAAATTTCCTACCATCCCTGAGAGACAATCTATTATGGGACACAGGTACAATAATTATTATTACAATTTCACGTTAAAAAAAGCCTAATAACCATCTTCCATATTATTAGTTTTAGAGTTATAGTGGTTTAGCAATAGGTAGTATGAGAGTTTTAGTCCCTGAGAGACAATCTATTATGGGACACAGGTACAATAATTATTATTACAATTTCACGTTAAAAGAAAGCCTAATAACCATCTTCCATATTATTAGTTTTAGAGTTATAGTGGTTTAGCAATAGGTAGTATACAATGCAGACGTTTTTGGGTAACATTGTATTTAATGTTGAAGCATGGGAGGACACGGTGCTCTTATTGCAGCACTGAAAAATCCTGGGCAATACCGAACAGTGTCTGCATTTGCTCCCATTAGCAATCCTAGCGAGTGTCCCTGGGGAAAAAAGGCTTTCTCTGGTTATCTGGGTGGAGCACATGGTGATATCGCTTGGCAGGAGTACGATGCTGTAGAACTGACAAAAAAGTACAATGCACCACCTTTGGAAATTCTAATTGATCAGGTTTGTTATAATTCTAGTAATAGTATAATTTATTATTAGTGAAATTTCATTAAATCAGATATCACTTATCTTTGACAGGGTACAGAAGACATCTTCTTGAAACAATCGCAGCTGCTACCTGAGAATTTATTGGCAGCAGCTAAGGAAACTGAGTTACGTCTAATTCTGCGATTACAAGAAGGTTACGATCATAGCTATTTCTTTATAGCAACCTTTATCGAAGATCACATTAAGCACCATGTCAAACACTTGAAAAGTTGAAATAACTAGATGATCATTCTTAATCGTGCTCCTCCTGTGTCTTTCCTCCCTTTTATTTCTTTTGTAAAAAAAAAAATGGACTAATTTTGTACTTAGTCAGTCTGAGAAAGCTAACAGATATATTTTTATAATTATTACTTATATCCTCCCCCATAGAATGCAGAATTCCTATAACATTTTTCTCTGTGGTCAATTACATTTAAACATAGTGTCAAACAATTAAAGGTTCAACAATAAAAATATATTGTTAATATATCCTCTTTCTGACAACCACAATATTAATTCTTGTTCATATTCGTTCATCACTTGCATAAATAATGTTTTACAAAATGTACATGGTTTTATGTAAGCTGATACTCTACCAGTATCGAAGGACATTCTATAAAATAAATCATTGTTAAGGAGATCGTGGTGGATTACGTATTTCGTGCCAAAACGTCAAAACAGGCTCGCGTTTTTGCCAGATGTTGACGTTACCCCACATTTGCCAGAATCTAGGTTGATTAGGAAAAGTACGATTAACATTTCAGATATAAAAAGTACTTCTGAAAATACTTGTTTTTGTTTTGGTACTTACATTCCCCACAAAGCACCACCCAAATGCGCGGCATGGTCGAAGTACCGCCATCCCAAAGCGCAACCCGCGAGATCCATACCTATTAAAACTTTGATTGCCTAAAATATATCAATCAAAGAATTGTAGACACAAGTCACTTGATAATAATATTAAATATTACTTTGAAATTTGAAATACAAACCGCGCCTGCTGTGAAAGTATACATGGGTAAAAAGATAATACTGAGTCGTGTATCCGGATAATGAGTACACACAAATCCTAAAATCCCCATGATAGCTCCGGACTGGAACAGGAAATACTCATCTCACTCCATACAATTATAATCTTTTTCAAAAGTTTATTTACTTACAGCTCCAAGAGAGAGACCAGGTCGAAAGAAGGCAGTTTTGTAGGCATGGCTGATAAAACTAGAAATAACTCCACTGGATAGGTACAGTGCCATAAATTGTTCTTTGCCAAGAGCAGCTACTGCAGCAGTGCTGAAGCTGTGCAGTACATACATGTTTGCAGCCAAATGAAGTATCGAGTAATGTGAAAATGTTGAAAGTAACATAGGCCAACATGTTGCACCTTGGGTTAAACAAAAATATCTATATATACAACACGATAGTGTTCACATTCATAAAAACTATTGTATCTGACTCTCATTCAACACGATCTATCATCGCTTACTCGAAGCTGGATTTGCACAGAAGTAACGAAGCATTGTGCCCTGAAATGATGGTATTCTCCAGGCACAGAATATTAGAACATTTATGAAGCATATAGGTACAAATATTTTTTGTCCATCTGTTAAGCTTCTCCACCAATTTTCCATCTCTCCTCTCCATCCAATTTTCTAAATAATAAAAAATAGAAATTAAGACAGCTACACTAAAATACTAAAAAAAAAGGAATAACAGATTAGATATACTCTAATTCGATACTGCTGATATTGATTGATGACTCTATATGTTTGTTTCCGAATCTTCTCATATTCCCAGATAGCTGCACCAACTATTGTTGCACCACTGAACTATAAAGAAAATACAGAATGTAAAATTTTTTAAAAAGAAACTGTATACCTGTTTACCATGACGGTAAACCCAAAGGGTTTCCATAGTCTACTGAAGTGCATAGGGCCTGATTCAACTTGAACATTCGGGATAGGACTGTCAATTTGCTTTGAAGAATCTTTAAATCGGCGAAAGCTTCGAACGTGCTTCAAGGTAGTCTGCGGCTCAAGTTTGGCCCTGGGGCAGGACGCTGCCGTAAGGAAACTGAAAAATGACAATCATTAATTTATTAAATTTATGCAATATCGTCTTGCATAACCTACTTAGAAAACAAATGCTCCTTACCATTTACTCGAGGTATCACCTAAGTGCAATACAGCTCGAAGCGTTGCCATATTTAAAATATTTTGGTAGTATCTAAAAATTAATTTCTGTACTTGTGCATTAGAATAATAATTAGAAATAACACATAATTCGTGAAGTATATTACGATTTTAGTTACAGGCTACTATGAAACTTCACGTTTTGAGATTTTGACAGAACAACGAAAATATCCGCAATCTTGTACACTTCTCGAGACTCCACGTGTTCTAAAAACTTCACGGTATGCTGTAAGGCAAAATGCAAATAGACGCTATAAGCCGCGGTCTTATTGTAATGGCCCAGCCACACTCGTCAGACGAGGCTCAGAATGTAACTCTCGACTAATAGCACAACGTGAATTCCTCTGGACTTGTTATACCATTGGTCGACAAACTGTGTTCTACAAAATATTGATAATAACCAGTAAAGATATAATTATAAAATATAATTTAAATTCCTTCTCTATCATAATAATCGGACATCTTCAGCGCAATGAACGAATTGCTCTCTACTACACGAAAAACAATAGTGTTGAACCAGTTTATTTAAAAAGAGAGAAACAGCTAATAAAGATTTTTGTGCTGCAAATAAATAAAATAGAGAATAACGAAAAAGAATGAACACTTGGAAATCAGAAATTCTGGCCAAGAATAGTTACAAGTACTGAAAGTTGGACAAAATTGTGTGCGCGCAAATTCGTCGCGCAGGACTCGGCGAGTGGGAGGAACCGAGGAGTGGGGGGAGCCGGAGAG
>JARQTJ010000256.1:0-5000 GCA_030142635.1 Trachelus troglodyta
CTCCCTTGTGGAGAGGCAGGACCCCACGGAAATGGGCGGGGAGGGGCCCATTTCACTTCCTTATACTTCTTACTTTTCCTTCTATTTTGAGTCTTCTCTTTTCTCGCTCCTCCAGAATAATCTGATTCTCGTGCACATGTTATACGCATTTTCTTCTCTCTATGTTCCCTCAATCCTTACCATCTCCCTTCTTCAATGTTTCTTTTTAACAATCTTCCTTTTTTTTCCTTCAACAACATCTTCCCTGATTGCTGCCATCAACCGTTCCTACTCTATTTTCGAATCTCCTGTTCTTTCCTATGTCCACTTTATCACTCCTCTCCTAGTATATCCTTCAAAACTAAGTTGTTAAAAAGTCCTTTGAAACGGAAAAGTCGAAAGTGGTAGCACATATAACATATCACGTATATTATATTACAGTGATATATTTAAGATATATCTCTATTAGCATTGTTATTGCTAATCTTTCGCAGGCCATATATATACATTTTCTTCTTCTCTCCTCCTTCTTCTTCTTATTCCCTTTTGGCTTTATGCCCTCATAGAGGGCCAAGTGCCAGAAAATCAATTGTCACTACTGGCCTTCTGTACGAATGCTTTTATCTTACCTAAGTGAAGTTAGTACTAATGAAGCATTTTTCAAAAATTGTGGTGCTACACGAGTGTCAAGTTGGCACCGCACTTTCTTAAAAATGTCTTGAAAATGTTTCAACATTAGGCTTTGCAATAGTTCTTGAGAAGTTCTATATCTTCCGGTCTCGTTCTAAAGGTTGCTTTTGGGAACCAGCGGTGAGTAGCGGAGAACCTCTGCCTGCCAAGCTACGCGATCGTGTTCACGTAGCTCGGCTACGACGAGATTTGCATTGTCGACGGAGGTGATGATCACAAAATCCTATTTCCAGACTCGCCGCTACAATTTAGCGCCATGCTTTTGGTATCGCCTAAAACCGTGGCGTTGTGCATCTCCCTACTCATCTCTGGTGCACAAACATTGATTTCCTCTCTAGTGTATTTCTTCGTAATGTATACAATGTACTGACACACTGTTATACACTTACCAACATAAACGCAGTCACATGGTGAGAAGACGACACCAGCGTCAACGATCAATAATATTGCAAATATGAAATGGTGAACTGCTCGTAATAATATTCTTAGAAATCATGATTTCTGGGGATCATGGGAAGCTATTACCCGAGCCAGAGAACTACGTTAAATGCTTCTATGATTTATTTAAAAATATTGCAGAAGCACACAGGTATGACAGAAATATTTTTTATAACCTCACTCGATTCATTAGCTTTTTTTATTCGATGCTTAGAGCTATACGAATCATTCATTTGTCACGCATTTCATTTATGAAACTTGGCGTGATTCCATAAATTTTATTTTTCTTAATGTTTGCACAATTATTATCTTTGCCATTATAAGACCCTTTCGATCTGCAGAACTTTGCTTTCAAGAAGTTTTCTACAAAACATGTATTCCCCAATTTATTATTTCATTTTAAAATTACTTATATTCTGTTTTGTTATAATACGGTACAAGTAATACCAAATATCATATGATTGAGTGCAGTCGATACAATTTCTTCTTTTGTCTGGTGTTCATAAATGTCAATATAGCATAGCTTTCTTAATTAACCATGCATCGATCGGATGTTATCCCTTAATCTCGTTATTATTCAAAGAATTAACTAAATGAAAATTATGCAAGTTTGATAAATATTTTTATTCCTTTATTTGGCCCTGTAAATGTATA
Source organism: Trachelus troglodyta (assembly GCA_030142635.1). Classification (NCBI taxonomy): domain Eukaryota; kingdom Metazoa; phylum Arthropoda; class Insecta; order Hymenoptera; family Cephidae; genus Trachelus; species Trachelus troglodyta. The sequence goes on from JARQTJ010000256.1 coordinate 1,762, forward strand.
TGTTCTTAATATATTAACTTACAGGACAAAAAATGATTGGAAACAATGCAAAAAGACGAAGGCTGTTAGGAAGAAGGATAAAAAAAAGGTATATAAATATACTTTGGTTCTTTAGGATGGTTGCAGAAGCATAGCGTTTCTCATAATATTCAGCTGCACAGGAATAATACAATGATTGTTTTAGCACGAGTTAAATGGCGATTTAGGTTATACCACAACACCGGAAATACAAGTGTCTAGCAATGCGTCAGCATTCGCAGTGCTCGCAAGTGTTAGAAACGCAATTTTGGAAAAGCACGTTCGTGATGTCAATGTGGCTTTTAGAGACTCGATTTGCGGCTCCCCCGTTCCGATGGCGGAACTTAGCGACACCATTCCGGACAGCGACAGCGAGGAGGAAGACCGGATATCCACGGCACAAAGCTTACCAAAGGTAACGTTTAATTGTATCCTGTATCAGGATTTAAATAAAGATGTTATTAAAGGATGAAGAGAAATACACGACCGTCATACTTCGATCCCAAATCATACTTTCAGATTGTGGGAATCGGACTGCGTAGCGTTTTTACATTAATGAGAGAAAGTCGTACGGTCGAACCTATCCTATGCACGAAAGCACTCTCCGCCTTGTTGGACGTGCTGCAAGGACAACTTCCCGAAGGTTTGAAATTGGAACCTGACGATGTGATCGGTGAGATATATCGTCTCGGAGATCCAATAAATATCAGATAACGTATAGAGAGCCCTCCTGCCACTACTGGCGCTTTCTCTTTTTATTTCAGATCCATTATTCGATCTTCTCCTAGACCTTGCAACGTCTCACGGTCCAGAGTCTGCAGCTGCGAACGATGGCAGCCACTTAACCGCTGTGGCATGCGCCTGTTTGTTAAGTCTAGTCGTCGTTAGGGGTGATACGGGCAGACTTTTGGCAGCGATAGCTGCCCTCTTGATGTGTCCCAGAGCACTGGCAGCACAAAATATTCAGGTGAAAAGTATCACAGAAATAGCATCCCTTCGCAGGGCTGTGACCGTGTCGATCATGTCGATGACAATGGCCATGACGTCGCCGTATTTTTATTGCAGATGCCATGCGTCTTGACTGCACTTCAAAGAAGCGTTCACGCAGTCTTACTCGGTAAGCTCGTGCGGCCCGATTGGATTACCTACGGAGTTCCTATGAGTTCCAAGATTTATACTTCTACGCTTAAGATACCAGCTGCAAATGAAACGACGAATATAATTTTGAATGGGACAAGTTTTGCGAGTGACGGAAAATACCTGTACTTGCACACCAACAATCGGGGACTGCTGAAAATCGGTAGTGGTCATGGCGGCACGATTTGGGGTCATTTATATGCCCACAAGGCGGACTTCTATCAGAACGAGACTGCTGGTTGGCTTGGCTATGCAAACGTCAGTAGCGACGGAACAGTTTATTATTACTCGCTCAACAGCGAAATATCATAAATTTTTTCTTGTTGCAGAATTCCTTGTACTTTAAATGCGCACCGCGGAAACAATGCGAATTGCTAATATTGGATGCGGAAACGTTAACCGTTCGCGGTATCGCAGTTTTGGAAGGAAGAGATTGGTCGTCGTCGGTAATGTTTTCCGACGGCGAGAATTTGGGAATGATAACAGCCGCTGGTAAAGATGTAAGTAACAGAAGAATCGCCATCCGATTTTTCAATCGTTTTAATCGTTCCGCCAACTCTTGTCGGCAGGATGGTTTCGTCGTTCGTACGATAAATACGCTAAGCAATCCGGTAACAGTTACGTCGGAGCTACCACTGAAACTGGCAAGAAAATGCGTGGACGTCTTTGGATACGCGGCATTCGACGAGGAACAATCTGTTCACACTCTGAACGTGGGTTGCGACGATGAAGTTGTTACGGTTACCGCTGGAAAGGAATTTGGTTTATTAAAGACTCTTTCGGGAAAAGTATGTTATCTCCCAGTTTCAATTTTCGAGCGAGAGTCTCCTACTTCGTATGTGAGTAATAGATATACATTTTTCATTAACGTTACAGTTATTTTATACCGGAAAAGGAAGTTGCCTCGGAATGAAGAGTAACAACAGACCTAACAGATGGTCCGAAGTAACGCTTCTTGGCAAAGGGTCAAGAGTCGCTCACGTAGCTGCAGGTCACGATGGCCAGCATGTCGTCATCGTTATGGAAGACGGATCCGTGCTGTTGGCTGGAACTGCCCGTCGCGGAGAAGATGGCGACAGCAGTGAGTTTAGCTCGTCTTCAGCCGCTTAACAATTATTAACTCCGACTGCACGAGACATCAATGCATCATGAATCTCTCTGCTTCAGACAAGGCAACCCGCCGGCAGCCCAAACCGGTAAAACCAAAGAAAATGCTTAAAGTCGAAGGACAGTTCGTAGTGACCGCCGCTTGTAATAACGGCTCAACCGCACTAGTAACGAAAGAAGGATCGTTACTCATGTTTGGGAAAGACACTTCACACAGTGACGGGGTAACTGGTCTGATTACCGATCTCGAGGACGTGTACGTAACGAATGTGTCATTGGGAAAGGCACACGCGGCTGTTATTACCAATAGAGGTCATTTGTATACCTTTGGAATTAACAACAAAGGACAGTGTGGAAGAGATTTTATTACGGTACCTCATGCTGGTGGCGTCAATAAAGAAATTTCAGTAATAGCCATGGAAACCGGCACCGGAGAGGACGAGCTCATCGTAGCTGAGGACGGTGGGTTGCTTCGCGGCATAGCCGCTATACTCGGTAACTCAAATATCATTTTACAATGACCGATTGAACTGAGTTGCAGTCGACGGAGGAGACTCTGCCGCTACCGGAGAGGAGTGGGAAGAAGCGAGAGGCATGTGTCCTCCGGGACAGCACCAGTGGAGACATCGTGTATGCATGGTATGCACCGTGTGCCGAGAGTGTACCGGCTATAGCATATCTTGCCTAAGTAGTATTCGGCCAGACAGAAATCCAGGCCAGTGAGTTTTTTTCCTCGACTGTCACAGCGTCAACCTAGGCATGTAAACGATATGTAAAGCATCTGTCATTGTTTCGCACAGAGAATGCGGTTGCGGTGAGGGCGACAGTGGATGTGCGGAGTGTGGATGCTGCCGTATTTGCGCGAGGGAGAGTTGTGACAACGGTGGTGGCGATATGGCCGCCGTACTTGGACCTTCCGGAGGTGGAGATATAGGCATGATAAGATTGAATATATATCTTTGCAGATAGTCAGCTAC
>JARQTJ010000256.1:10000-14349 GCA_030142635.1 Trachelus troglodyta
GCTACCTCACGTATCAGCTTTGAATTTACTCTCCGCGATGGGGACGTCCCAAATTTCTCAAGACGGTGAAACTCAGTCTCACGTCTCTCCACCGGTGACGACCAGTCACCATTATACGTGGTTAGAGAGCGATCATCCTTACAAGCCTGCGACGGTGTCTCGCTATAAAGTTGCATTTCCGGAATCCGTAAAATGGTTGACTGTCGAATTCACCCCGGATTGCGGCACCTCGCAGCCAGAGGACTACTTGCAAATTTACATTCCAAATGTCGTGGAAAGTTCGAATCAAGCAATTGCGAGTTCTGACAATTATACCATCACTCATTGGCCCGTACTCCACAAGCTGAGTAACGTTCCAACGCAATGGCCGCAAAATGCTATTGTTCTGCCAGGTGAATTTCACAGTTCCAAATCGTCTTTTGCAAATTATGAATTTCACATGGGAATACTTATATTTCAGGAAATGAAGTGATATTCTCTCTGGAAACAGCGTCGGACTACATGAAGGACGAGAGATCCGTAACATATGGTTTCAAGTGCCTTGTAATTGGTTATGACTGGATTGGTTCTGGCAACGGATTAAAGAATCTTGAGACTGAATTGTCCTTTCTTGGGGGAGCATGTGCCGCGAGCCTCACCAAGAAAAATCTAACTCTACCACCAATGAGTGGTAAGTATTGATAAACCGGATGTGCGATTACGCAGCCTCCGTGACAAAACTCGAACTTAATAACTTAAACTCAACAATACGTATTCATGGGATACACAGAAGTTATAAATTTTTAACAGTTGAGGAAGAAGAGGACGATTTTGAAACTGCTCAGGATACAGCCAAAAGGATTTTTTCTGTGCATTCCAGTCTGCTTGGAAGAGGATTCGCCTTAGTAGCGCCTCCCACAGTTTCCCAGGCTCTCGACGGTGTCCTTCCCTTCAGGTAAGTCCTTATTTGTGCCATTTACCCTGACTTATACTATTCCTGTTTCGAGTAAAAACACTCAGAGACTCAATAGAACTGTAGTAACGTACGCTGACAGAGGCTGGAGTTAAGCGTTACTCAAGATCATTGAATTACCAGCGTCTCACCCAAACCACCAGTATTCATTTATCGTATCTTTAGGTAGTCGCTTTAAAGTTTTTAATTGTTTTTCTTACACTTATAAACGTATTTAATGGACCTTAGGGAAATTTTCTTGAAGGAATTACTTAATCACTAATTAATCATCTAGCATACATTATGGCTTTATTTATCATTTATCACATAGTGTCTCTATGCAAGAGAAATCATATTCCCAATTGTCGTTATGCATACATATATTACAGTGATGATAATTGGCACTAAACGCTATTTACAGAAGTTAACTATTCTGCGCGTGTATTTATTTGTGTACGTTGCTTCAGCTGCGATGTTCACGAGAATGAGGCGCGAAGGTCGGCACATTAGTTAATCTGCAATAAGACGCGCTTTAATATTCATTCTTCGTGACATACTTGAAGATTTACTTTTTGTTGTTCAACTTTTTAGTATGCTCGCCTACTAATAGTGAATGATATCTGCACCGTCGTAAGATAATAGCACATATTGTGAGCTGTATAACCTCTCGTGACACTCTGATCATTTTGAGGCTGTTAAAAGAATCAATAACGGGGCACTATTTAACAATCGAGTTACATAGATCAATTCCAAGCCATTCGATATACATATACATTTGATGCACACCGATATGGACTAACAATCAGTCTCTTGTTTCGTTCTGACAGTCATCAGAAGTCGAGGGTCTTCTTTCAGTTAGAGTTCGCATTGGAACGTGCATCTCGAATTATCAAAAGCACACTCAGGGAGATCATTAATTATGATTCACATGATATATTCACGCGTCATCTTTTCCCCTGCCGGTCCCTACTCTAACGCCATTATCAGATTTCATCGTCTCCGCTATGTGATGACTTCCTAATTCTTGTTCAAATACTCGGTATCTTCTAAGACAGCGAAACTCTGGTCACTTCGCGACGCTCTTGAGGATAGATGATCGTCTGCTCTTATCGTTAATGACATAACGCAATAGCCAGTAGGTTACGGACTACTTGCTGTTCGTGCTGCAACACGCATCGTCGATAAATTTTGATCATGCATTCTTTTCAATTGTTCTGATATTGCCTTTTACTCGTATCACTAGCAAATCTCTCGTGAAATGTTCAATTTTCATTCTTCAGAGTCCATACACGTTTTCCATAGCGCAAGTAAAATCCATTTCACTCGAACAGTCTTGCTATTTTTTCAAGCTAAGCAAAAAAATACTTAAGGATTCTCCAAGAGTTTTGTCGATCGAGAGTTTGTGAGAAATTGATATTGGTACTAACTGCGTGTTAGAATAACGAAAAGGTGATAACATGCAGGATTTAACGTTGCTTGGATTAATTTGAATCTATTCAATTAGGAGTGATTATCAGTGGTATATCTTTAATAAAACAATAAATTTCTGACATTTCGATAGTCAGATGGCACGTGCTAAAAATTTAAAAAATTGTTGACATTCCATCTGTCAATGTCAGACTCTAACTTCCTATCCTTGCAATACGGAATTTACGATTCCACCACGTCATATACTTCATCGAATGCATTTCAGTCTAGAATCTTCGGTCTTTGAATATTTGCCACTTATCGCCACAAATTGCTGATCTACTTGTTTCGTAAGGCATTCACGATGTTCTCGGGTTTCGTCCTTGGACGGAAAACTGATTTCAGCGAAGTAAGAGATGCAACAACTGCGAAGTTATGATCAAGCGTGGTACGTGATGGCGTGGAAAGTTTTGCAATTAGTTTTCTTACAATTCCGTAGTAAGTGGTTCGGCCTTTTCTACGATCACATGAAACTCAGTTTCTCTGTACAATCTGCCGTCCGGTACCACCATGGTTATCCTTCTGTCATGAGCAGTAGCACCGTCCTTACCGATGACGCCGTTCTTCTTATTGTTAGAGATGAGGTCTGGCGCATTTTTCGGGACGCTTATCCAGCTCCTTTGATTATTACGATGGTATCTCTTGCAATACCAGACAATCAGAATAGCGGCTGCCACTACCGCCAGCAAAACTCCAACGAGGATCAAGACCAAAAGCAAAATGGATCCACTTATGGCGCAGTAACGATCCTCGAAGACGTCGAAGCTCGTCGACGTGGCGGCGGCACCGTTGACATGGCCGTTGGCGCAAAGCAACGTTCCCGAGTTTCGAAGGATCGATTCCTCGAGCGGCGGAGTCTTACTGACTTCAGTTCCCAAATGATATTTCGCATATACGCCCGAATAGTTGCGAATGTCAATGTCGTTCTTCCAAGTCGAGAGGAGGGAGCAGTCGCACCGCTGATCTATGTAGAGGCTGTCGAGCTCAACGCGGAAACTCTGCCTGTCAAACATTATCGAACCTGCCTCGAAGCTGCCGATTGTATTGCTTTTGAAGATGAGATTGCTGCGACCGGCCAACGAAGAAGTTGACGGCGGTTCAGCCTTAATACGTAGGAAGGCGCCGACATTAACCTTCCGGAAAGTGTTGTTCTTGATAATGACGGCACCGCGAGTCGTGATTATGAAAGCGTCGCTCTCGACGTTGCCGAGTACGCAATTCTGAATCGTAACGGTTCTCGGTCCCTTCAGGATGAAGGCCGAGCTTCTAACCGTTCCCATATCCACGCCGTCGAGGATAAACTGCTGGTGAACCTCGATGTCATTCAGCGTGCGACTAGGCACGTTTTCTCCGAAACTTCCGTTAATCGCATGGAAATTTTCCACCTCGAACTTCTTGAACGCCTGGGACTGCATGCTCTCGACATAGCAATTTTCGAATCTGAGTATCTCGGTGCCGCGGAGATTGGCGAACGCGAATGCACCAATTTGACCAATCTGGACGTTCTCAAAGCTTATCACAGACACGTCTCCATTGAAGACAAAACTCGGCAGCAGCACGATACTTCCATTCTTCATGGATATCCTCACGTGGCTACTGCGGGCCGACATCTCGAAGCTCTGCCGAGCAAGAATCAAATTTCCAATATTCAGGAAATCGACTGACTGCAAGCCGGTCATCGAACTCAAACTCGAGGCTCTCAGAATGACGCTCGAACAATTACTCACAAAAATACGACTAGTGTGAGGGCTCAATCTTCTCTCGCCTTCCGCTGTCAGCAACAATTCCTACAAATAAAATTCACGAATAACCTCAGGATAAAAGTATCGTGGTTTCTTTTTCTTTGACTTCGTGTGTTTAGAATTCATTCAAGATCTCTCTCTCTCTCTCTCGCGCTCTCTCTCTCTCTCTCTCTCTCTCTCTCTCTCTCTCTCTCTCTCTCTCTCTCTCT
>JARQTJ010000256.1:14449-55464 GCA_030142635.1 Trachelus troglodyta
CTCTCTCTCTCTCTCTCTCTCTCTCTCTCTCTCTCTCTCTCTCTCTCTCTCTCTATCTATCTCTCTCTCTCTCTCTCACTGACACACGCCCCAGATCTAATATCAACGATACGATCGTGGACTATATAGGCAAAATTAGTCAAAGACGTTATTTTAAAACATTAACTAATAGGTCATGAGTTCATGACACATCGCATGATTTTGACTAATAAACCCTTCCCTACCCGTCAGCTCTTATTATAATCGTCTGATTAAGTCTCTTATTGCTAGGCTCTCAGGTACACGTTAACAGGGAACTACTTGTCTGCAAGTCGTTAAACGATATCAGCACGGATAAAAAATTCCGTAAATAATGTATTGCACCAATACCACTGATTTATGTAATCTCTTACGATTTATTATTCTCTGTAGCGTCTGCGAGTTGACAGACACACCGTTGTGACACTGTGACAATACATACAAGAATTTGATCGAAGGGTTCCACATTCAGAATAGTTCAAATGACTGCACTTTGTCTTAAGATTAGGGACGTTTGACGTATACAATTCCAAAGAAAAGTTAACCAAAGCCGAGAAATACTCAATTATATTGATGAGACATGGTTTTCTTTTAAATGCATTTCGTAAACTTGTTGCCAGCGTACGTTAATGATTAAAAAGTTTATTTATTATCGATTTGGATGGGTATTTTTTCTAATTTTAAGTACATTTCTGATGAATGCTATAATAAAATACTTTTCGATGAGAATCCGACTTGAATGTAACTTGGAAAAAAAAAATCTCTGAAACGTCCTTAAAAGCAAATGAAAGCTCGGATCAGTGAAGCTAATACCTCGTATTTGCAGCTTTAAGATTTAAATATTAAGAATATCGAACATTTGTAGCCGTATCTCCTGCCGTTGAATAAACCTTTCGGAAGTCTCGAGCGGTGCTGGCTCTTTTCCATTACGAAAATTTTATGAAAAATCTTGAAAACGAACGTTAACACTCGGATTAGACTCTTGGTCCAAATAACCGGTCTGAAAAGCTCGCGAGAAATCCATCTTAACCATTTGAATGTCGTATTCGAAGAAGAATTTTAATAACTTTTATTCAGTGCGCCATTATAATCGGTAACGAAATTCTGCTGCTGCTTTCACGAGAGCATTTCGAACACGGTGATGTTTCGGGACGCTGTTCAACAGTATACGACCTGCCTAGATGGATATGGGGATCTGCCCTATCTAATGGGTTGGTCGGAAGAAGAGAACGCATTAATAATTTATACGGGCTGCAGTCTCAGAAGAGGGGGGGGGGGGCGGCTTCATGTTTCTTAACGGCACGCACGTTCCTATCTGTGCAAGTCCTTTGAGTTTCTTGTCTTATTTCAAAGCGGAATCTCATTCTATCGCCGACGGGCGGAGGGGCTCCGAGTAACTCTTTGCTGCTTTTAATATGTAAATAGGTCCCTTGAACCTTACACTTATGTAATCTTATGGAATTCCGTATTGAACTTGACATCAAGGTCTGTAGATATCGTTACTGAAATAATCTATAGGTCAGCTGCTGCATTATAACCTTCCTTCCTTTTCCTTATGGCTGTATCCCCAATGGGGGACATGTGCCAGTGAATTATAACCTAAAGAGAAATATAGCGAAAACGCAGGATTAGACAAGTAGCCCGAGATACATGAGAAATACATCTTATTCTGTTCCTTGTAATCATCACTATTGAATTATGTATTGAGAGAGAGAGAGAGAGAGAGAGATTGGAATTTATATGAGGACTCTACTTGTTTCCTCTAAGAAACTGAAAATACATAAGACGAAGAAACCACAAATGGACTTTGTGTGTCGCAAACACGGCAGTCTAATAGAGATAAGGCTGAATAGCGTAATTCGAGACCGGGTGCGGGATTCTGCATCGTAAGGGGGATGGTGGAAGGGGGGGGGGGGGTGACACCTGTGACCTACCTCGCCTTCGTTCTTGCAATCGCACGTGAGCCACCCGTAGTGATTGCAGTAGCAGGGTGGTGCGTCGCACCTATTGGCTGAGCCCATTAAAAAACCTTTGGCGAAGCTACTCCAAAACAATCCGAGAATCACGCTTCCCAAAACAATTTGAGTCGCACCCATTCTTTTAACTTTTAAATTTTTCGAGGTTTATCGTGTAAAACCAACCTCCCCTTCCGTGCCAACGAGAGAAGGTATCGTCGCAATACTTTTAGGCCCTCTCAAGATACTCAATACTTCCTCGTGTTTGCACCCCAAAAAAAGAAGAACTTCATTTCTTCGGCATCTTAGAGGAGCTCTTGCCTCCTCCGACAGTGGATATCAATTAATCAGCTGCGCAATCTTTACTTTTCCGGCATCCAGAGCTTCTCGGGTTTCCGCTTGACTCTTTCTCGATCTCCTCCTCCTCTTCTCCCTCTCGTTCAGGATGGCATTTTAATTTTTAAGTAACTACGCGCATGGATCGTGGCACATTGACAAAAAACCATTCCACTGGCACCGAGTCGCGACTTCGTAACTTGGATTATAAAAAACCACTTTAACGGGCCGAAGAACATTAGATAACACGCATCGCGACGCTATGTGATTCTATCAGTTATTTTCGACCAGGGTCAACAGGTTTTCCTTCTTATTTACCTGAGCCTCGAACTTTAAGGATGTCCATTCGTTGACAGGTTGCTTCGGTGCGCAATTCTCGAGTTCGAATCCGTTCGCGACTCATAACTTCAATTCACTTTCAAAATAACGAAACCGAGAACACAATATCTCGTCAGTTGAGATTTTTTTTCCAATTCAATCCTCTTCCTCCTCTTCTTATCTTGTCTTACGTGTTTCCTATCCCGCAGTCGGTCTCTCCTCCTCTCTTTCCTACTTTGCCTCGTCTTGTATCCTCTTCCTCCCCCTCGTCCACGTACTCATCAAGCCCTCAAACTACATTTGAGATTCCCTTATACAGCCACGACGGATGACGGTGGCACTGCTGCAACAACGTAACCATCGAATTCGTCAGCCACAAAACTTTGGCAAGTTTTGAAGAGATTTACAAATTTTTTATCTACAAACGTAGTTCATTAAGTAATCCACTATCTGAGAATTTGCATTTAATCGAACTACTTCCCGATAAAATGACGGGTTGGTGGAGGATTAACATTTCCTCCTCGTCTATAGATTTATCCATGTTTTTACGTATTTATGGGTATATTCCATACCAACTGAGTATGACATAACCACATAACAAAGCGAATGAATTAATAAAATTTGCAAACTATGGAGATTATCCATGCACAATTTACATATTTACTACGACATACGCTATTAAAAGAAACTCGGAAATCCGCGATAGCGATATGATTTTTTTTATGATTTATAAGATTTCACCTGACTGACTTAAGCTCTGCGTATGAATCTCACAGTACACAACACAAAATGCTTCCGGTTGCAACATTTTGGTGTAATTTTTATGAGAGCGTTGGAAATTCTTTCGAAACGACGAATTTCGACTGTACCGATCTAGTTGGAATTCGTCAATTATTTAAAGCTGCCGATCACTTATCACTGTATAACGCAAAAATATCGAGATCTCAATTATTTTTTTATTAACGTCTCTCATGTCACACGAATCCTATGTGACTTGGTATGCTCAAGGATAAAATCGGATTTGCGACGAAAGCTCGATGAAAGCAAAAAATGTGTGACGTATGATATCCGAAGTAATAGACGCTTTTCGTCGATTCACCATAGTTTATTCAAATCTTTATACGGAAATTACATTTAACATGTGAACATTGCTGCGAAATTTCACATAACTCTAGTGAGGATGATCTAGGAGAATCCTGGATTTGCAAAAGTTAATATAACTACAATATTAGCCAAAGACGGCATAGATATCGTTTCTTATCATGTGATCCGTTTTCGTTCAATTCAGACATATAATTCTTAGTTTGATAATCCTATTAAAAAACATAGTTCATACTATCATCGAAACGTGAAATTTGCGCAAAAATACCTGACAAGATCGAATTGTCGTTACATTGTAGTTTACCTTGCAATTGTTATTGCCACAACGATCTACGTAGTATCCCTGTGTCTCGATAGATGCTAAGAGTATTTCGACAGGATTCGTAGTATTCGCAGTATTTGCACGACTGGGTAACTCGCATTGGATATAACTGCGGCTGACATTATCGTATAGCCTAATCGTTTTGCATAATTTCGTTATCGTTAATAATATACATATAGCAATGGGTTCAATCAGCATATGGGAAATCGAGAGGTACAAGGGACAGCTGCGACAGTCATGGCGAGGCCTAGAGCAGCAGGAGCAGCCGAGAAAATGGGAGCGTCGATAACGCGCGCACGCGATAAGATAGCAAAGCTAACGAGCTTGTGCGATCGTCGATATGTCCCGAAATTAATTTTCTTCTCTCTATTCCTTTCTATTATGTCACAGCAAGCAGATCTCTTTATCTACAATATATTTCTATACCGTGTATCGAGGTCGCAGCGTCTACTACGTGGGCCTGTCATTTCAGGATATTAATATTTCGGTCAATCGTCGATTATTTTTAACTGTCAATCGTAACGGGGGGAAGGACGGTATCAGGGAAGCTTTTCAAATTAATTAAAATTACAATATAAAATATCGCTTGCCTACTGGAAATAACGATCACTCGAACCTATAGAGAAGCTCGAAGGCCGAGCAGTTAAAAAGTATCACACGATCATGCAGCAGCGACTCAATGAACTTGGTTACTCAATGCTGAATTAGGACAATACATTACATGGCGCGCTGAGAGTGTGTGCTCGACTATAAACCTTTGATTAGGTTATTCTCGGATGATGAGGAGACGTAGCAGGTTTCAGCCGTGAGACGGAAATTAAAGGAGAGACAAATTGCGAGTGTGATGGCAACGTGCGACTGCGCGCATCGCTTCGCGAACAGATACTGCGCTCTGCTTCTCAAATTGACGGTCAGCAACATCTTGCTGGTTATCGCGCGCCTGCGATACGGACGCGCAATCCCCCTTGATTCGAGGGACGAGCTTCTTTACACCATCAACGCCCTCCTCCCTCCTCTCCACCCATACCACTGATTCATTCAAGCCCCCCCCCCCTCCCGCCCTCCCACCCTCCTACTCCGCCCATCCTCCCACTCCTCCTTTCTCCCCTTTCTCATCTATGTTGGTTCTCTACCTTCACAGCGAACTTCTTATCACCTGGCTGTGATAAACCGCGACAGATAAGAATTAATTGTAAATCACGATTTTTGCTGCCACAATTTCACCTACACTGTAGGATACTTTGTCGCGTCGTGCGGAAAAACGTTTTTTGCAACAAATTCATCTCCTACGTCTCTGTGGATCTTGTGCGGTTTTCAATCTTCTAAATATCTTCAGAATAATTATCGGCTGTTTCCTCAATATCGGTGATTTGTAACATTTACTCGATTACTTGTAAATCGCTAAAAAAAGAAAAAAAAAAGAAAGACAGGCAGCCTTTCCAGTGTAACCGAAACCTGCTCGTACTAAAATTTTATCTTTGCATTTATCCATTAGCTGTTCAAGGCCTACGAGATGGTTTACCATTTTCTTTATTGTCTGACCATTTCGGTCACCAGCAACCGGAAAAACATATCAACTTCTTAATTGTGTGAAGAGTAAAACTTACAAGTCATAACATGCAACCGAAGTACTTATCGTGATACGCCGAAAAATAAATTACTATGGCCCCCCTTGGTATGTGTATGTATAATTCCTTGACAAGCTTATATCGTGACCTATAAGATCTTCTTCCTTCAGAAAATCCTTTATTCCTCGACAATAATTGATGATAGATCTTCTTTTACGGACGGTCCATTTTCTTCCTAAGAAGTTCCTTTCATCTCACATCACAAGGGGCTTGAGTTGTGAGTGTCATGTGAGCGTATGACTTCTGGCGAACGACAACAAATGAAGACGTCGGAGGAGCATTACGGCGTTGCGTTGTGCTCGCGAGATTAGACAATAATATGATTGAGCTTCTCATACGGTTGTAATGATCTACGCGTGTGAGATAAGCAGTAGTCTTCAATTTGAAAGATTAAAAATCAACCATAACCGCGGCCCTCTCGAACAAATGCAATATCTGTCGAATTTTTTTTCTTTTTCTTTTTTAAATCCGAGCCATAACTGTGTATTAAAGTCAAGGATTTTCTCGTTTGAAGCATAACTCGAATCTTTGAATTTCGTGTGCTGTTGCGAATATTTTCATGAAACTACGAAAAACACGGGGAATAATTATTAAGGAAAATTTCAGCCATTAAATCTTTTGTGTATGGAGCATTGTGTATTTTTATTTTGTATTTTATATGGTATTTTGTGTACAAATGGTTATAACTCAGATTCGAAAAAACGTTCAAACTATCGTTGCCTGAAAACGCCCTATGTTGTATGCATATCGTCTGAGATCTATGCATTCACGTAACTTTCGTGTCTGCGGCAACTCAGTCCTCAGCTGCTTGTCTGAAATATATGACTTGTTAGTTGTTACCAGTATACTTCCCACTTCGGGCTCGTTGTCAGCTGAATGATTGTCCGTAAGTTATCTTGTGCGCATACGTGGCTAGTGCAGGCTACAACGAATACTGTTATTTGCGTTATTTCAGCATCGCCTCCAGCATCCCGCCCGACTACAATCCGGCGAGTCTGCTCGACGCTGGTCATTGGTGCTGATTACACATCGTTATTTATTCTGGTTAACCCACTGGAAATGACAAAGTGGAAATGCTGGCCGATTACGATAGGACCAGGATTAGCATAAGACTTCTAACCACTCGTTCTATCTCTTTATACCACGTTTTTGGCATGTTTTACTGAAAAGAAAAACATTTTCTCCAGTTAGTAAAATTCAAAAAATTGATAACGTGATATTTTCATATCGAAAAATAATTAATGTCACATTGTTTTGTTTATTTTATATTACTATGTTGCATTTCATTTTTTATAATCTGGATAGGAAGATTTTTAGCCTCGTCGTACCTTAAATAAATAACAAAATATCTTAGAACAATCACACGGTAAGCGACGCTACACACGTTATTTCGTTAAGGGAAATTAGTCGCGTTCTAATCGTTAAATCGCCATTCCAAATATATTCGTTAAATGGTGCCACGGAGTTAACTTTACACTCAAATAACACGATATATCGATTGTCTGTCCCGATCAACAGCGCTTGACAAAGAAAAACGATCAATTCATCTTAGATTCGCTATTATTCGCATCAGGGGGAGGTTTTTTGTATTTGGGAGTAATCAAACAGTCCCCTTTCTGTATTCAAATTTTCCTTTCCGTTCTTTGCAAAGACCGATTGATAATTTCATTCTATGGAACTCGCCAATCGCAGTCGGTCTGCACTTGAGCTTGTCTCTGTTTCCATTTCAAATTTGATTCATTAAAATCTTAACGTTACATAATAGTGAATGCTTCTGCGAAAAGAGCATAGAGTACAGTCAGAGAGAGAGAGAGAGAGAGAGAGAGAGAGAGAGGGGGGGGGGGACAAACGTGTGGAGCGAGATAGACTGAGGTTGAATGGAGTGGAATGGAGGCGATGCAAGACGAATTAAGTCTTCAGCAATTGGATTCAAAGATCACTTCCTGCCAGATGATCTCACCGCTCGGACTCTCGACATTGATTGGAGAGAGAATTTTTAACATTTTAACACGTGGTGTACCTTGATACTGCACGTTGCTAGTGGCGCATTGCAGCAGCAGCGGCCATTCGCGGATTGAGAGTTCTGACATTGAGGCTGCCAGACTCTGACCCCGCATTATTGATGGTGAGAGAAGCCTATGTAACTAGGCATAAATGTACATTTTCATGTTTCCGAACATCGGACGAAGATAAATCATAAATTGATAATATGGCATTAACGATAATATAGCATTGATTTCTTAAAGCGGCCAAACCGGAACCCGCATGTGTTTCTACGAATCCTCAAATGTTTTCAAGTTCCGTTCACACGAGGCTCCCTGTCGTTCTGGTGCATCTAGGTACGTGGGAAGTTTCTCTCGGTAGTAATAGAAGCACACGTGTCCTTCTCGTAGGAGCGCAACTAATTCTAGTTATGAAGGATTAGAAAATGGACTGATTCCTGGAGACATCAATCCTTACGGCGAATAATGATACATACATAATATCTACAATAGTAATGTAGAATGAACAAGCTGCTTTTAAATTCGTTGAGGCCGTAGCAGTGTGTGGCGCAAACTGCGCAGGCGCAGCATCCGAGATCCGACATGATCATCTGGATAACCCCAAAATAGGAGGTTTCGGGAAACCAAGGATTGTACATCGAGGAGGTTATGAATTTCGTGAATTCTTTGAATCCGAGAAGTCGGTAAGGACAGCTGTGAAAGTAGTTTGCATAAGATTCAAGGATTGTCATTGTAAGATGTGCTTGTTTCGTGCATTTCCTTTCGATCCGAGAAACGAAATCCTTTTGCTTCGCAAGATCGCAGGACGATGAGAAAATGACAATGCGCAAGTTGCACTTACAAAATGTAATTTTGCATTGGTAGATGCATTGATGTGTGGATCGTAACGGCGAGTGTGTGGCGCGAGTCTCTAAAGCGTTCGTCCACGCTATAAATATCCTGAGGTATATTTAACTTTCAATGGAGAAGACCGTCCCGTACGACGTCTCGGCTCGGTCACCGCTGTCGCCAGCGCCCCAACCAGATACGCTACGCTGTCTGCGCCTGCGATGTTTCCTGGCATTCTGCACTGCAGACATTATGTATCGCATTTTGATTACCTTCAATGCTAGATAATAAATGGAAGAGAGGAGAGAACGCAAAGCAAGAGAACGGCTGAATTATGCGATCGGCTGGCTTATCAGATACCGGCAGGAATTTTAAGTTACACCGATTCTAATCAGAGGGGATAAGTTACCTCGAAAATTCGGAAAGCTGCGAGGACTTTCTGACTTCGTTCGCTGATCCGGTAGCAGCAACTTGTTAAGAAAGGATACGTCTCGAAGATCTTGCTTCCTGAGATTCCGGCCGGATTCCTTTACTCGTATTGGTAAATTCAAGCGGTCCTGGAAGACTTAACTCGATGAGTGATGAAAAAGTGAGAAGTAGAGTAAGGAAAAACAAGAGAAAAACAGCAGCTCTCAGGAGCTCGTGTTGACCGTCGACTGCTGATCGTGGCGACATCCTGTATCTCAGTGCTCGTGTATTTTTCTTGACGTACGAAGAGCTTCCACTACCATAGTAGCTGGCGTACGCGACTTTCAGGCTGCGCGCTCGAAACCACATGACTCGCAAACATACGTTTCATAGTTACATGGGTGAAACCTACCGCAAAAAGAAGAATTTGTCTACTCCTTTCCTTGCTCGTTTCTTTCCCTTCCCTCCAAGAAATTAGGGTCTAGTTGGGTCTACTAGTCGAATCTAGCGTGAACCGTGTACAATCTCGCTTTAGAGGCCAAGAGTCCTACGCCGCCTCCTGCATTCTATAGGAGATCTCCGACACTCGCTCTCCGATCCCTGTCCTTGTCCCTTCGATTCGTTCACTCGCGCATTCTCCTACTCGTACCTTATTTAGTAACTGACTCTGTCCCTGCACCCGTGGCTGAATATTTTTCAACTTATACCTTCTGCGATGCTCTTCTTTTGCTACTCCCCGACACATCCCCCGTTTAGATACCTCTTGAGTTTCATCGCGATTCGAGGACGCACATCAGGATGCTCTATACTTTTTACCAATCACGAGGACAACGACTGCAATTGCTCGTTCAAAGGAATAAGTCAGGAGTTGAATACGCAATGGATTAACGCAGGCTAGCAAGATACAAAGTTAATGTTGCATACTTACTTCCAGCCAAGTGATGAGATGATTGGTTAGCTGATAAAACATGATAGCCCCAGCCTATAGAGACTTGTCGGGCGATTGCACGTGACAGCATACCATGTGCGTGATGTCATTGACTTCCGGTATGCTAGCTATCAGAAACCTGCGAGTCGCTCGCTTATCTTATCACGTTTTGCACATAATTCCTCGTCCTCGAATTTCTCCGCTCGGCTTCTCGCTTCGCACCAAGTCGATATCGATCTGTACATTTGTCACATAGTTTTAGCTTACCCATAATTCGCGAAATTAAATATTCATGCTTATACAATAGTATATAGATCCACTGATTTTTTTCAATCTTCAGAGCAATTGACCCGGATATACATGTGTGTGTGTGTGTGTACAACGCATTTCCAACGTTTCGAAATGTAACGTATGTATGTAGATATTGGCTCGACTGGGCATCAAGTCGATCGCGACGCGGAGATGGTGCGACGATTTCCGTCTCCCTCATCTGCACTCCTCTGCTGTACTCTTCTAGCCTAACTTCAACAGCTGCAAAGCAGACCGTCATGGCACTGCTGCTCTCTTTTATTTGCTCTCCACGCATTCTTCACGGAATAGCTTGGTTCCGCTGGTGTTGCCAATGCTGCCCCCCGGGACTGTGACCAGAGTTCAGGAATACACCTCCTGGGTGCCGCACACGGATAAATACGTAATCCATCCATGTGCGATATCCTGTTGCCGTCCTGATACCAGTCCGCCTGCACTGTTGCCCCAAGTGCATAGAGGATTTCGTCGTCAGAAAGAATTCTTTTTCAAAAACAACGAC
Source organism: Trachelus troglodyta (assembly GCA_030142635.1). Taxonomy (NCBI): domain Eukaryota; kingdom Metazoa; phylum Arthropoda; class Insecta; order Hymenoptera; family Cephidae; genus Trachelus; species Trachelus troglodyta. Next base: position 25,103 of record JARQTJ010000256.1, read on the forward strand.
AAAGAAAATAATAAGTTCTTAGCTGACATTTGAATTTCATTCAGGTTTAAATCAAAGGAAGGGAAAGGAAATGAAAGATGAACTAAAGGAGCGGATTAGTAATATCTGCTAAATTGAGATTTCTCATCTTTAATACTTGACGTAACAGAAATATACGCATCTGCTGTGTGTGTGTGTGTGTGCGTGTGTGCGCGCGCGCGCGCGCGTATAAAGTTATATTACATTGGTAAAGCTCCTGTTTATTGTATAATATAAAGAATATTTTTGCCGATGATCGTGTCTCGTCGGCCGTAGTGACAACCAGAGGCGATCGAATAATATATGAAAATAAAAAGAAGAGTCCTGTCGTATGTACAAATTTACTTAGAATTAGGTAGAAACGCGAGCACTCGTGGATGAAATGACACGGAAACTAGACAAACGAGTTAGTCGATCGTCAATCAGTTTTGCTTGCTCATCTGCGGTAAAAGAAAATTATTCAACGAGATACTTCATACTCAGGGTTTGGATCAACTTCGGCCAACGGGCGTCTTCTCCGTTTCTTTCGCAGTGAGAGCTCTTGCGCATTAAAAAGTCCAAAGTCCCATGGGACTGTTGCGTCGAGTCACTCGCGAAGATTTAAGACACGTGCAACAAGATCGGAATATCGCAGGACACTACCTCGCTATAAGTCTTCTTTAAGGGATAGTCTTTTTCGAGAAACTCGATATTTATATCACAGTCAAGCAGTGTCGGACGTCGACCGTCACTACGCCTTTGACATCGCGGCCACCGTTGCTGCTGCTGCTGCTGCGGCCGACGCCGACGACTCCTGGTCAGGTTTCGTTGGAAGCGGTCGATTGGCCATTTTACTGGCGGAAGTGGAGCTCTGGGGTTCAGGGAGTTCCGAGTAAAGATGAGCGGTGGCATCCGAAGGGTCGGCATACTCGCAGAGCAGTGAACTCGGCCTCCTGGCGCTTTGTGTTTTTCCATTCCCATTCCCGAGGATACTCTCGCCGAGAGCCTTGAGGAAGCTGAGGGGTCTCGTCTGGATCCTCGAGGGCGCGTCCGATTTCTGATTGCAGGTATTATCGTTGATATTATTGAGGACGTCGGGCGGCAGGGGCTGAGGCGCGCGAGTCGCGAGACTCGCGAGGACAGGTTGCGAGAGTCTACTGGTACTCGGGACAGTCTCGTCCCCCGGAAGCTCCGCATAAAGATGATTGTTCTGATCGGTGAGACGATTGTCACGAGGCTCGGTGTACTCGGCGATGGGGGGCCTCTGTGCCGCTGCGCTCGGCAGGAGCTTCTCCAGGGAGGGCACTCTGGTGCCGACGCTGGTCGAGGGCCTCGCCCGTCCGCGGACTCTCGCGCGTGGTCTTATCACGTCGTAGGCGTTCTCCTCCTCTACGTTGCACACCCGCTCATCCTCGTTGTTGTTGTTGTTATTGCAGCTCTCTTCGACTTTAATCAGATCATAGAGATGCTCGATCATGTCGCGCGCCTGACTGTAATTCTCCGGATCGTTCAGCCGCTCCCGTAGCTCCCTGAGGTACTCTTCGGTGAGCTCCTCGGGCAGCGTTTGCGTCGCCTTATTCTCCGTGTATGCGTATCCCTCCTCGGCACTGAACCCCCTGTGCGTTCCTACGTCAAGAATCCTCGTTTCCGGTTGTAAACCGGCGTACTCGTGGACGCTCAAACGAGATATCGAACGCGCAGACGTTGCCGCAGTGATTCCCGTGCTTGGCGAGAACCAGGATTCCCATGTCCTGCCGATCAGGACAGATCGCGAGCTCAGCTTCTGACAGACCCCTTGTCGTCTCATGTAGAGGATCCCTGACAAGAGGATAACCAGAACGACGAAAAATACCGCAAGCACGCATATTATCATAATAATCCTTTTCTCGCGTTCCAGCTGTTCAGGATCGCTCATCTCGACATCGAAGTAGCCTTTGGGCCTCGGATAGACGTGGGGCCCGACGCTTGGTGGACTGACGCTAGGTCCTGGCTTCGCCGAAGGCACTTTGCACTCTATATGATGTCCCTCGTTGCATATTAATCTCGTGTAATTGCGCATCGTAAGTTTGCCTTCGGGCACGTTGTGGCATCTCCCGAGAAAGCTATCTACGATGCAAAAACTCGAGTCCATCATCCAGGAAGTCGAGGCGTTTGTTCCGACTATCGTGCGCGTCCAAGTCTCTAGATTGCAGCTGCACATCTCGTTAAAGACATTATTGCCGATCTGAGCGGAGTTGATCTTTAGCGAGATCGCCGCAAACTTTAGTGACCCCGGCATGGCCTTGTTGATGCGATTTCCCGTAAAAGAAAATCTGAAATTTGGCGTAACCGTCGCGCTCTCATCCACCGTAATGGCGTCCCCCTCTATATTCTCAAAAAGGTTGTTATCTATGGCAAGGTGATTCCATTGATGAAGAACAATTGAATTCGTACGTAGCTTTTGAAACTCGTTGTTATTAAAGGTTACGTTCGCTGCTGCAATGTCAATGGCCCCCGACTCTACTTCTGTCAATCTGAAAGAACCATCCAACATAATGATAATCATAATCATAATCACGTTGCGCCTATACACCCGTCGTCTATACACGCGCATTACACATATAGTATAGGTACTACGTACGTATGAAAGAAATATGAGAATTGATAAGAACGTAAAGACGTGTCTACATCTAGCGATCGTTTCTTCATAAGATACACTAACCTGGAGTATTGGATAGTGAGGTTGCTGACCGCAGCTCTAAGCGCCCCGCCACCAACCCTCTTCAGACTGACGTCAACAAACTCGAGACTGTGAATGAGAGTCCGATCACTGAAAGCACCGGCCTCCACTTCGTAAATCGTCGCGTTGCTAATGGCTACGCTGAAGATGTTTATCGCGCAAAATGCTTCCTTGCGGATGACCTTCGTCGAGAAGTCATCCATCCGCACTTCCGCCGCCATTGACGGAAAGACCGCTGTCGGCAACTCCGGAATCATAACGGATTGGAACAATATCTGAAAATCGGAAGGAATAAAAAAATTTCTTGCGCAGCAGAGTGTGGTGCAATAATAATATCATCATGTTAACGCAACGATACTCGTATCTGGAAGGTTCTATTAGAGTATGCGGATGCAGTGCGATCCAGCCGACCTTAAATGGGCAACCCGAATGGTAGTCAGAGACACGTGAATTCATTATGCTTGCAAATGCACCGCAACGCACCACCACCACCACCACCACCGCCACTCTTCCGCGCGATTGCACAACTTACGTACAATTCTGTGGTATCGCAATTCATGTGGAATGCGCAAAGTAGAAAATATATAGAAATTAGGCAGCAGGTTAAACGGTAGGTTGAAATGAACAGATATAGGAGTTACCTTGGTCGCTGGTCCATGACGTCCGTGTTGCGGAGCCTCGAACTTGAAGGCGTTGCTCGAGAGCTGAAGATTCTCAATTTCTTTTAGGGATATCCGGAGTAGCCAGGAAAATGAATTCGGCTTTATGGCGACGTGAACGCATCGCGTTATCGATACGCTCAGCGGTCCACGTGCATTCTTGTAAGCGTGACTCTCGATGATCACCGACTTGCACTCGGAGACCTCGAGTAGTGGATTCGGCGCAGTGAGATTCTGGAAGGCCTGCTTCTTCACCACCAGACTCTGAATTTCCGAGACGCGAACCCTCTTGAGCTGCGCCCCCCCTCTAAATGCGCCCGACTGGATCTTCAATTCTCTGCATCGAGAGACCTCAACCTCCATCGCGTCCGACGGCACCGTGCCTTCCTGCAGCTCCACGTCCTGTAATCATCAATGATTTCGTTTATTGCTATTACGTTTAAGTAATTTTCAATAGCATCGCGCCAGCTGCAATCAGTCTGTCCATTTATTTTATATATAGAAATATCTATGCAATACGTGCACAACCCTGAATGATCATCCTCGATATCAAGAGTGCCAGTCTCAAGGACCTGCGCACCTTTAATTACCAACTACATAGCCATTCCGCTGTAACGTGGATGAAAGACTTACCACTGCTTATTTATATTAGAAATTGTTGGAAATAAAAAATTTCCTTTCCCTGTTTGGCCCGCAGAGTCTGTTCAGGTTCTTCGTGGGCCTGCGATTTCAACATAAAGTTTTCCTACTAGAAATTTAGCAATTTTTTTTCCCCCAACAGATATCCAAAGCTATTCTTCTATTTCTTGATCCACGAACCCCATAGGAAATGTTTTCCTTTCAAATAAACAAAAAAATGTCTTACAACTAGCGACGCGCTTTCGTACACCCTCCAAAGATCCTTTCTCCGTATGGTAAACACGTCATAACACAAATGCGAGAGATCCATCGCTTCCGAAAGTTTTAATGCAAACTGGAGTGCCCTATTTTTACATGAAAAACATGTCCCGATGAGTCCCCTTAGAATCCAGTAGGACAGTGTCCCATGATGAGATGCACCATTCCGCGATTTGAAGTTAGAAGTTGTAGTTTTCAGTCTCGGAATCAGCAGGTTCCCCTTGAATTCAATAAAAATGCACTTGAGCTTCAGTAAAGCTTATTCTATTCCTTTCTCTTGGTTATTTGCGAGGAGCACGCAAGCGGCAGTGGCTACGAGTGTTTGGCGCACTTGACATATTACCTCTTCTTTGCGAGATCAGGGGAAAAGCCGCGCAAGGACAGCAAAGAGGAGAATACACAAAACTGTATCGTTTTTCTCTCCTATCAGAGTTCACACTTCAACGTTCATTATTGGAATTCGAAAGGATTTTGATTCCTCCCATTCTCATTAATTACAAATACGGCACCTTCCTATTTTTATCTTCGATAACATAACATAACATGCGTCCTCGTGGCTCATGCGAACCGCCGTTCATGACTCACCGAGAAACCGCTGCGCCGCTCGTTGAATAATGATATTTTCGGAAAGCTTCGTGAGCTAATTTCCGAAAAATCTGAATAACTTTTCATACAAAAAAAAATCATAATGCATACGCATCATTTCATATAATATGTATACCGACAGCAGTATGCACGAGTCACATGCATGCGGTTAACTATCGACTCTGCCAGTAGATTTTGCGGTATTCTCGCCTTCGTACTGCGCTGACGTTCTCAGTACAGAGGAATTCGATCCCGCCGTGTCACTCCTCATTCGCAACTTTTGAAGCACGTGCTGCGATACGGTTTGTGAATCGATTTCAACCAACGTATTTACCTTGAAAACATACTCACACTCGAGCGATCCGATATATCCTTTATCGCAGTAAGCAATACGCACGACGCAGCATGCAATGAGTATTGCAGTTATAACGATCGATTCTCCTCGTATGAATTTTAAAATTGGCTACGAAATCCCCTTAGCCGTCACCATCGATTATTCTACGGGAATGGAAACGAAGCATCGCGAAGCAAAGAACAATAAAGCATTGTGCGCCAAAGATCGCGATTCGCAATCCGTTGTGCTTGTCACATTTGTATTCGTCTAACTTCACTCCCACAGTGGCTAATTCTAATTGGCCCTATCGTGATCTACCATGATCTACCATGATCTACTGTACTAGTCCACCATGCTATAGTTTTCCAGGTTCGCATAGCACTCTACGTACGGTATAGCAATGGTGTAGTACGCGTTGCAGTACATACAGCATGGTATACGTATAGGGGAGAGGGGGAGGGGGAGGGGGAGGGGGGAGCAGTGAGTCAGGCGATGGTATGTCGGAGGATGGCGCTGGAATAACATGCCTGTTGCTATTTCTGTGTCAACACAAAGAGGATCCCAAGTTATGAACGCCGAATGGCATCGGACGCACTCCAACGTTGCAGCTGCACTCTAGGATTAATTCTGTAGTACGAGAAAGATGGTGGTTTGGCCTGGAGCCATCCCGATAGTAACTGCGGTAGAAGTTCATGCTTTAGTGGGAAATTATTGCGAGACGTCCGATCGTCAAAGAATGAAACGCAGACTAAGGACGTAGCCTCGTGTCATGAACTTTGTCCCGAGTAATATGAACTATTTTGACGAGTCGTTCGATCGATGCGATTCAACGTGAATTGTAGCTTGGCGAGGTGCACGAGAGAATATTAAGTCTAACTTCCTGACTGATCTTCGAGTCTGCCATTCGCTTCGGCACGATCTTTATCATCTTGAATAAACTGTAAAAGTCCTTTTGCGAACTGCAGAAACGTCGTAATAAAAGATGGAGAGCCAAAATGAAGAAAGCGCTTCCTTCAAGCAGTCAATTTTGAACCTCCGAAAGAATTCTGATTGAATATCCGAGCGTAGTTGATGGTTTCTTAATGCGAACCAGTTGCACGTTCAAAGTGAGATTTCAAGTTGAGAGCGACAAAGAAGCGAGTGCGCAAATAATTATAATTATGCAAAGGGAAAGTTTATTTGGTGAAAGGCGCTCTAAGGAAGTATTGCGAGGAGAAAATTCATTGATTGTCGAGCGATGATCGCTTCGATACAGTTATATACGCTATGTCGGACAGCTGCTCGACAGTCGTCGCTCCTGGCGGAGTCAAACTGGGTCACCGTAAGCGGACGCGTTCTCCGCATTCTTCCTGATAAAAATGTCTCTTAGCTCTCTAGTCTCTGGTCCATCTTCTCGATCTGCTCTATCTGCTCTATCCGCTCTATCTGCTGTCTAGTGTGTCTACCGGAACTGGCGGCTGCGCTAGGTTGCACTCCTGCACGAGAGCCCTTTTATTAAGGGACACGCTGAGAGAGACTAGAAACGCCGCGCAGAGCTAGGACCATACAAAAATAGTTCAACTCGCTCCGCTCGAGTTCCAGTTCTGCCTGTATCGCAAGCGCCCCGACGTGGCAACGTCGACTTCAATCGGAATGGAGGAAGACGAGACTTTGACGTGACCCATGAAAACGCGGGATTTATTTTAACGAGAACGTCAATACCTCACATTCGCCAAGTATTACCGATTCTTCCTTCCTTACGTCTTCTATTCTTCTCTTTCGGCTTGGCCGCTTTTACTTTTTCCTTTTCTTTTTCACGAAAGTCCTGGATGTCAAGGCGACCATCGACCTTCATTTTATCCTATAAATTTCCTGGCAACACGCAAAGCGATGTTGCAGGTGGTCCAAGCGTTCGATGATATTTCGTTCTCGCGATGATTCAGTCTCTCGAGCGTTCAGCGATGTAACGTTCGCCTTCGAAAATAATAGTTCAACTGCGAGTCTCGACGGTCTCGACGCACCAATGTGAGCCAATAATTATCTCTTGTGGAAACGCATCGAAAAGGAGTCGCAAACAGAAGCCAATTGGGAGCACGAGGAATCGAGAAAAGTGACCGAGGAAAGAAAAGTAATAGAGGTGCCGTTACAGGACGCGACCTACTGCACAAAAAAGTCAAGGCTTCGCTGCCAGCTGCTCCGATGGAAACACTCCAGTCCTTCCATTCTCTCGAGCTGCCTCGTTCTCGCTCCTTCGCTCAAAGCTGCCGCTTTTTCGTTATTCTATGCAACGTCGTTTCGACGCGTCACCTTCACCGCAACAATCGAAACGCCTAAAACGGCAAGGGCCAAACTCTGTTTCGGGATCGAAGTTCAATGTCCGTTGACTCGATCCTCGCGACGTCTCCGCGTCTCGCCGCTACGGGAAATTCCTAACGAGAAAAATGGGGACGCATCACTCTTGTCATTCTTCATAGGCAGCGTACTGCGCGTTGTAACGTTATCGTGGTCATTCACCAAATCGAATGAATCCGTGACAATGTCTGCGTCATGGCGTTGCTCGTATTCTCCGAGTCAAACGTAAGTCATGTCTTGTTAATTCATTTAATTAGAGTAGGCCGTTGAGACGGTCCGCAATTTGTTAATTTCATCGCACAAGCTAACGTATGGTATCCGCCTGACCCGCGGCTGTCACTTCGGAACGTCTTGACGAAGCGCGACTAATCAAAGAGATCAAAGTATCGGCAAGGCGCATCAGCAATACAAGTACTTATATTTCACTCGTATACTACGTATCTATAAACTTTTGACTCCGTTGCGCAATTATGATCCTTGGAAAAAATATATATAGTAATTATAATAATATCTTCGTATTTCATGTTTTCGCTGAGGATTCTCATCCCAGACTGTGCTTGGTAGAGCCTTCTTATCTGCACCGGAAGTACATAATGTCTGACAAGGAATTTTAATAGGAAGTGCAAGGTCTGGAGATGCGAGCTCCAGTGTGGATCCCTGGTGAAAAGCCGGGAGCCAAAGTCGCTACAAGCCTACCTATAGTATAATCACTTTAGAGTAATATCCGACAGCGACAGGAAGCTTTTGTATTTTATTGATGAAATCTTTGAGCGACACTGTGAGAGGCGCGACAAGTAAACTATGAAATAAAGTGGACTTTCTTCAAGGCAAACCCGTTGTAAAAGTGAGAATATGAATAAGTAAATAATCTTTCGTGAGCTATCGTAACGAGAACCGTCGGGATTCGAGCCGCTAGTGGAAAATTCCATATGTAATCTGAGCGAATGTCAATCTACGACTTGCGGCTCAAGATACATGACGGTCGGCGGACTTACTTGACTGTATACATGTGTATACTCGTATATCCTCTAGGGGAGTCTATGAATAAAGAAATGACAGTACTAACTCTGCTGGACGTCGGCTGTTATTAAAAATCAATTGGTGGTAAGCCTGAAAGGGAATGTGAACTTGTGTGCCACTTGAACCCCAGCTGTGTGATGTCGTTCCCGAGCGCCTTTGGCCCGCATGTATGTACATATATGTGATATGACATCCTGTGAATAACACCGACAGATTCGTTGAGACGTTCAAGGCTTGTTAAAAGACTCTATTGTGAAGAAATTGAGCCGCAAGACCCCGTGCGACAGGGATGCTCAGAATGGGCTTCTGAGATAAACGGATCTATTTCACGATGGACGCGAGAGGCCCGATTGGGCTCGCTAGTTAGTACACCTACCAATGACGCGTTATGAGATGCTCATTTTTTTTTTGTGACTTTCAATGCATAATGAGCAATTGAGATTGAAGCGGAGTCAGGGTATTCGGCAGAGAAATATCTTTCCGAACCGTAAACATTGAGAATGATCATATAAAAATGCATATAACAATGCATCGTCACGCTCTGTCTCCCCCCTTCCCAGCGAGACGGATGGGCGCATGACCCTTCTGAACGGAAGTCGTCTGAGCCGGAAGCTCTCGAAATTCAGTAAAGTTCATGAATTTCTCATTCTCCTTGAGAAAATTTACTGAAAATTCACTGGTATCCCATTTTATTGAGAGAAAGCGGAGACTGCTTCATCTATTCTTCCGAAAACGGGACAAGAATGTCTTAAATGGAATTTTTTCATAATATAAAATTTTATCAAAGCCGTTTCGTTATGTGTAGAAATATACTGTAGTGTCTATAACTCCTATTAATGCATCAAACGGATAAAATACGAGATCAAAGGATAAACGTTCCCGACGACTCGACGCATATTCACAGAGCCAGCGAGGTTGCGCTTTAGCCTTTAAATGGAATTAATAAGGCTGCAATGATAAGTGACACCGTTGCAGACCCCATCAATCTGATTTGATTAAGAAGTCGCATCCGAGCCTTGTGATGTCGGAGCACAGTGCCAGCTTTAAATAATTAACGAGTCAATCGATCGTCTTTCCGGTCTGTCGCTTGGATATCACGAATTTGACACAACGACCAACATTCTACGAGGAAAAATTAATATATTAATAAACGTTTGATTCCTGATATAAAGTACACAGAGCCAAATTCTGTTTTGCTTAGATCATGCGGTCGCTTGATTGGTATATTTCTACTCCGTAACTGTGAAAGGTCCCCAAGGTCGCTGCACCGTCATTCTTAACTATGTGCGCATGCGTAGGCATACATATATAAGGGGGTTCTCCTCTGTGCGGCTTATGTTGTGCCCTGCGTCCTCTGGAAACATTATATTTAAGTTTTACAAATAAATTTACTATTAGTCGTACCACCTACTTACATATAGAGCATTTGTAATATCGCGCGCGACGAGTGTCTCATAGCTCGGACTAAATATTCTTCACACAGAGTGTTAGGTACTCTTATACGAAGAACGATGAGATACGGATAAGAAAATTACTGGCTGCCGACGCTGGTGAATGCTCTATTCTTCGTTCTCATAGGCGTTAGTTATTCTACCTTCGACAATCTCGTGTCCACGCATTATGCGGAGTGGTCGACCAGAAACCCAACACCTAAACATCTCTCTTGGTAGTGATTGTCCGAAAAAATGTTGAACGCATAATTTCAATAGATACGAAAGCGCCGGGACATGGTGCACAAAAATTTGTTCTAATAGAATTTTTATGGGCATCAATTTTATTTTTCAAAACATAAATAAAAAAATACCAATGTGTTGCACCTTTGCAACCAAGAAAGATATTCGGGCAGAACGGATCTGAACTACTTGGAAGGTGGAGAATATACGACACAGTCCAGTCATTGTTTATCAACTGAGCTTAGGCGTCTCCAGCCAAGCGCAGCTGAGAGCAGCAAGTGGAACGTCACAGTACACGGATGTCGCATTCTGCAGAATAAAAAATCTACCTGAACTTACTGATCACTGCGCCTGACTATACTATGTGTATATACATATAGTATATTCAGTAAATTTCTGGTAGGCGCAACGTAGCTGAGTCTCATGCATAATACGTATATTATACTCCTGTAAGGGGGGGGGGGGGGTGTACTCGGCCACCTATGTGTACCGAAAGCATGGCGTGTGAAGGACCCCCTTCGATTGACACCGTCTGCACTTTCACTGTTGGTACCCCGTACCGAGCACTTTGTTCAACCGAAGCATCGTTCGGTCGAATCTAACATTTATTATTCGAAAGGTGAACGTTTCCTTTGCTACTGGTAAAACCTGTTTGTTCGATTGCACCGATCTCGGTCGAGAGATCTCAGTATGGCTGAAGATTGTGAACACGTTGAAAGATCCCCCCCCCCCCCCAACATAGATCCTTGGGGAGTATTGTTCAAACGGCTGCCAAGGAGTTGGTCAAACGAAATGATACACCAGATAGATAAAGTGAGAAACATGAAATCACCTGATTATCGGCAAAAATACATTTGACTATAATCCAATGGTGAGCAGCCACGGTGCAGTTGCAGCCATCCATCGCACAAATACCGATACTTGCGGTCCGCGCGAAATTCGGTAAGGTGCAAAGAAGACACATAAACACTAGAAAGCTAAAGATGCGCGATCCCGCGGTATTCACTGCACCCACTCCACCAAAGACACTCAACACCTTTCGTCTGGTGTTCATGTTTCACGCCACAAACAATTCACCAGGGCCTTTAGAACAATCGAAGAACCAAGCCGATCTCTCGAGGAGCAAGATGCTGCTCGAGATCATCGAATCTCTAAATCATGCACACGTCATCATCATCCATTCTTACTTCGTCCTCTCCTCGTGCCACATCGATACGTTCAAAAAGTCAAGCTTCACGCGAATACCAAAAATTTCAGTAAAAAGGAAGAGGGGGTCGAAGCCGCTCTACTCGTCCAAGGCATCTTTCCTTGTGCAAGAGAAACGGAATCGCGTGAAGGACATGACGCACCGAGGTCACGTGGACTCCCACGAATGAGAATAGTTCAAATATGTCAATGCTTTAAACCACTGATCAGGGTGACACGCGAAGAGACTTGGAGGGGGGGGGGGAGCTGAAAGCACCAGCAGGGAAACTAGATAGCCGATGCGATCATGACGGAGGTTCCTTTCGTACTGGCGGCTCTCGTGCGAGCGGAGGTTCCTCCGCCGCTCCCCACTCCTCTCTCTCTCTCTCCCCCCCCCCCCGTTCACGCTCTTAAAAGATAAAAGAGCTACGCGATGCCGCGCTTCATGAGAACTTGAGGAGACCTGTCTCGCTGCCAGCAAAATCAACCAAGCTCGCATTACGATGCGCCCGACCAGACGTCCAAGTGGCTCGAAGAACGAGCAAGAGTTGCCCGTCTATTCTCTTCCAGCTCGATCTCGGACGTCCTTGACGAACAGTTAAGAATATTTTCGAAGCAACCCTAACCGGGTCTTCGCGAGAACACGCTTATGCCTCGAGTGTTGTCTAGATCGATCGTGGACTGCGTGGCGGTAAAACGTAACATCGCCAAGTAACCAACAGGTTGGATCGAGTTCTAAATGGATCCTATGAAAATAGCATCTTCGTAGACGCAACCGAATCAGTTCTCTTTTCTGTCTCTCCTCCTCCTCTTCCTGTATTAAGTGTCAGTTAGCAATCGCTGAAACAGTCAATAGCGATTGGGCTGACCCTCAAAATTCTTCTCGACTTTTATGAAATCAGGCAAATTTAAGGAGAATATTTCGTAAAATTTGAGAAAATAAAGTCACCGACTTCGTCACGTAGGGTATATATCTGTATATCTGTATCCGCTTGAACAAATTATCTGTGTTACACGTGTCTCGATCTCTTGCATTCGTAACGCATCTCTTGATTCCAGAAAGCACCTGTCCTGCTGCCCCAACGTGCCCGCTTCCCAGTGCAACATGTGTTTACCATGCTTCTCACCGAGTACAACCCCCCCTCCCCTCCCCCCCCAGTCTGTTCGTAATCGCGTGGACCTTGATTCCAGCGCGCGTTAACACTTACATAGTCACGGGGTGACTGAATGGTAAAACTAAAGGAACGCGCTAGTCAATCGTTTGAACAGCTAACATCGCTTTAGCCCTGACCCGTGGAAACCTGATCATTATACTTTATGAATTTGGATAAATCTTGAGAAATGCGGACGAAAGCGAATTGCAGAGTTATAAAATGACAATACATCTGTTGCGAAATTTTGAAATGTTCAGTGGTTCTTTGGTAATTTCAGTTGCCATTCGAACGAGCGACTCTTCCTCCGTGACTTCGTATCCTGCTCGGCCGGCACGAGCGGGGGACGTTTGGCCCGATGGCTGCAACCGGACAGCTTTGTGGATCCTGCAAAATGCGAGGCTCTCTACTCTCGGGACGAGATCAGATGCGGATGGCCAGCAATTGTCACTGTTCTAACGAGAGACCAGTACGGAGAAGTTGTTCAGGTTCCCGGTTTGAAGGTACGCTCCGTCTCGAATTTTTATTATTTTCCTACTTACCCCGTCGTGCTTATTCTCCACTCTCCATTTACGTGCGAGCGTAACGCACTTACTGACCTGCAACTACACAGCATCCTTCATGTTCTTAGATCGAGGTGAAGGCTGTGCCAATAGACAAGAAGGACATATCGGAGTCGGATCAGGCCCGAAAAATGCGCCGAATCTCACAACCGGATCCCATGACATTCGGAGGACATCCTCAGCCATCCTTGGACGTTCCTTACGAAGTCACTATCAATAATAAGCTGTGCTTCTACGCAATAACAATCATGAAGGCTTATCAGAATTATTCCTTCGAGGAACTCAGATTCACCTCACCGGCTGTCAGAAGATCTAGCGAGAGTATGCTAGTAAGGCCAAATGGGGATGGCAGCTATAGCGCCACTTGGACCCCGTCTTCCGTTGGATGGTACTCTATGCTGATCACGGTTGATGGGTACAACATGGACGATGTAAGTGATTTCGAATAGAGACTTTGGGTAAAGCACGGCGTGTCATAGTCGCAAGAGCAAAGGACTAAGAACTCATCAATAATTTATTTACAGAATTACAAGGTTGAAGTAAAGGAACCTCCGCAGGGAATGCAGCCACCGATACAAAATATCGTTAAGAAACCTCAGCAGCAGCCTAGCCGATTACGAAAATTCGTCGCAAAAAACAGCGCCGGATTACGAATCAGAGCTCATCCTTCGCTTCAGAGCGAGCAGATCGGAATTGTGTCAGTCAATGGCACCATCGCTTTCATCGATGAGGTAAATTGCCACCTTGAGAAAACTCCGTACATCTGGATTATGTCTATCCTTTTGAATAAAAAGATAATAGATACAAATATGATCAATTTTTTATCTAAAATTACGATCACGGTTAACATCACTATCACGAGGCTGTGCCCTATAAATGGCATAATTCTAGCACCTAGGCAGTCTCATGACCGTGATCTTGGTTTTGATCATAATTCTAAATCAATAATTCATCATAATTTTATGAAATATTTTTTTTTTACTCGGGCTACAAGATAGATTCCAAGATTAATCGACTCCCCTCGTTGTCCCTGTAGTTTAGCGAAACTTGGTGCGCACTTTTGGAACTTTAGGCTTATACGACTGTACCTTCTCTGCAGATTCATAACGACGACGGAGTGTGGTTGCGCCTCAACGCAGACACCATAAAGGAGTACTGCAATAGCGGTCATCTCGAAGCCTGGTGTCTCCAGTACAACCAACACTTGGGCAAAACATTACTATTACCGGTAGAGGAACCCAAGTCGATATTGGATCAAGTAATCAAGGAGACGATAATGCGCAAGCGGACGGATGTCAACGAAGAGTGAGCTTCGATTGAAAAACGATTTTTTGATTGGCCATTTGACGACAAGTGCCTCCCCGTTTTCTTTCAGCAAGAGAAAAACTGTGACGTTCGAAGGTGGCAGGAGCATGGTGGTCGTAAAGTGCGGAGCGTCGGGACACAACATAAGGAGTAGACCAAGCCTGAAAGCTGCGCCAGTTGGAATGCTTGCTCTTGGCAATACCGTGACCATCCAAGAATACGTGAGTGACAGCATAATCGTAGGAGTGTCGTGACTCTTGACCATAATAGAGAGAATGCAGTGCGTGGATTGAATGGTACTTACTCATGGATACTTGCAGTTCGTAAACAATGAAGGAACCTGGGTGCGCATCGACGAGGACTTTGCGAGCAAATATTGCTTCGACACGGAGGGCGAGGCCTGGTCGCTGGCCATCAATAAACATGGAGTGGCTTACATGAAGCTGGAATCAGGACTCGAAAACCATCTCGTCGAAAAAAAACCTGTGGTACCGGAACTTTCGACCGTTTCCCCGGGTCACAAGGGCTTCGACTTTTCTGCCCCTTCTGGAAGTCATCACGATGGTTTCAATTTCACTGCACAGAACTTTAGTCCGGTCACAGCTGTATCGGCTGAGGGTGCCAATACGAACCCCTTTATATTCGGATCCTACAGTCAGCACGATTCACCAGGTACTTATCGACATGTTCGATAACCATTTCTCCTCTGAAATCCAATCGTGATTCCTATCCACGTTCAGACCCGAAGTTAATGGGTTAAACCACATGTTACTCTTTATTTCCTTGGCTCACAGGTAGCGAAAAATTTACGCTAGAGAAAAACGATGTCTCGCCTAAGTTTACAAAAGTACATCCTAAGGAGAAAGCTACGACAAAGGAGCGAGAGCGCGAAGGTGGTGGAAAATTTAGCGCACTTCAGAAGTGGCTACGTGGTGACGATAAGCCTCATGGTGAAAAGAAAAGCTCTCCGGGACGGTAAGCACCAATAATTCATTGAATTCCGAATTCTCTTACTTGTCAAGTGTCAAGTCCAAGCATGAATATGGTTTCCCACAGAGACTTTTCCGAATTCGTCGGCGTGTCCGTTAAGGAATTGGTTAAGGCGATCGGAGAGAGTCGCGCCAACGGAAATGGCACAACGCCACCGGAAACGCCAAGGAGAACGTCCAGAAGTTCCTCTCCAAAAAACACCCAAGGTGGGTCTCCACGATTTCACAGCCGGTCCTCTAGCCCGGTCCCCATACCTGGTACGTATTCAATAATTACGATAACAGAAGCATCCTCACGGGAAAAGAACTACCCGCAATAAACTTTCACAGTTATTTGCTTGACCTATCAGGTATAATATTCAGTTGGGACCATATTACCTCTGAACGGCGTAACGTATTATCTTTTCTCGACACCGATAACGTAAAACCAGTTCTTTTTTCACCGAGAATCGACGAACCGTTATGACCTGGCAGTTGAAGTGGAACAGTCTCAACGCCGCCAAAACGAGATCTCTGACGAAGCTCTGTCAGAATCGACGGTAGCTTGTCAATTGCCATTAATCAATTACTCGCTCCCCCCGTTTTTAGCTAATGCTCGTCCAGTTGTTTGCTTGCCTTCTTGTTCGAGAAAAGCAATAGTATTGCTCATAGACATCTTTCGACGTGTCAGTTTTTGCAAAAGCTAATTCCAATTAGTGTGTGCGTGCGTGCGTGCGTGCGTGCGTGCGTGCGTGCGTGCGTGCGTGCGCGCGCGCGCGCGCGCGTGTGTGTGTGTGTGTGTGTGTGTGTGTGTGCGCGTGCGTGCGCGCATTTTTTTTGCAGTACGTCAAAGTGTACAACTAAATAAGAATGCTATCAAACTTTAGTATAGTTTGGTAATGCCGAAATACCTCATATGCACACAAGAGAGTATAGCGACATCATTTCCACAATATACGTAGTACGTAAGAGCACTGAACGGTGCTTAAGTTTCAACTAATTTAATGCTTGTATTATTTTTTTCAAGTTTCGGGCGGGATGGTCGACAGCATGACTTCTCATCGTCGCGAGTCTACCCAGAGTGACACCAGCGCTTTGGTAAGCAGCCTCACGAGAGATCCATCTCAGTCTCCGAGTGGGATCAGTACGACAGCTAATACGCGGGATCTTTCACCGAGTCCCAGTTGCAGTTCGTTGCACATGCGCTCCGAGGGCAGCATAGCCAGTCCACCGGCTACACCGAAGAAGGATCGGGTGGTGCGTTCGTTAATTTAAAATCCCGAAAGCTTGATCCTCGATCAGATACTAAAGTAGAAACATTTGACGTTCTACAGAATTCAGAGGACAGTCCACGGAAGGTGTCTCAGGCGCAAACCCAAACCAGTCCGGAAAGTGTCGCCACTGCGATGAAAGGACACTTTAGCATCGGTTCGTCCGGACTGAGGGAGGAACGTCACTCGCCCAAATTAACACGCAGAGACCACGGGAAGGGAGTGAAAACGCGTTCAAAACGGGCGATGTCTCCGGCAAATAGCCATCAGTCACCGAATACGAGTAGAGCCCTTAATCTCAGTAAGGAGAAGGTCAAAGAAGCGATAAGCCCTTCGGTTGCCGAGTGTCTCAGAGCTGTTTTCGCCGCGTTCCTTTGGCACGAAGGAATCGTTCATGACGCTATGGCCTGCGCAAGCTTCCTCAAATTCCACCCGAGCCTCCCGAAGCAAGGTGCTCTCGTCGTGACAAGGCAAGCCCTCGTTCAGAGCGCTGAGAAGCACAAAGAGGAATTGACAAAGGAGCAAAAGGCTCGTCAGAGACACTCGGTTGAGGTGAGCAACGCCGGGAACTACCTCCACATTCAGCCGAGCACACTGGAGACTCTGACGCGATCCGCAGCGAATGCCAATGCAAATCGTAGCAGAAAGAAGCAGGAGGTTCCAATAAAGGAGGAAGTCCAACCAGCTAGCGGCAAACTGACATCTCTCCCAGAATTTCACACCGTCGCCATTCTGCCGCCAGCTCTGAAGAGTCTGGTCTTCCTCTGGGAAGAATTGAGCACGAATTGCTTGCAAGCCGTGGAACAACAAACGGTACTGCCGAGTCCAATTTCCCAGTTGCAAACGATGAAGCTGATGAAACGCAGTGCAGCTGGGAATGCTGGAGTAAGTGCAGGTGGGCCCGAAAAATGTCCGAGAGAGGAAAAGCTGAAGGAGCGCGAGAGAAAAACAAGTAGGAAGAAAAAGGAATGGAAGCCTGCGGGACGAGGAACGGTCGAAGCTTTAGGAGGTATAGAGCTGGAAACTACTTGCGAATTGTGCGGTCTCATGTTTCCCCATCCAGTGACCTATCATATGAAAATGATGCACCCTGGCTGCGGTTGGCACGCTGGCGGTAAAGGTTACAACAGCGGCGGCAATTACTGCGTCGGCTGGGCAGGCAATTGCGGAGACGGCGGTGTCGGCGGAAGTTCCTGGTATCTGATTTGCGACACGTGCCGTAACAAGTATCTCAAAACAAGAAAGAATAAGTTGGGCAAGAAGCTCATGAGCGGTGGTATCTCTAGGCGTAAGGGCGCAACTAACAAGACCTTATCACCAATAAATAGTCCTTGTGGTAACGAGACCCATATAATCATGAAGAATAATGCAATGTTCCTACTGGATCTGGCAAGTGCATCCGGCGTAAATATTCCAAAGCAACAGAGAAGACCTTCTCAGACGTTGACATCGGTAGCAGAGAATTATAGCCCGCCGGAAACAGCTGGACCGTTTCCTCCGCCAGGACCGTTTCAGTGTCTCCGAGCTCTCGGGATTTACAACTCGCAGAGTCACGATGAAAGATACTACGAGGAAAATCTGAGACGTCAGAATGCCCAGCAGAATCTGTACGAAGGAAATTGTACTTTCGGAACCCCAAACGGAAGGCCACTTTCCGAATGTCCTATGAGCGACAGCGATAGCGAGAGCGGGAAAGGGCGAGGAATCTTCCACAGATCGGTATCGATGTCGACAGGAGCGCCGTGGGCACGGAACAGTAACGACGGCAGGGTCGTCATGATGCGAAAGAGGAACAACAGTAGCAGCGAAATGAGCAACGAGGCTGGTTCCTCTCTTCTCTGCTATCCGTCCGCCGCGCTGCAGAAGCTTGTTCCCTCGATGGACCAATCGGCGATAGTCTCAAAGAGTCAGGCTGAGATTGCGAACAACGACAGAATAGAGATTTTGATGAGACCAGTGATGCTGTTCGTGCTTCAGCAGCACAACCTTCAGCATCTTCAATTGGCGATGAAGCAGGCCCTCAGGAGGGCCGCCTGCCGTGTTTACGCCATGCAGGCACTCAATTGGCTACTTAGGAGTGTCACCCAACCGATTTGCCTTCATGATTTATTGTGGTGGTTCGTAGCCTCGTTGACGCCAGCCATTCCCGACACGCCCGATGTCAACGAGGAGGACAACAGAATTGAGCGCAAAGAGGATCACGAGACGGTCGGTGTCTGCGAACACCCGCTGAGTGATCTGGTGATCGCAGGGGAGGCAGCCAATCCTCTGCCAACAGCCTTTCACACTCTCTTACAAACAATCGCCGACCTGATGCTTTTACTACCGGCAGGATCACCGCTGCAGCAAGAGGCGGTGCGCTGCTGGGGAATAAGGTTCACACCGGCCGATCATATGTTCCTGCACAGAAGTCACGTATTCAGCAACATCAGTAAAATCCTCTCCCGTTCCGAAGAGGAAGAGGACATCATTGTAAGCATGCACGAAAGTCATCAGTCGACGCTCTCCCAGCAGTTGAGTGGTTGCTGCGTCGAGACCCTAAAGGACCTGACAACAGGCGTCGAGATCAAGGCCTCCAGCAGACAAGCCATGATCGGCAGCCTTACCGACAATTCTACGGAAACCTTCTGGGAATCGGGGGACGAGGACAGAAATAAGACGAAGATAATAACAATCGTATGCGGCGCTCACTCCTTTCCCCGAATGATCTACATTCATATCGATAACTGTCGGGATTTGACCCACAAAGTCTCAAGCGTGTCATTCCACTCGGGTGTCAATGCCGATGAGATGATAAAACTGAGGAGCGTTGAGATTGAAAGCCGATCGGCTGGTTGGATTAATTGTCCAATCACGGATTCGCGTCACGTGATCCTGGCTCTTGAACTTAAAGGTCCGGATAATTCGCTTCGTGTTCGACAGATACGAGTCTTGGGGGAGATCGAGGGTGAATCCCTGAGGCTGAGCAAACAAAACAGTTCCCTCACGATTCAGCAGAAGAATTGCGAAGCCGAGACCCTGAAAGTCTTTCGGCTGATCACGTCTCAAGTGTTCGGAAAGCTTATACAAGGTGAACAGCAACAGACTATGGAAGTCGCGGAGATCAACAACGAGGATCTTAACGACAGTAACGACCTCCGCGAGCACATGGTTGGCATTCTCTTTAGCAGAAGTAAATTAACTCATTTGCAAAAACAAGT
This sequence comes from Trachelus troglodyta, assembly GCA_030142635.1. Classification (NCBI taxonomy): domain Eukaryota; kingdom Metazoa; phylum Arthropoda; class Insecta; order Hymenoptera; family Cephidae; genus Trachelus; species Trachelus troglodyta. The sequence goes on from JARQTJ010000256.1 coordinate 44,961, forward strand.
GTGCGCGCACATCGTCCAGGCCATCCGGAAGGAAGCCATCCGTCTCAGAGAAGAATGGGAGACGTTGCTCTGCTCCCCTACCCCTGTCAATAGTCTCCTCAGCGAGGGCAGCGATTTGCCCAAGGCCGCCGACACCTATTGCTTCGAGATGCTCTCGATGGTGCTAGCTCTGAGTGGTAGCTCCGTCGGTAGGAACTACCTGTCCCATCAGTACGGACTGCTGAAAGACCTGCTCAGTTTGTTGCACACAGGATCGGCGAGAGTTCAGCGCCAAGTGACGTCGCTGCTTAGAAGAATACTGCCGGAAATAAAACCCGAGACATTAGCCAATGTCGTTAGCGTCGATCGACTTCCACCTTCGGACTTCAGTATAGTCTCCGTCGCTAACAATGGTTATACTCAGAGCCCTGAATTTAACGAGCACTCCTCCGGAATACTCGATGTTTTCCTGAGCTGTATAGCTAAGACCTTAACCGTCCAGGTGAAGGTTAAAGGAAAGGAGAGCAATGGAAAGGCGCTGCAAACTGTTTCCCTTGCGACGAGTATACATCCGAAAAGTTTTGTTGGGACGAGGTGGTGGTTACGAGGTTGCATGACGCGGAAACTAGCTGAAGTTATAATTCAACTACTGAAGGACATGGCTGCGGTAAGTGTTTGTATTTAACGTTCGAATATACAAGACGACGTAGTACTATTTCTCTTGTACGAATTTCTACATTCATCAACATTGCTTGCTCTCTTTTCTTTTGATTTTCTTTTGAAATGCCTTTCTCTCGCTTAAGGGTAAGTTGTCCGACGCATGGGCAGCTGTGACAAAAGCCGCAATAGCAGAGAACATCCTAAACTTGACCAGGCTAGAAGAGAAAAGTCGAGATCCTGGCGAGTGTCTTCGCACTCCTACGCTTTGGCTGGCTCTCTCGTCTCTCTGCGTTTTAGATTCAGAACACGTCGAGAGACTCTCTTCGGGCCAGTGGAGTGCCGCTGACGGACAACCACCTCCTCCAAGGGTGAGTTACTGCGAAGCGCAAAAATACATATATTCTCCCTTGCCACATCCTTATGGTCCGCCACCGGTCACATTGGATGCTCCCAACTGCTGAATCTGAAACTTCTCCTTTCAGCCAACCTGCAGTAATCACGACGACGGCGAGACCACTGCGATCATCCAATGTAACGTCTGCGGAAATCTTTGCGCCGACTGCGACAGAGTGCTGCATCTTCATAGGAGAACGAGAATGCACGTGAGACAAGTATGCAAAGAGGAGGAGGAAGCAATTCGCGTGGATCTTCACGAAGGCTGTGGCAGAACGAAACTGTTCTGGATCCTGGCACTAGCAGACAGTCGAACTTTAAAGGCCCTCGTGGAATTTCGTGATGGCTCACCACGTAAACCGGCTGGGGCTACTTCTGGCGTCTGCCGTTTTTGCGGCACCACTGGCAACACCGGATTGTTGGCGATAGGGAACATTTGCGCCGATCATGATTGTCAAGAACACGCGAAAAACGCCTGTAACAAGGTTCACCCCTGTGGACACATATGCGGCGGAGTCGTCAACGAGCGTCCCTGTCTGCCCTGTCTTCAGGGGTGTTTGCCTGGAAGCGATTTGAAGCAGGACGCCGATGACATGTGTATGATTTGTTTCACGGAAGCGCTCTCATGCGCTCCGGCAATTCAGCTTCAGTGTGGACATGTTTTCCATCTTCATTGCTGCAGAAACGTCCTTCTCAAAAGATGGGTAGGACCGCGAATAACCTTCGGATTCTCTCTATGTCCAATTTGTAAACTGTCCATGGAACATCCAGCATTAACGGAACAGCTGGCCAGCGTGAAGGACCTTTACGAAGACGTTCGACGGAAGGCCCTCATGAGACTGGAATACGAAGGCCTGCATAAGTACGACGCTTCCTCGTAAACTAGTATCTAGCCTTAAGATAATTGTAACTCGATCTAATTGATCTACGATGCGCATGTTCGTGTTTCAGAGCCGAAGCCGTGACTGCTCCCGGCGGTCGATATCATCAGGATCCAGCCGCGTACGCCATGGATCGGTACGCCTACTACGTGTGTTACAAGTGTCAGAAGGCCTATTACGGCGGCGAGGCAAGATGCGACGCTCAACTAGGAGGCGAATCTTTCGACCCCACGGAATTGGTCTGCGGTGGATGCAGTGACGTGGCAAGGGCTCAGATGTGTCCGAAACACGGAGCGGACTTTCTCGAGTACAAGTGTCGATATTGTTGCTCGATGGCAGTCTTTTTCTGTTTTGGTACCACGCATTTCTGTAATCCCTGTCACGATGACTTTCAGCGTGTCACTAACATACCAAAGAGCGAGTTACCTTCCTGTCCTGCAGGTATGAAAAACATCAGAGAGAAATCTTGGCTTTCTCTTGAGATTCCTTGACCAGATTGCATATATGCGTTTTAGGACCGAAGGCGAAGCAGCTTGATGGCGATGAGTGTCCTTTGCACGTGAAACACCCACAGACGGGCGAGGAATTTGCACTTGGTTGCGGAATTTGCCGTAACGCGCACACCTTCTAATCTTCCACTTGTCAACTTTTGTGGAAATTATGCTCGAAGAACAAGTATATATAGTGAAAGTGTTGAAAAACGGAGCAAACTTTAAAACAGTTCCTAAGCGTGCTGACATGCATCGATCTGCATTTATTCTACTCGACTCTACTGCATTCCACATGTCACGCTTTAGTTGTAGCAGTCGAATGAAAAGATCCAGACTTTTATATGACGAAGGGAGAGCAAATCACACAACCCTGAAAATATTGAGGTCAAGCTTCGTATAGATTGCGCGATGTAATTCACCGGGAGGGAACGAACGTTATCTCGTATCACCAAACTCATAGTGTGCCAAGCTCACTTCAATATGGTTGCAGATCGGAATCGTCACTATAAACAATTTCTAATTCGCTTGGGTGTCAGGTTCAGATTTAGTAAGTGTCATCTTATGTGAAAAATCGTAATGCATTAAACGAGCCTGCAAATGCCGAAACTGTTAAATATTACACCAGACATTTTTTAAAATATCATTGATCGGCAGAAGCGACGTAAATTTAGAAAGCTGAAAAATAGGACTGAAAGGCATCAAAGGAATTGAATTTCGAGCATCGAATGATGAAAAAGATAAAACATCTTAAAGTCTATGCGTCACTTGATCTAATCTTGAGATAATATACGCATGGGAAGGAGGAAAAAGTATTATATTATACATATTTCCAGGAAACTATAATGAAATTTTACATCGTGTCTTAGAATCCTTATTGAAATTAAATGAATTTAATCAAGTGCACTGCTTCAAGGAATAATAGATTGTTTATTATTCATACGAGCATATTCTTTGAATACCTATTACATACACATACCTATATTTAATAAACGTGAGGATGAAGCGAGTGGGTATTTGAAACATTGCAGTGGTCGTATAAAAAAAATGAAAAACAAAATTAAACCAAAAGTAATAATAAAATCAAAATTGTTAACAAAATAATTATACTTACTCATTGTCGATAAGATGATCGTATTTATGCATTTCTTATGTCAGCATTTCATTCGTTTTATACTTTTCCAGAGAACTGGTGCGCCTCGTCGTCGCCTGGTGCATCGTTCATTATTTATTCTATTTGTAGCGTAACGATATGATTTCGTGTGAAACGAATGCGTTTGCCAGAATACCGAACGAAACGTTGCGGATGTAATTATGTCGGTCCATATCTCTTTGTTACGATCTGTGTTCCAATTTTGTGGATATTAAACGAGAGCAAAGATTAATTGTACGCCATCGTCAAATTATTATTTATCCAAGCGATTGCAATCCTTCTAGTGTTTTCAACTAAAAGAAGCTGGTCAGCCGTCAGCGCGCTTTTCAATCGTTTACGAATTGATCCAATATGGCGGTCCGCCTGCAGCGCCACCATGCTGTAGTCTGTGGCAGCTTGCGGGGAGCAGTCCAGTGTAACGTGTGTGTGTGCGCGCGCGATCCTGACGTTTTTCGCCTTAATCAGCGGTAAGTAGCCTTTATTCACAAGTTGTGCAACAAAAGTTACGTAATTTCTAATCAACGAAACTCGCCGGTAACGCCTCGCGCGACCATCCTCTGTGGGAAACAGGTTCAACAAGTTAACAAAGTATGTAGAGGGAATCGTGCCGTCTCCCACGCATCTTCGAGACACCCTTCTGTCAATTCGCTATTTATTTTTAACGGGAATTGCAGTTAATTGCTCGCTCATCCTCCAACGAAATATTAATTCCTGAGATCAGAGTCACTCTTAACAATTACTTCCAATGCGAGAAACTATGTAACGTCGATTGTCTACGACTAAAAAGTTCGATCCACGCGGCGCAAAATAATCAATCAAAATGAAAAGGTAATGAACGATCTTGCTGCTGCTATGTACAGTCAATAATTGAATAGGTCCCATGATTCTTCATTGTTAGTCATGTTGTTGTTGTTCATGAATAGCTGAATTCGTTGTTATAGATAGCCAGACGTTCCCAGTGCAAAAGTTAACCTCAATATCGTCACGTACAGGTCAATAATCTTTGAAGTCATCCTCTTGATTATTTTAAACGTTAGTCGTGAATCAATCCCCTTGCGAACCGGTTTTCGAATGGTGTAATTTCAAGTAAGAGGATCGGACTCCCGAAATGTTGTTTTATCGAGTCTCAGGTTACGGTTCTCTCGTAGCTCAGATATTGTTTGATTTTTGCTGTTCTCTTTGATTGCAGCCGTTGCTGCCCATCGTATCTCATCACTTTTAATAATACCTATGCTACAAGTTCTGTAGCATTTTAACGTGAAACTTGTTCAAATTATAAAAAAATGTAGGGCGAGAGATAATGATCATCCACTAATGTCGGTCAATCTTCCATCGAGCGACATAGTAAGCTCTCGTTTGTGAAAATTTCAATACGTTACACGAAACTCTTGAATTTGTGACTAGGCGGGAGTCTCCATGAGTCTCATTCCATGTCATTCATTGTGACTTCGTGACAGCCATATCACGTGGAACCTCCTGTGTATTTGGACACGTGCGCAACACGCGACGGCAAGCGTAGTATACGTTCTGACGCATCTCACGCGTCGCCAACAGGAGGATGCTGTTCCGTGTCCGTGATAGGCAGTAGGTGTTCGTGCATTCGAGCATCCGTGCTGATATATCAGCAGGTGGCAAGAGAGCCTCTTCCTGCTTCCAGGTTATCATTAGACAAACGTTTATTTCAAAATCTGCATGTGCCGTCGTTGTAATTTAGAATTGCATAAACTCACACTGGTTTGACAATCACATTGACAAGCTGCTTTCAAATTGTAAATGGAATATTGATAAAAAAAATAGCCATTAATGCGCTTTAGGTCGTTTAGGTGGACGCTAAGATTGCTGATCGAAACTCGCATGAGACGCCGATTTGTCATGGTCATGATACACGACGATTCATCAGGTACTGAAATTATTTTGTTTTGGAATATAAAAAAATTCAAATTATAGGTCGAATAAATCATTAGCGAAAATACCTTGAATTAATAGATAGAATATAGTACAGTTATTTGCGATAAATAGTAGGCCATACGGAAAGCCACACCGATTTTTCGAAATCTGGTCAATTTCGTTTTATTCTTTTCTCGAATAACGTTCGCTAGAACGAACAGTTCTCGATCGCGAAAATGTAGAATTCGATCAGTTTTAGTTGCCGAGTCTCTCATTCCCTATCGGTCCCGTTGCTTTTAAATAGTTTGCTAAACGTAACGTATCTTTCTTATAAAAAAAATGCGTAGATTCATGTTGCATGTCAATTGATTAGAAGGCTTTTTCATAAAGAAAATTTATCCGTTGGGTGAAACTAAATATTTTCCTTTCATCCGCCCTCCCTCCCCACCCCTATGAGCTAGGGGCATATGGTAAATTGACATTTATTTAACGTCAAGCGGGACCGTGATATAACTAAGAGTTGCTAATTAAGTACCAGTGCCCGGTTCCCGTACGTTAATTACGAACGGACAACAACTTGATGTCAGTTATCTAGTTACAGCAGGGCAGGTATCTCTAGTTTGTAGAAATAATATTGGGCACAAAAATCGTGTATTGCTTGATACCTGTGTCTGACTTGTCTCCCCGATAAAGGACGTCTCTCGCATTCTAACATTCTAATCCAACATATGAACTCAATATTATGCGAAAACTTTCAGCGATCCATTACTGTGTCGGCAAGAAGCGTGGCTTATTTGATTAAGATTCCAGAGGCGTGTTGTGCCACGTCTCACGTCGTTGGCATGTGGCACACTCCACACACTCCACAGACTCCACACACTCCACGCTCCCACCAGTGGAGTGCAAGAGATTTGCACGTTTCGTCACACACTCGCACATCTTGTGCGCATCCCTTCTCGATGTGGAATACTAGCCAACACGTAGCATCCTTCGTTGGATACTTATCAAGCAGTTAGAATCAAGACGTCTTGCACGGGGGAAACGTTGGCTTCGTTATCAAAATAGCGCAATGTCAGCGGCTCCTCGACGAGTGAAGCTGCCCTTATCGCGAGAATTTTCCGTGCAGTCGACTATGTAATCCACATTGTGCTGAGGGTGACGACACGGTTGCCTTACCTTACTTTAATCATGCTCGTGTGCTCAGAAAATCGACTCCTATATATGTACACAGGTATCGATCAGAGTATCACTCTCGCTTGACCATAATCCAGAACTTGTCTGTATTATGTATCAGGAAGGGCAGTACAGTGAAAACACGGTGCAGGGACGTCCGATAGCATAGAATTGTTCCTACGAGAATACCGACTAGCGGCAACCAACTAGTCGAGAGCCAATTGGACAAAAGTTCAAATGGAAAATAAAAAGATATAGCACTGCCTGCGATCGATGTATACTCGAGGATTGCTTGGAATTCGAAAGTGGGTTAGTCGATTCAAGTTCAAGGCTCTCGAAGACTTGATCTTGCTAGCGAAGTGCACGACGTGCCGCGTGCGTCTACTCTTATCGAGTCGAATGAAAACAGAGTGAGATGCGAAATGCAGCCGCGCACAGCCCTACTTACTAACTGAAGGGGAGGGAGCGAGGAGCATCTTCGAAAATCACACTTACGCGCGCACAGAGAGACGCAGAGACGCAGAGACGTAGGAGCGAGCCGTAGTAGAGGAGGAGGCAGCACGCCTGCGTAAAACTAAAGGAGGCAAAGTAAGGTGAACGTTCCGCGTCCACTACTGTACCGCGTGTAGCAGACGTAGCCGGACGCCGGACGCCGGACGCCGGACGCTCGTCTTCCACAGTTGTGCGCGCGCACACAGTTCATCAGGAACTGCACAGAAAGTATACAAGTTTCGGAGGCTTTGTTTTCACATTGCACTCGTTATATATTCTGCGCCGTGACCCACGGAGCCCCATTCAGTTTCATTGAACTTTTATCTTTTTTGGAGACGATTCGTCTGTTTCCCTGCAAGCTTGCAAAACTACTTTCATGCGTTCTTGCGCGCGTGCGTTTTTTAGAATGGGCATGTGTTTAGTGAAATTGTTATATTCGTTCTTCAGTGCAATGCATTATTTCGATCAGTTGGTTTAACGAAATTCTAAAAAACATTTGCTGATTCGTTATGCTATGCTAGAAGCCGTACCAATTGCGTCATTGGCCTTGCAACAGTGCAGTGCGCTACTCTACTGCGATGTGTCGCTTTGGAACTTGAGAACGAGTCCTGTGACGGTATTTGATATGGGACACGGTACTTACGATGGTTGTCGTCACGTCATCGCTCCTCCCTGTCATTGAAGACTATTCAAGGGATACACTAGGAAGGTATGAAATCAATTCGTTGCCTCTGATGGCAAATCCGATGAATTGACAGAATTAAGGACACTCTCTGCGCATTTAGTGCGTGGAAATCACCTATCGACGTCCTGCCGAAGGAATCGGTGCGCAGCTTCAGGAACAAAATTTCGAATCACAATTAGAACGGAGAGTCGGCCCGGAACGAACGTTGCCCCAAAGCGCGAGAGCGTTCAAGAACTCGCACGCATTATCTTTCTCCATTCTCGACTCTCTTCTTCTCTTCTTCGCTTCTTCGCGAAAGCCCAAAAGTCCATCCTGCCGCCGCTCGCTCGAGTGCAGTCAACTTAATGGAAGGGGAAGAAGGTGAACCTTTGAAATGTGTCCTTGGGCTGCAGCCTTGATATGGGCTGCATGTCGCGTTTATACGCGCGCGACAAATTCCAACGACCCATCGAATTTCATTTCAAGTTCATTCTTGTGTTCTCCTTTCATTTCCCAAGTCGCGAACTTGATGCCGCTCAAGTTCCGCGTGGAAGCGCTGGCTGCATGCTCACGAAAAGGTCACGCCACGGCGAACCGGTATCCTCGACTTTTACTTTGATAGTGAGAAATAGTCCTACTATGTGCGCGAAGCTGCTACGAGATTATTTTACGTGGTGTGTATGGCGATGTCCTTCGTGAGTCTTTTTCATTCCGAATCAGCAACCAGTTGGAACCTCTGCTTTCCCATTTATTTATCTTCTCCCCTATAGGAATGAATTTCATTCGGTCGTCTCTGCTGCAGCGTGCTGGCTTGCGTGCCTGAGCCTCCTGTGTCTCTATGTGCGACGGCCGCAACGAAAACGTCTCGTCGGCGCAACGAAATCTTATATGAGGCTGATTAGGAAGAGCCGTTACTATACTATACTATAGTGTATACACACTCATAATGTATATACTATATTGGAACGAGCCAATTTAGTGCTTTCCAAGAGGCACTGAAGATGTGCTACCTTCAGCAAACGGTGATCGCTGATCGTCCATCGTTCACTGCGATAAATGCGTTCACGCTAGGCAGTACAAGCTTGTACTATTTACCTAAAACGATAATGCGCCAGGAGTCCACACCCACCTTGAATTGAGTTTTTTTTTGGAATCCTTAGAGGATGCGAAGCAGCGCGCTTGGTCATCCTTTGACAGATGAAAAATATTGTTTCCCCTATTTGAATAAACATGCATAGCCCAGGAAAGGCACATTTTTTAATAATTTTCTAGCTGAAGCCGTATGGGATATGATATTCAGCTATATCGTCAACCATGAATAATCTTATGGAGTCGGAGTAAACATCCTGTCGGAATCGCGAATGTGCTACCTACGTTAACGCCCATATCTCTACCCGCATGTAAGCATATACAATCGTATTAATCGGTATTCATCGTACCCATCTTACAAGATTATAGCCTACCGCCTATTAGCTACTTTAGTCTACTTTTGATCGGCCAAATGCTTTCGTAAGAGAGAGAAAGAAATTTTGGTAGCTCGACTTCCAAGGAAAAATATAGCTTCATTGTTTGAGGAAACAAGATCGCAGCATCGTTGTCGCGTTGAAAGAAAGTTGGTCGCGCGCGGAGTAATGTCTATCGATCTTTCGTTCCATTCGAATTAAATTCGACCGGTTCGACTCGACTGGCAGCGCGCGCAAAGACGAGTATCTTCTGGCTGTCGTCACTCACAAGTTCTCCTTTCCTCTATGTTTCCGCAAAACGAAGCCTGCGCGCCTGACCCGCTCTCCTTTTGCTTCTCGTTCTGATTTTAGCTGTGGTTGCGGTGCGAACGAGTCACCCGTCGCTTATAGAACATCCTTCTACGCGCAAACGATCTATCGAGCACGCAACGATCCAGTGCGACGACCGTATGAGTTGCCTATTTTTGTCGTCTCGTTCGAAAAGCGGCGGCTGCTCTGCTCAGTCTCCTATGTTGTCCTTGAAGAATCATCAACGAGCATTCGTGGATATTAAAAAACACACACACACCACACATACATCCTGCTTTCTCTCTATTATTATTATTATTATTAGTTTCCCGGTCCGTTGGTTCCAGAAGCCTGCGTTTAACCCTAGAATGCCTGTCATATGTTTTTATTTGGATATGTCGATGCCTGTCATTAATACGTCTGGCAGACTCATTCTAAAGATAAGACGAAGACTTTTCAAATGAGCGGAAGAGCTTCTCTGAGACCTCCCGTTTGTTTCCATCCTTATGGCTTATGACTTATCGATGATGAGCTGACTGAGAAAACACGGGGTCAAACGCTGCTGGTGCTGCTGGCGGTGCTGGTCTTCTTTCCTCGGGTCCAGAGTGAAACTTGAATACATCCATTACTGGCGTTGATTGCGCCCTTTCTCGAATGCACTTTTCAAGAAACGCGCCCCTCCTTATTACTCATGAATATTAAAATATTAGTGTACTCTGCTGAACTATCCTGAAATCTACATCTTTGCAACTCTTTGTTTCTTACCAAACGCAACATCCTATATTTCACCAATTTGATTATAGTTCATTTGTGAGATTAATATATCTGTATCAGTCCGTGTAAAAGTTTCAGTTTCTAAATTCTTGTTGTATGCGTTGTGAGGTGATTTTTCGAATCACGGTCCCAAGGCGACTCCGGTTACCGATACAGATAACGTTCTCGATTTCTGGTTCCCTTCGTGTCGCCACCCTGCTCAGAAGCTA
>JARQTJ010000256.1:55564-92310 GCA_030142635.1 Trachelus troglodyta
AACGTAGGTTGGTTCTCGAAGATAGTTCGCTCTCGGATTTTGTTTAGCTATCGGTGTCGAGTTCAGATAAGAATAATATATTACGTTACAGCGTATACATTATTCTCTTTACGATGCTATTACTCTCTAAAATGTTGCTGTCTTGTTTGTTGCATCCCACATCATGCAAGGTTAGAAAAGAATCCGTTTCATTGAATTTACGCTGTTACAAATTCACGAAAATCAAAATTTCTATTAAAAAATATCGAACTGCAAAAGTAATTTCGTCTCGTATTTTCGAATGGGATAGGCAGTAAGTAGTTCAGAGAAACATCCTCGTTAATTTTCCTTTTTTATTTGCACCTTCGAATAAATATAAATATAATAAGTAGTCTTCTTGAGTAAAAGTACACCTAATCACTACTATAATATGTCGCGAATGGCAAAATGATTTTGTTAAAAGTGGCTGGAATTGATATTTTTATGAGCGCATGCAGGTGCTTCTTAGAAATAGGTATTTTTATTACGACGTAATACTCGTAAAGTCAAGATGTATTAACTTGCGTTTAAATCATTTTCATGAATTCGTATAAATTAAAATGTTGGCCGATACGACCGATATGAGAAATCGGCAATATCATCGAATACATTATCATTGTAAAAACTATAAGGTCGTGGCAGCCAAGCTTGTGAGGAGAATGGAGGAGAAAGAGATGAGCCAAACCTATCAAATCCTCCTGGAAGAATACTATTACCGTAACCATAAAACGGTCGTGAATACTCGTAATTCTGAAACAGTGGACTTGTTCTGCCCTGAGACGCTGATGTGTACTGGGCAGGTATATTTTCCCTGCGACTAGCAGCCATCTCCGCATGATTCGATCCATATGACGACTCGGCTGGATAATTGGCAGCTGTCGTTCTCTGCTGGGTCCCACCAAACTGCCGATTCTGTCCCGTCCGACTAGGAGTTACTGCTTTTGCATTGGCGTTCTTGTTATAGCCGTAGCTCGGATTCCCATAGAACGGAGAGGCTGCACCCGCGTAAGGATCGCGCACTGCTGTTGGATGATTTCTGCCAATTGGGTTGCTGGGATAGCTTGTGAAACTTTGCCCCTTGACCGTATTTCCCCTGTAAGCATTCGTCCTGTCTCCCACTGAATCCAAGCCCTGGGCAACATATCCGTTTTTCCATGCACTTCCACCCTGTACGGGAAAACAACGTATTAGACGCGAATGTCTTAACTGCGGTGTCTTGTTGTTGAAAATTACCTGATAAGTTGTTGGATTTTCCAAAGTCCTCTGACTATAAGGCCATCCGGACGAATCTACCCGATATCGTTTCTTCTCTGCTCCCAGATCTCCATCAAGCCTTGCAGGAGAGCCCACGGGATTGGAGGGACTGGACTCTCGAAGAACGCTCTGATAAGAAGTTGGACGATAAGATTCTTGATGTAGCGTAGATGCCTGGGAATCCGTAGAGTTAGCTCTCGATCCTAAGAGAGGACTTTGCTTCGTTTGACTTTTCGGGTTGCCCGGCGATCCGAGAGGAACGTTCTGTGGAGCGTTCTGAGTTTGCTGAATTTGCGAATTGTCCGATTCTCTCCAGAGATATGGTTCGGATGGCGCAGGAAAACTCGAATGAGAGTTCGTTCCACCTATAACTCCAATAGGGTTAAAGGTCGGGGACAAGTGCTCGCCAAAATTCTCGATCGCGTTTTCCGTTTTTTCAATCAAACCCAAAGGATCGAGCAACGACCCGCCTACTATTTGATGATCCGACTTGCCATTTCCTTTCCAGCTTGTAGTACGCTCTGGAAATACAAGCCAACCTTGATTCTCTTTCTTTCCTAGGATGCGTCTTTATAGCAGGGCACTTGACTTACCATTTATATTGTTCACTTGAGAAATTGGAAACGCGGAACGACGCTCACTCTCGCTGAAAGACTTCATGGACGACTTCGAGGCCACATCATCATTTTTCCAAGTGGCTGATGATAATGTGTCATTCCTCTTTTCATGCCCAAAAGCTCCGGCTTCGAGCTGTCTGTCGGTTGACCTTGGAAATTGAGAACGTGCTGCCTGAAAAAATAACGAACGCGCCATGGAATATGCGTGCATAAGGTATTCCACATCCTGATCATGAGACCAGCTGATTGTGGGATTAAAGTCGTCCCGAAGACTCACCAAATAACTCTGTGAATGTGGATTCCCGAGAAGGGGGAGCCCGTATCCTCCTAAACCCCCAAATCTCAGTGATTGAAGGCCCAGCGGTCCTAACGAGAATAACCTTCCTGCGGGGCCGATACCACCCAATGGCGATACGTAAGCTGGTAAAAGAAATGGTGATACCAAAGACGTTGACAGTCTTGGGTCTGCAGCATTCGTTGCCGCCGTGTACGACGACTGGTACGGATTTGAGGAGTCCCGTCGTTGCCATTGCTGTTGCTGTTGAAAATATTGCTGCGGCAACTGTTGACTCGAGTCCTGTCGGCGTTGGTGCCCTTGATTTAAGCCAGGTTGATGGTAACCGGGTTGAACGAGAACATCGGCACTCGTTTCCACCAGGATGAGAAAGCTCACTGTCAAAAGCTGTGCCTGTTGAACGAATTGTCAAAATTTATGTTAAATACGATGTAGGATTGAGCGAGTGATCAATACAATTTGAACGTACCAGCATTTGTGAGTCCGACTTCATATTGTCTTCCGATCCACGCAACCGCTCGAATCAAACTGATCGGCACCGACAGCGCTTCTTTAAAGGCTCTGTTCTTCGCTGATTGAGCAAGGTGCTGACGCCAAATTCCTGCTCTTGAAATTCCTTCGTTTCAGCAGGTTGCAAATCTGCCATGTAGAGCAGGCTAATTCCGCGAACTAAAGTTATAAATTCAGGTCAGAAGAGAGACAGAGAAGCAGCTAACTTTGCTAATAATTGCTCTAATGACGTCTCCACGAAAGATCGATCAGTCTTTGTCACTTTTTGCATGGCTCTCATCACCTATTTTCTATCTTACGTCGTAAAAGCCAAAAATGAGCCTTTCTGAAGAATCCCGATTTGCCGTTAATCGATTCCACGCAATTTGACTATCGTTCTCGATGCACTCAATTCGCATCAGATGGAGCGATCTATCATGTTGAAGCAATGCGCCATTTATGATAATTGAGGAATTCCAATCTTCCTTTGTTTCAACGATTACTCCAACACTTCGACAATGTTCGCAGAGCATGAAAGCCCCCCGAACCCCTTAGACTTTAGATTTGGGCGCAGAATTCTGGCTAAATCGGCGAGTTACCATTAGCAACTGAGCGGCATCGCTGATCAGTAGAACAATGTGTCAGCTATTCTCGGAAATATGAGTTCAGGACAATAACTTACTGTAAAGCGTTACGGCGATGAAAGCAGCGGATTCCCCGCGAGATTATTTCGCAAGCCCGTGTACCTGTATTGAACCGGCTTTCAACCATTTTCAGACAATTTTTCGTAATTGTCACGGGGTCAAGCTGATAACCTTTATCCGTAGACCCTAAAGATTCTCGATGAGAAACCTGGTTTTAAAGTACTTTTGATTTTCAGATTGCGTATTCGGTACGTGATGCCGGCGGCGCACCTGACGTTGCGCGAGGAAGACGTGGTTCGACTGACACTCGAATTCCTTCACAGTCGGGATCTGCACATCTCCCAGTTGTCCTTGGAGCGAGAGACAGGAGTGATAAATGGACAATACAGCGACGACGTCCTCTTCCTGCGCCAACTCATCCTCGACGGGCAGTGGGACGATGTTCTCGAGTTCATTCAGCCGCTGGAGGCCTTGCCGGACTTTGACATGCGAAAATTTACCTACTCGATACTCAGACACAAATACGTCGAATTGCTCTGTATAAAATCTGAGGCAAATGTGATTGCTGGAGCACACGGTAGCGTGGACAATGCCGTTGAGGAGGTCGTTAAAGTTCTCAGTGACCTCGAGAAGGTTGCACCCTCGAAAGAGGAATACAGCAGCCTCTGCCTTCTGTTGACGCTGCCCCGGTTAACGGATCACCTTCAGTACAAAGATTGGAATCCGAGCAACGCGAGAGTCCAGTGTTTCCGAGAAGTTCATCCTCTGGTGGAGAAGTTCTTGCCGGGTGATCGAAAAACCTCGGACCTCTCGAATCCTGTTACTTCCGCCAAGAACGATCGACTGATCCAGCTGATCATCAAAGGCATTCTCTATGAGTCCTGCGTCAACTACTGCCAGGCTAAAGCGACTGGTTCGAAAGAGAGTGAGCAGGTGGAGATGAGCTTTTCAAGACTCCTCGATGGCTCCGTTGGGTTTAGCGATTCCGATCTAAGTCTCCTTTCCTGGCTGCAGAGCATCCCTCCTGACACATTCGCCGTTCCCTTCGCTCAGAGGACGCTTAACGTCGACGTTGAACGCCTCGAGCGCCCCTCCCTCGAGACCTCGTGGACAGAGCATATGCTCATTACACCGATAAAGCCAAAAACCTTTCCTCACAGTGCGATGCCATTCACAAGGCCCAGGTCCGCTGCCGACATGATGTCGAGAAGTCTGGTGCCTGCTTTAGAGGCAGGTCTCGGTCCCAGAAGTCCCGGACTTAAGAATACCCCTATTCCATCAGCGGCGTTAATGGCGCTCTCGACCGGTGACATCAATCCCATGTCCAGATCCTCCTTCGCCAGTTTCCATTTGACTGGCTTCAAGAACAACAAGATCATGAATACGAGTGTCGATAGACTCTTCGAGAATGAGGGCGATGTCTTTCTCAGCTCAAGTTACGCCGAGTTTCAGCAGTTACCGTCGATACAAGAAGCTACGAATGCCGCGCAGCCAAAAGCTCCACCTAGGACACGAGGACACTCAAGAAGTCCCGAAGGTATATTAGCAATGTTTATAGAAATCTATCTATCCTGACTCCTTTTTTTTTTGTGACTCATACTTTATTTCACTCTCATCTGTTCTTTCGTAGGTGTTAAAGCGGATCCTTCTACGGCGTCCACACCGGAACGCCGAGTCCCGGGTCGAGAATCTCCGGCCCCATCGACTGCTCGAAGTTCTAGAAGGGATTCCTTGGCGGAAAAGCCTAGTGGTATCGTCGCTAAAATTCCAGAGCCTGGTTCGGTTGCTATTCGAGGAACTATATCAGGAGATCGTTTGGAACAGAGCTATAATGGCGATCTATTCAAAGAGTACCAGAAACAGAAGCAGAGACTACAGGAGACTATACAGCAAAAGGAGAGGGAACGGGATGAACTCGTCAGGCAATTGTCGGCTCCACTTCCCGCACAATTGCCTGACAATAGACTTCAGCTTGATCAGACGGGGTCTGTACTTGTTTGTCTCCTTGTATCTGCGCGCTTTTCTTCTTAATTGTTCTCTGCCTCTTCCCTCCCCCTCTTTTTCTCTATTTCTATCTATCTTGCTCGCTCGCTCACTCTCAGCGTTTCAACTCCACATTACCGACACGGTGACAATGTACATAATGCTGTAACGTACATGAGCGTTTGCACCATCTAAAGATAGATCATGGGCTGCACTGCTCGTGCGAGGGGTTATGTTCTTAAATTCTACCAAGTGGCGCCATCCTATCGTTACTGCGTATTCGCTCATCTCAATCGGCTGGGTAGCGCGTTACATTATCACAGCTGTAGGTATCGAAAACCTAAAGCAGCATTATTCAATGAGACAATTATGCTTCACAAACTTATAATAATGAAATTACTAAATGAGATATTGTTCGTTCGAAATCGCCATCATCGACTTACCGTCGGGCCCGATCGATGTTTTTCGACAAGTTTTTTTTCTTTTTTTTTTCTTACAATTATTACATTCAGATATTTTCGATGCAGTATATTTAACTTCTCGACAGATACAGCGAGCCACTTCTTCGTCATCTATTGGCTTTTGGAGATCTCATTTCAAACCAATGCCCACAGCCATAAACCTACAACCTACGATTAGTAAAGAAATAGTATGACATGATCACATACACGTTAAATTGTGGAAGGAAGCTACCGGCCAGCCGAGTGTCAGTGACTTCCGAGTACGAGTCACGAGTCGTGAGGCACCAAGTGCTTCCTCCTCCCCCTCCCCCTCCTCTCCTTTAGCGTTTGCTCCCCATAAATGCCAGTGGCGTGCGTCAAAGTTTCGAACCGTGACTTGCTGTGCTGCGCCTTATGGAACGCGTTGCGAGCGACTCGACGTGGAGGAGGCCCCGGCCCCGGGCCGAGGCGCATGGGAAGCAGCAGGCCCGAGGAAAAATTGGATACGGTTCGTTGGCACGATCCGCGCGCGAGTGTTTCTCTGGCCGTGACCGTACACAGGATGCATTACTCTATAGAGGAGAGGATGAGCAATACCGGATCCGCTAGAACCCTCATTTTCATCAATGCCTTAGGTGCCATGGCTGCCGATGTCTTCTGTCATTAGTCGTCGGTAATATGTCGTAAATGATTTACGTACGTGACGTAAAATCGCTAGTTTATAGCTTTATTGTTCCCTTACATGATTATCTTATCCTTACTCGGTAACCATAACCCTGGTTGCTCCTGGTGCCTTCCTTACCGTCATTGCACTCTCAAGCACTACTTCTGGCCAGCCAATCTTGCCTTTGTGCTTTTGTGCTTTTGCGTGCTCATGTCATTTCCACGGAAACTGAAAGTTAATGGCCAAATCGTCCAACTTGATGATATTCGTTTTATCACAATGAGAGTCTCCCGTATAAGAGTACACAGAAGACAGAGGTTGTCCGGCAAATACGCAAATCAGCCTGGAGAGAGTCCCGTTCTTCGCGTTCACCTACGATCATACCTCCGTTCCACGACGTAGTAAAACAACGGAACGGAGAACTGTGCCTGCACGCTTTGTGCGATAAATCGGTCAATAAAGTTGCTACCGTTGCAGCAGCGGCTCATTAGAAGAATTAAATTAGCCATATATCGATTCTGATTCAGCGAGTTTGGTAACATGTGGCTCGTTGCCTGAGAATTTGTGGAAAATCTCCGGCCTTTTCTTCCCTTTAGTCACGATTGTGAAGGAACGTAAAAGAAGTCAAAGACACGCGTGAAAAATTTTAATAACATGCCGCGCGTCGGTTTACAATTGAATATTCCCTGTGTATCTGCAGTATATGTTATTTATAATTATCAGGCTCGTAGAACGCCTTCCTGAGTTTAGTGGGAAATAAATCATTTTGTAAAAATGCGACGTAAAGGAATCTTGTCGCCGAGAGAATTTCACCAAGAGATCAAAAATTAAGATAAATGCGTTGAAAGGTTCTCAATAGAGTGAAAAAAATGTTTGGCAAAGCGTTATTGCATCGGTCGTCCTATTCGATCGATCACTCTATTTGAGAATCTGCTAGATTTACGCGATTTCCATTCTAGCGAAGGAGATCCCACCGAGACGAAATAAAATATCATCGTGACGCGGCAGTCGAGTAAATTACCGAAGAATAATTTGCCTAATACCTAGTTGTGTCGCATTGCGTCTGACGTGAGAATTCTTTGAGGAGGTGTGACGGGTCGCGATAATATACCGCGTATACTTTGGTGTTCCAGTCGAGAATTCATTCGTTCACTCGCGATGGCGTCGTGTAATAAACCTAAGAAATAACGGATACTCGACATGTCGACTCCTATTACCGCGATACAACAACAGCTGCCAGATGCTCGGACAGCCGAGGCTGCCTCTCTCGCGTTGTGCTTTGTGTTTCGCGCAGATCGGAGCGCCGTGCATCGTGAAATTCCTGGAAAATTGAAAGTCTGTAGCAGGGGCCCCACAACGTCGGGGTGCTGTGGCAAGACTGTGGCAAGAATGCGGCAAGACGGCAGGAGGAAGGAGGATGAAGGAGAAGGATTAGGAGGAGGAGGGGGGGGGGCGTCGAGACGTTCGAGCGTCCAGACAAGAGGTTGTGCTGCTGGTGCGTCGCCTACAACGCCGCACTGGTGCACCAGCTGATCTTGCGTTCACCTGACAATGTTTGTCGCTCTGCGTTATTCAGTGTATTGTGGCGCGACGGAGACTGGAGCAAAGCGGGCTGCGATAGGCTGGCATAGCTTTGTCAGCGGTGAACTCAACTGCGTCGAGTGACGCCTCTGGCCGCAACGTCGCAACGTCGCAACGCCGCAACGTCACTCTCGCAGATATTCCTCGACGCGCTTTCCCGGCGGAAGCATCGCGAACCGCGACTTCCACTTGCGCTGAACTTCAGCCAACAGCGATCTTCCGACTGGCCATAAATCGCATCTAAACAAGTCGACGTCGCGAGCGTGCCACGAGTGATAGGGTCTTCCATCCCGATTATTGCTATCTTCTCGAATGTGCGGAATATAATAGTTAGACAATTAGAGGCGGGAAAGCGCATATTCTGAAAAGTAATTTGACAGCCGGTTATGATCCGTCAGTCCATCGGGTTTTGCGGGCAGAGAGTGCGTGCAGTGACAGAGGAAGAGCAGCAGCGCCCAGTTCCCGAGAGGACTCGAGTTGACGGCAGACGGCAGTTATTCGGTTCTCGTGGCCAAAATGATGTATCACAAGCCCACTACTCCGCGCTTTCGAATAGCGGAGAGGGTCAGCGTGTCCGTGAATAATCGTCCAATTTACAGTAAGCAAAATAGTCACAGCAGCACCTGCAGTCTCAGAAGTCTCAGCTCCGCGCAGCCTTGTGTCAGTCGGTAAGGACTGCTTCGTCGACATCCTTGAAATTTTCATCAACATTTGGTCATTTCTATTAATTCTTCATGGGCATGTTACCGCGGTAACTCATAATCAAAGAAACGAACCGGATGCAATGGTGTACGGAACGCGATGGAAGCCACGCTAATGTGTTCCTGTATCGTATATAACATTCTCGACGTTCTCCCTTGAACAGTACCAGCGACTAGCGACTAGACTCACAAGATTCTTGATCTTAACGATCTGGCACGACGAAGCGTTCGAACGAAATAATTAGATTGTTCTACGGAAACATAGTTTAAACGAGCAATAATGAATCGAAAATGAATGGCCTCTTTCTTCGTAGACTTTTATCTATGAACATACCCTATAATCGTATTGCTTATATCTCGTTACAGAATGAAACAGCCGCCTTTGGGGAGCAAGGGACCATCGCCTGTTCATTCGAGCACCCCGGTTCATTCAGGAATTCAGTCGCCGAAAGCCACATTGAACGGATCGGATCCCATCGTGTAAGAATGATTAACCTTAAACTCATTAATTTGATTTTCTTTGAAAACTTATCTGGATGATGTCGTAGGGCTAGGACCCTCTAATTTACATCGCTCTTTTCTTCCTTTCTCGCAGACGACAAAATTCAACACCTGCGAATGTCTACGACGACTCCAGGACACTTCAAGACGGGCACTACGACGTCATTAAATCCATGAAGGTAAGCTAATCCGAACCAAATTTAAAAACTCGAAACGATTGTCACGTAGCATCCGTCCTGAATTTCCTTGAAACCTCGTAAAGTAGTTTGGATTTCTGTAAATTTAACCAACTGAAAGTTTATCTTCAAATGTCAGTCAATCGGAGGTTGCCGATTCTTCGAATCTGTCAGAGAACCCAGCTTTGCCGCTCTAACTCGATTAATTGATGTAATTGCTGAGGGCAATCAACGGTAATCGGTTTTCTGAATTCTACGAGCCGACGCCCCACGTTAAACGCTGCTTTCGATTTCCTTTTAAATACTGATATACATATGTGGTTGTAGTGCGAATTTAACTTTAATCCCAACCTAACTATTCCAAAAGATATTTACATAGAAGTATTCACAATGGTTAGTTGTATCAGATATTTGCATTCGAATAGGTTTTTCTATTCGAGTTCGGGAAGTGCCTAGTAAAAAAATAAGGCAATCGTTATGTTGAAAAAGTCGACATGCGTTAGGTTATTATTAACACTTTCAGAGGCTACTCGTCCTCAGTCGAGTGTCACATGAAGTTTCTAGCAGCAAACGGCAGTAATGGCACTAGTGACAATTTTTCAAGTTCTACGAAATTCACATAATTTGGAAGTGGCATCGCGCCCGTGACCATTCGATGCTCATGTCAATCATGTCAATAACGTGCACCAGAGTGCCATGTCGATTAACAAAATCAAGTCAACGATTACCTTGTCTTTCTTTCGATTCACCGATGATTGGATTTGCGATAAAATGACGCAAAGTCAAGGAAGAATACAGTGGCATTCGGCGGATAGTCGCAATCAGTAATGTAGCGGACTCGTTTCGAAGCAATTACGCGATGCTCGATAATGCGTAGCTCGCATAAGTTTAAATTAACATTTTCGTGGACCAAGGACTCGCATACCCACGCGATCCATCCAACTTCTAACATCCATTTTTGCGTTACGAGAATAAACATGGTTTTGAGCTGACGTTATACCTATGCAAATCGGTTGCACCTCGGTTAATTGTTGCTGGTTTGTTGCAAAATTAGAGAACACATCATCGAGCTATCCCAAAATGGTAGTTACGTGGGCGAGCTCTCTTGTTTGATATGGTATTTACCGGTTGTAAGTCGTCAAAAGAATCTTTTCCAGTAATTGAAAGAATTCATGGAAAAGCGGTGCGATCTTATTGTGCAAAGAGCCATTCTCTACGACATTCGAATCCCGTTGTTGTAGACCTATCCATTTCCAAGTATATCACTTTTCCGAAAGGGCTAAAGGAGCAGGAGTGTTATACGAGTCCACCTGCCAAGGTGAACTGGAATTAATAAACGCCTCTCGTGGGTGTCAAAGAGACGCTGGGTCAGTCCATAGGAGCTAAGTAGCTAAGGCACCAATGCGCACTTCATACGCCGATACGCCGATACGCCGATACGCCATTGCGCACGACGCCTTTGGTACTTCCTGTCCTGCCTTGTCCTGCCCGATCGTACCTTCGCCACCACACCCAATAGCGCGGGCAATGCGAACAGCCTGTCGCACACTGTGCTGCCTGTTATGCTTTGAGTCACTCTCAATGTCACTTGAGACTCCTCCAGTCCCTGGCTAGAAATTGCGCGCCGATTAGTTAGAAGGAATACAGTGGCTCCATCTTATTGAAATTTTCTAATTAAAGTCATTTCAGCGGCAGGCACTTGATCAACTTGAATAAGAGTGCCAGGACGCATTATTATTCTCGGACGGCGCTTTAACATGACGCTTTGACCTAATACATGGCGTTGGCATTAGCGAAGAAACGGCTGTAGAGACGCACGGCTGCGTGCACCTTGAGCATCTTCATGAGAGCGACGGACCCGAGGTACCAGAAGAGATCTTAACGGTTTCATCGGATATCGTAACGGTCATTGAGTTCCGGACGCCTAGTAAAATACAAAGTCTCTGCTCACGTACGCGCTTCGTAACGTCCCACTCGGCTCTTCCGTTCGGCTCCACTCTCGTTCCGTTGATTCTCCATTGAATCGCTTCTCGCTGATCGCGGCATTCCTTTGGATATCTTTCCCTTCTCTCAACTCGCTCTGCTCCCTGTGTCGGCAAAACAGCGAGAAACGAGACTCGCGGACTTCCCGACAGAGACTCGTTCGACGGCGACGGGCAAACTTTCTTTCCCACGGGTGATGATTTACTACTCTTCATCTCAATTAATAATGCATATTAGTTACAATGATGATAACCCTGCTGCGTAATTTCTTGCCTGATAAATGATAACCCGATAACGCTCATTCTCTATGTATACATACGAATCAACTGCTTACGACTTGACGTTATCGATGCTACGAGACCTTGATGTTTTTTTTACCGTAACTGTGGATAAGCGACCGTCACCGATGAAATATTATCACATCGATACATCGCACGGGCGAAGGCTTTGTTGTCAGAGGTTCAAAGCAGGCGTCACTGATTATTTCTCACTAACGAAAACCCTCTGTTCCCTTTGATGAAGTATCTTTGGAACTCTTCAGGCTTTTCAATTGATCTAGCAAGACTCCGCAAGTAACTTCTCGATGGGTATACCCACCCAATCAGTGAGCTCTTTTACATGCTTTCGCGCAATAAACCCATAAGTTTGACCTAATATGGAGAGTTTGCGTTCGAATACCAGTTGGAGGGGATCCCAAGCTCCTTTGAGGCGCTACGAGTCTCTCACTCTGGGACTCTGAGATTCAGTACCCAGGCCAGTACCTCGGCAGTCGCGCGAGTCTTACGGCACACACGCGCCTGTCGACATGTTCTAACATCGCGATTCAGATTTCCTTACTTTATTGACTTTGACATTCGTTTGTTCGTTCTTATCTTCTTCTTCTTCTTCTTCTTCTTCTTCTTCTATTTTTACTTCTGCTCGGTCTATACATATTTTCCTTAACGAACTGCCAATACCACGGGCCTCGCTGCCGGCGCATTGGTCCTTATTTATTTTTTCTTTAGTGAATGTCTTGCATTAGCAAATCAACTCTAGAAATTGTGACGTAGGCTCTACGATCGTGAAATAGCAACTGGCTGGGCTCTTTATTTTATTATTGTACACAAGAGGTTCTTCCTGTGCTTTGCAAATGCGAGGCACCAATTGACATCGATTGGTGATATTGATCGGCGGAACTGGACTAGTGAAAAGAAAGGAGAGAAAGAAAGGAAGAAATCAGCAGTGCAGGCCTCCGAATATCTCGAAAGTGAAGGAGGAAAGTCATTCTCAGGTCGTTCGCAATGTCCTCGTCGGCAAATCCCAGAGCTGCCATCAAGAGGCTCGAGGCTCTTTTCAGAGAGGTCAAACTGGAGCAGCAACAAAACTCGCCCGAAGTCGTGACGGTTGAGATGAAAATCGACAAGTGTTGCGACGTTCACGGGAAACATGCCAAGGAGAACTGCGCTAACCGACGTGGCTCGCTCGGAAGCATTCTCCACGGACGAAGGGATTCGATAGGACGACGGGACAGCTTGGGCTTCGTCGGTGCACCTCTGACCAGAAGAAGTTCCCTGGGGATGCCGATGTCTCCGCCGAAGAGGGAGATACACCCATCCACTTTCCCAAATACCCTGAGGAGAAATCCTCTGGGTGCCTCGACTGGCGCCATAAACCACTCGAAAAGGGACTCGAGAGATTCTTACTCGAGCAGCTTGGTCGGAGCTCCTCTCAGAAAAGATAGCATTGGTCGATCGGTTGGATGTCTCAAGAAGGACACGGTCTCCAATTACAATTCACCTCTGAGACGCGACTACGTGGCCAAATCGATGTTGAACCTTCAGAAGTCAGGAACGCGACGAAATTCACTGGCGAACTCGAACAGCAACGTGAGCGTCTTCGGGAGTCCGCCGCACGGCGGCGGAACCCTGCGAAGCCTCTGGAATTCGTCATCGCATGGAAATCTGAAAAACTCTCTTTCGAATTCCAATGGAAACCTGAAAGGTTCGTCTCTTCTGACTGCGCATCAAGGTGCAAGTACGAGACGCGATTCGGCGATGGGCTCAGTCGGGAATCTCAGGAAGGACAGTTTACCCGTGCCTTCGGGGAATATTGGCAGCCTCCGCAGAAGGGGTTCCTACGACAGACGAAAGTGCTCGACTGACTCGCTTGAGAATCTCAAGAGGAACTCCTGGGACCCAGGTCGTCGAGGATCATCGGGCTCCTCCGGAGGATGGGACGATCCTATATGGGAAGAGGAAGGCATCGTCAATAGGAAAATCGATCAGGTAAATATTCCAAGACAGGAATCAGCGCTGCTGCTTGTAATCTTCCTTTTACGATGAAATATGTACAGTAAACGCCTGTGCGGCCGCGCGGGTGCGACAATCTTAAAGGAAGAATAGATAAGAACGAAATAGAAGGAGCGCGCTGTGCGCGGCGAAGAGCGCCTGAGGATCCGCCTTCGTGGCGCGTGTCACGCTTATTTTCATTCTATGACAGACGACTCCTCGGTGATCAGTTTCCTTTCTAGTGTTACGCGCGCAAGTAGCTCCACACGCGTAACGGTAGAATAACAGGAGGTTGAGGCAAATTGTCAATATTTGGAGAGAAGCGACCCGTCGGTATAGGTGGATTACGATTATGCAGGATGCGTGTAGTATAGAACGAGAGAAACGACTTTGAAGTTGCCCCGATGCCAGCTGACGTCATCGGCACGCCGTGCATGGAGTCATGGCCAGGGAACTATGTCGGATGCCGCTTACTCACCGATTCCTTGCGAAACCATCACCCACTGCTGCCGTGTCACCTCGTAGAAACGTAAAGGCCTGGAAACGCGCACGCGGTATAATGCGAGGATTGGCGACGGCTGGCGCGACCATTTCAGAAAACTCCGGACTTTGAAAAATGGATCAGGGCAACTTACTTCCGTCGCGGGACTAAAATAACTTCTCAATGATGATGCGTCTCCTTATCGAGGCCTATACTATTGTCCCGCGAATCTTTCTTTAGCAGCCATTGTTTGCACCGTCCTAGGAATATCCGATCACGCTCCGATCACGTTTCGTCACGACTAACAGCTTGAACTTCTTACTTATCGATTCGCATTTTTTCCTCTCGAATTTATTCGTTATTCGCGCGTAGCAAGAATCCCGCAATGGGCAGCAGACAGAAGCATCGTGTTCTCCCTTATCCCAAGATCGCAAAGGGTTGCAATTGGTGTGGATGTTCTGGGGACGAAATATAAAGATACATGTGGTATTCACTTTTTTCTTTCAGTTCATTTCGCGGTTGTTCTTTCTCCGTCAGTCGCATTTCCCATGATGCATTGCAATACACTATCATGCACGTAGAATACTTCTTTCTGTAATACCTTAATTCCGCGTTCCGAGCGTACCACCCTGCCGGAGTTGTACGACTCGTCTGTTTCAAATCAGCTGCTTTTTATAAGAAACTGCAAAATGATGTTGCAACAAAGATTTTCTGCATGAAGCACATCGCAACAAGACTAGAGAGAAATCGCTTTACGTTGAGATTTGCTCTGGAGGATTTTATTTGCGCTTCTCCCTCCGGAGTATTTGTTTCCGCGCGCTCTTTGCATTTTGCTAATTCTCTGTTACCCAATCGGACGCTTGTATTTTGAAGATAAACGGTGTTTATGCATTGAATCGTGCTGCAGCAAACGAGCGTAAGTCAATAACTCGAATCGGTTCGCTGCTTGGTTAGATGTCATCGGTGGGGTTTAGATCAAGTTAATCAATCGTAGAGGATAACTGAGAGGATCGGAGCCGATTGAAGCGGATTAAAGCATAAATGTCTAGAGCGATAAAAGCGCCAACAGCATCGTAACGACGAGAGTCTCGTGCGATTCACGAAGTCGGTGTCGGTAAATCTTGCGAAGCTGAACCGATCAACTGATTGTGAGAGCAACGGCTGCTGAAAGTTGGGGGAATGATTGAGTGACTCGTCCATCCAATCGGTCAGTCAGTCAATCGTTTCGAAGCAAGCTAGACCGTCAAGTTGTTGAATCCCCGTTTATCGGAAGTACCTATATACACAGTCTGTTGACTGTTTGAGCAGGAGGGATCTAAGCACTCTCGCTCGGCTACTGTCCACCGATTCTCTCTCCAAAGAAAAAGAGAAATCCTCCCAAGGACAGATCGACCGTATTTTATACTTTGAGAAGAAGCTTATTCCTTTTCTCGTGTGGATGGGCCAAGAGAGCCACGAAACTCTCTCCGAAGAATCCGCGGAATTCCTCGACTTTCAGGTAAATAGAAGGAGCTATTCTTTATTCTTTATTCTTTCATTTTTCTTGTTCTCCTCCTTCTTATCTTTCATGCGCTAATCGATCGAGCAGAAGGACGATAACGATTTGTCCTTCTCCTGCGCACGCGAGGAGCACCTATAAGAATGTTTTCTTGGCCGAGTCGATCGCTCAATCAGCCGCCATATTTTTTCATGGGAGATGAGGATTCGTGATCACCGAGTTATAAGATCAAAATAAACATGTCGTTTTACGGATAATTCCAAGTTCTTCGTTCGATCGTAGAAAGGGAAGTGCGTGTTGGTTTTTAAATATCGTTTTCATCTATTTAAATGTTACACGAGCAAATGTGACTAGTGCATTCCTGCGTCATTCGGAAGAACGCTAATTGGAATTCGATCGCCCACATTAAATCTCCGAGCAGTTTCCACTGGACCTAATAAAGTCGATTTCGCTACGACGCACATTCACTTGGCTGCTACGGCTTTGCCATTTTTGTAGCATTCTTAAGGTAACTCTGTCGGAATCTCCACGCGCATGCGTGTATAATTAATTTCTTGATTAACTTGTTATTATATTTTCGGTGCGTATAAAACTGGTGACAGACATGTTTGATGCAGTGTAGGCGGACAGCGCCAAAACAAACGTGTTTCTCGATAATCAAGTAAATGAATTTTAATCAATAACCGCAAATAGCGAATGGCAAATGGCGTCACCGTCACCAATCCCTGTATCCCTATTCAAATTCAAGACAAACACTCGCCCTCTACTACAGGCCTATTCGATTAAATAAAAAAAGTCCTTGCAAAAAATAAATGCCAAATAGTTTTCATATGTGGCAATGCGAATATGCATTACAAGTTATAATGCTACGTAGAGTTCAGTCGATAACTCAGAGCTCAATCTTTCGAACAGATGAATTATTAACAAGAAACTTGATACTAGTCAGTACGGAGTCTATGAGCCATTTGTGCAATCACATCTTGCGAACTAGTGCATTATTTTCATAGAGAGCAAAAGATTAACATCCATAAACAAGTAACAATCATATGGCAGGCTGAAAGCAAAAATCGGCGGTCGCCATGAAGTATCCGGAACGCGACCATAACGTAAACTTTGCAAATTTTTATAAGCGCGTATTCACTGTTTCTGTCTCTTCGTTAGTTTAATTTCATTAAATGTGCATATGCTTGGATGCAAATATTTTATAAATACCAGCCGCTTAGCTGATGAAATAGGAATAGCATTACGTTATAATTTCTACGTTATAATATCAGTCATCTCGCAGATTTTGGGAGTCTATCCTCGAAATCGTTCCACAATGGTGGCACGCCCATATTCCTCTAATTCGGCCATTCTACCACCAGGAGGCAGCTTCACAGAGTTCACTGCCTTGTTACGCTTAACGTCAAATACCTGTTAAACTGAATGCATCTAAGAGTAACACAGCTGGTATATTTCCACCGGAGTCGAGTTGAGAGACGAAATACATGTGTGTGTATCTATTCTACATATGTATCCATACATACATATACATATATTCCATCTCTCGCTTGACTTTGATGGAAGAAGTAGTAATTTATACTTGGAGTACTTGTAATAAATTTGGTAACGCAGCTCTATCTAGCGGTAGAACGGTTGAACACGATATTGCGGAACAACTTTCGAACTACAGTCCCTGAGTCGTTTATGCCGAAGCTCCAGCGTTCAAAATTTTCAACCGTTGGTAAAGCGGTATGGCACGTTGTGGAATCTACATTGCCGATTCAGCTCCATGGTACGAGCACACCGGTACATAGATTGTATTTGAAATTATGAATTATTAATTTGTTCAAGTATTGCGGGTCAAATAAAGAGAATCAGGAGATCAATGAAATGGAAATACGGGAAGTAGAAATGCTATTATAACGTTTTCGATTGGCGAATTGTTCTGCAGCGATCAAACGTCATGTGGTGCAGAGTTACACTCTTTGGATATACAAGGGAATATACTGAAGTTTAACGCATACCAATCGAGGCTCATTGAGCACACGATTCCGCTCTCTTTTATTCTCTTTCTATCTTGCTCTTCGTAATTTGCCTTATAAATAACACGTATAACACGTATATTCTTTAATGACTTAAGGATAATTATTTTAAAGCGACGTAGATCGAACTTTAGAAGAATTTGACCATTTGAAAAGATGTCAAGAAGCTATATAGAATGCCTCTGATGAATAATTTCAGTTATTCTATAAACTAGGCCACATATGTTTGCAGCTGGTTTTTCCGGTAGACGAAACTCGGCCGACCGTTCTCTTTTTTGGCGAAACCTTTGACCCTGACGGTTCGGTCATTCTTGAGATCTTTAGTATTGGCAATGTGTATCAATAATTCCTCTGCATCTTACAATTAGCAAAAATGCCGATGTATCGCACCGATCGGACTGCCGCTGTTTTCTTCCGGGATATGCTGGTTCACCACAGTCGAGCTGCCGACGTTTATTAGATTTTATTCACGTAGCATAATTCTTGATATTTGCTATTTGCTTATTCTTTGGTAGCGCATTATATGTATGTCTACTTGAATTTCACCGTAATTTTTAGCGAACAACTTAAGCAATTAAAAAAGTATCCGTACTTTCTCAATACTATACCTATACGTTTCATATCGATGAAACGATTCCGATGACACCGTGTTACAATTAGATGACGATTGATGAAGCTCGAGGTAGCAGGGAAAGTCAGTGGCCGCCGATCATAGCCCAAGACTATCTCACTTGGGCAGATCCATATACCAAATCAGAGAGACGAAATGGCCTAATTGATGAAACGAAACTAAGCCCAGAAGAACGGATCTTCTGCATAAGAACCTATTATATTTTAGGACGTTTTCGATTCTACTTGTTAACTCATTATGAGTTATCGGAGCATTTTAACGAAGGAGCATCTATCGAATGACCGAACGTCCCGCGATGTAGGTTCCGTTTGTTTTAGTCCAACGCGAGTTGACTACTTATTGTAAGTGGGGCCTGCACCAGAAGAGCCACGGAAGGTCTTGCTGTTTCCTTGCAGTATGCTGCTTCGTAATTTTTAGTTATCGCAAAACATACTCTATTCGTCACTTAAAAAAAAAAACTAGTCCCCGTTAAGTCGAGCTATTCCAATTGCAAATCATTGGGAATAACGTGTGAGAGCTCATTCATGGGGGGTTAAGTGAAGTTTCTAGAAATAAAAATAGAGAGAAAAAGGGAAAGGAAAAGAAGCGTAAAAGGCGCAATCGTCAATCGTACAATAAATTGTTAACGGAGCGTACCAGTACCTGCTTGCTGCGCAGGCAGATTATGTTATGCGTGGACATTGGCGGTGCGACTGCAGGAGTCTCCTTCTTCAGACTTTTACCATGCGCACACCTTTCCACTTCTATTTACCTAACCGATCCCGAATCACTCGTAAACGGAGGAAAGGAGCAGGAATTCCAGTCTTCCCCGTGGACTCTGCTGATCCAGGTGCATTGCAATTATGTGAACTGGCAATGACGTCGACCGCGTTGACGGCCACGCGTGGGCGTTCACCGCCAAATCGACAGAGATGTCGCTACCCGACGTAATGCAAATAATCTCTCCAAGTTTCTAATGCGTACAGCATACTGTCATGAGTGTCGTTTGAAAAAAGGATGCACAGCATCCGGAGTGAAAGCCAGCAACCTCCTCGAGGACGTAGAGAATCTATATCTACCAAAGTGTACCAATCCTAGAATCGTGTTTCATTGGCATCGATCCTCTAGATCGTAATTTCAGAGTGCTCTGAATTTGCGTCGATAGTATCGAAGAGGTGAAAAGCACCTCGCAGGGAAACCGAATGACGATGAATCATGAATATGATGAATGATGCACGACGCTTTACGAAAATTCGTCAATGGAGGCGGCAGCGTCCTCGCTTATGGCTCGTCGTCGCGACGCTGGTCTTTTGATGGAGGAAGCGAACTGATGAGCGCGGTTGAGTGAAGGGACGATAAAGAAGGTGGTGGAGAGGCAAGAGGGGAGGGAGAGCGAACGTTGCTCGGGAAGAAGTAGGTCGCTCCTCATCTACTGGAACTCACTCGGCAAGAACATACCTACCTACACACTCCTCAGCTGAACTCGGCCGAGTACAGTCGCGTTCTCCTGCTTGCGTGACAACCACGACCTGTACCCAGCCATAATTTCGTGAGCTTTATCTTGCCGGACGTGGTTTCTTCGTGTCGAAACGAAGGATGATATCGTGAAAACGTGAATCGCAGTGCCTCCTCGTGGACGTTCGATCTCGTTCCTATCTCGTTCAGTACATCGACCAAATATCGATCGATACATCAACCGGTTAAATATCACACCCGAGTAAAGGACTACCAATTTAACCAAATTTCATGAGAGATCAAAATAATCCGACGACACCCGCCATTGCGTCGATTCGAAGTAGCTGAAATCCTCGTAGAGTCCATTAATTCTATGCCATCTCGTAATGACGAGACACGAGAGAGAATTAAGAGAGGATTAAGAGAGGCAAGCAGCAAATAGTCGGGGATAATGGAGAATTAACCGAATGTAAAAAAAAAGGAAAGAAGGAGAAGAGTATCGCATTGTTATGGAATCCAGTATTGACGACGTCGAACGTCACTTGAAAAAGTGAAGATCGATTCTGGTTCCAGTGAGCCTGTGTTTCGCATCCAATTGAATCTCGTGAAGGTATCAGTGAGGATCAGTGAAGATCAGTGAAGATCAGTGAAGATCAGTGCCATTCGATGAAATGGGTGACCTAGGGATTCTTGATCCAAGAATGGATCCACGCCTTGGGAACGACGGGAAGCGCCGGCCTTGGCCTCCAATGTATCGTAATAGCCCCTCGAGAGGACCCTCCTTCTGCTACCGACCGATGCTTCCGGTCGAGCCGATATCTCAGTGGCTTCCGCCTCATCTATCCAGTCACGACTACAACTACTTGCCGACGAGAATGCCTGGAAACAAGGGACGCGACTATTACTATCTGACGCCGCTCTATAGAAACGCGATGCCTCCGCCACCGGCCGGTCAGACTCTCCAAGTCCCAGCAATGGGACTCTCTCCGAGGATGATGCTGATGGAAGGTGCGAGAACAAGGGCTTCCAAGAGTTCTGGGGGCCACGGTAGAAGTAGCCTCCCGCCGTGCACCTGTTCCGTTGGCAGAACGAGATCCTTGGAGGATGTTAGGAGCGAGTTCAGCGAGTGGGAGGATTACGATGATGAGAACGGGAACCACGTAACCACGGGTCACAAGGGTCGAATGCGGAGCAGGAGGTCGATGGAGAATTTACTGGAGGTCGAAGGGACGAGAGACGTGAATTTCGAGAGATGCGGAAAGTCCGACTTGGTGCAGAAATTTGAGGAGAAAAGGAGCACGAGACTCGGACGACGTCGTGGAAGCTATATGGTTCGTTGTCCCGTAGAATAGAAGAATGGCGCTATCTCATTCGATCTCATAATCGACAGTCAGCAATTCACGACCCACAGTGGTGGTGGTGCTGCTGCTGCTGCTGCCTTTCGTGACCGCTACTTCCGGCCTCCCCGCCCTCGTCCCTTCATCCGTCCTTCTTCTCTTTTTAATCGGCTTCGAATCGAGCTTTTTTTCGCGTTTCGTTAGATTCGAAATATAATAAAAGAAAAGCACTCCGACGACGCCTTTTCGATCGCGACGAGCGTCCGTTCACGGTCTATGGCTGTTCATTCGCTTTAATAGGTCTTTGCTCGTAGCAACGTCGATTGGAATCTGAAATGCTCCTTTCGCTAACTCGTATCTCCGCTAGAAAGTAGTTCTGCGAAACGCAGCACGATCCGTAGATGGGATGGGATTTTACTCGATTTCGACGAGGGATTCTCTTATATGTGTATGTCAATGGGAAAGACTTTTACTCTCTGTGCTGGCAAGGGCCATGAGATCCTTTCGTTTGTTCGGATTTCTTTTGGTTCGCCGAGAGAGGGAAGAGAAAGAAAAGAAAAGGAAAGGACAGGAAGCCGATTACCGATCGTTAACCAGGAAATTGTTTTTCGGAACTGTTACGCCATTGGACAGAGACTGCCTTAAAGTTTCTGCCTTGTTTCGACCGTAACAAGAGGTACCGCCATTTTATGTATATATATATTTATTTTCTAATATTCCGATAATACGATAAATTCTGAGAACTAGAAAGAAATTTGCCTCGGTTTACTTAGTAGGACGGTTTTCACGGGGAAGAATGTTTCGTTCCTGTTGATACCTTTCAAATTTTCCTTACTATTTTCTTCAAACATCTCTAAACATTCGTACCGATTAACGTTCTCGTAAGGAGGACGTGCGTCCGATCTAGAACACGATGGATCGCCATTCTGCTAGTTAGATATATCTTGGCTACGGATCGTCGATCGGTCGATCGGTGAGAGTGACTTTGTATGGTGAAAATCGTATAATCACCCGAGAATAACAGAAAATACTCTGCCGAGAGACAGAGAGAGAGAGAGAGAGAGAGAGAGAGAGAGAGAGAGAGAGAGAGAGAGAGAGAGAGAGAGAGAGAGAGAGAGAGAGTTCCGAAGATTATTGCGTCAACTAGGCCGTGCCATCGCGATCTTATCGCTTTGTTTTCTTTTCGGATGCTACAGGCAAAGAGGCGATGTGACTCCTCGCGCTCTTTTATTGCCAAATCCTAAGCGTTCTGGAAACCAAGTGTCCTCTTGGGTGCTTTGAGTTTCGCGAGAAACATGGGCAACCTGAAAATGTCCGGTTAACAAAAATCAACTTTAGAGAGCAAAAAGTAGAAATTTGAGATTTTTCGAATCAGGAGAAAATTGAATCCACTGGGTAAGTTCTCTCGAGTTGAATCGGCTACCAAATAGACCTAATGACGTTCACGGCGAGTACTTAAAAAAAGTGTGCCGCAACCTAGATACAATCCGGTTGGTTTCACCAGATCGTATCCGGATTTTCGTCTTTGAATTCTCAGCGACATGGCTTCTCGCTGTCTCGTTATTATTCTTCTCTGAAGATTCGTCTTGGCTAACAGAGAATGACAACCTGCCGGAATATTGGCAGCACATTCGGTGCGTTAGGACGTCCGATTGGATTCTTAGTCGGCCTCCGGCCCAACGACGTATCGCGCATGCCTTTCGAAAGTCTCCTTTGCTTTCTTTCTCGTAGCTAAAACTGCGAGAACCCTCGAGTGGGAAGGCCGGAACGATGGCTTCTCTCGTAGGATTCAAAAAAAGATACAGCCTCTCTCAAAAGGTCACCCCACGTTACGTAACGTTACACCTCTTACTCTCATTTAATCATTATATCATTATTTGCCAGTCCTTTCATATTAATGTTGTAGCGTGAATTTCGTACGGTAGATCATTCTCTCTCTCTCTCTCTCTAAGAGCGTCTCCAACAGATAGATGATGGCCCGAATCTCTTGTCGCAATCAAAGCGGCTGAACGCCGCTTCTTCTTCGTCCTTTTCTGGCTTGTTATTGATTATTGATCACATGTCGCATCGATATCATAGCGTTACTGTTTTGGCTTCGATCGTTGTGTGTGTGTGTGTGTGTGTGTGTCTATTCGACATCATCATCTCCCCTTTCCGATATCCCTTCTGAGGCAGCACTCGTCATTTTATTCGGTTCTGATTCTCTTTGAGAGAGACATTATAAGTTCATTAATTTAATAGAGCATTTTCGTTCTGATGCGCCACAAGCACGCTCCCACCGTTACGGGCGACATTTAATAGCGAAATATTCGATCTCTGCGAACCGTGAGAATCTCACTTGGGAGTTTCGGCCAATCTGAGTTTCCCCATGCGATGCGAAAGAAAATGCATCGAATCGCATTAAGACGCTTTCTCTTTCTGAAAACAATAAAGGATTTCGAGATGCCTGCAAGTACGAAGCATCACGAAGCATCACGAAGAATCACGAACATCGCACGGATATCTTCGATGCAATTAAATCATTGACGTTACGCTCTCAATTGTCACATTTTCAAATCTATAATATGTCAAATATTCGTTTTCGTTAGTTTCTCTTTTAACCCAGATCCAGCCGGGATAGGTGCGCTCTATCGAAAATGAGAAACCAACGAACTCTGCAGAACCACGAGACATTCACGAGGTCCCGATGCGAACCTAGGAGAAATTGGGATAAAAACTCGAAGGTCGAATCGCCGCCGCGACGGATGGACGCTCGGCTGACCCAGAATCTTCGAGAACGGAAACATGCGTGTCAAACGGCGCTCCGAACGGTTGCTGGAGTTGCGAGGGGGAAGTTGCCTGGAATATTTGCAAATCCCAGGACGGTTCATTCTTTCTCATAAAGTCGCTAGCAGGAAGAGGAGCGTTTCGTTAGATTATTCAATTCGCGATCCTCTCGTTTTACGTAACGATCGCGTATTGATGGCGCATCGTCTTGCTCTTGTAATTGATCCTAAGATATCTATAATATGTGCACATCAACTGATGGAACTTTATACTCGTCGTAGCGGCGACATTTGACAGATTACGACATAGTTCCTCGTGTCGAATAAACCTACCCGTGCAGTCTTTTAGAAATTCAGTGAAAGTCAAGGCATTCGCTACCGTCGTTCGCGCGACGACGAGCACACAGAAAAACGGGAAGACGCAGAATCTTAGAAGAAGAAAAAAATGCGAATGCTGCAGAGAACTTTACGGGAACGAAGAAACAATGAAGGTATGGAGCCAAGTCAATTTCATCTCATTCGAGGAGGCTATCCAAGGGTCCATCGGAGGAAGGATGTCGGATGTCAGTTGACGATGCGTTCCTTTTCTGGAGCATTTCGAAACGCAGCCGCAGCTTCTAAGACGAGCGCAAGTAATTCCCAATGATATCTTTGGAAGCTTAAAATATATCAGGAACTTCAAGGACAGCGAGGAACGCGCAAGCAAGCAGTCCGTTTGCTTTGTCAGCAATGCGATAATCGTTCTCGGAGATAATCACGAGTAATCGGAGTCCTCGGAAAGTAAAAAGGTCTAAAATTAAAAGCGTGCCAGAGCGACGTTGCGCAAGTCGACCGAGGAACATTAAAACGATTTAAAGGAATGGACCGTTGTCCCGCTGTGACGTATCTTCAGCCTGTCGGTTAGCCTGATTCCTCGAGTAAGCACCGAAGCGAAGCGAAGATCATTGCGGATTTACCGAAACCGCTTGAGGATCGCGCACGTCGCGCGCACTCTCCGGAGCTCTGCCTCTAAGACAACCGACTAGGCGCCATTCGCTTCGTTTCCTTTCGAGTTCGTCCTCCTCGGACTTTCTACTTTATTCAACGTTTCGTCATCCGTTACGTCTGACGATCACCTTCCGAACTTTTTTAATTAGCCCAGATGCTCGACGGAAGGTCACTGGCTGGTGTTGCCGGGAGCAGCGATGGCAGCGCACTCGTTAAACCTCGAGCTTTAATTGTATAATGTATATTAATGTCACGTAGCGATCGCTACGATTAACCCTCGTTTGGTCATGACTCGCTGACTCTCATTGTCAGATTGTGTTTGCACTCTTGCAGTCCGATGATCTAGCACCGAGTGAACTTGCTTTTACGAGAGTTTGTGCTTTTGCGCAATTCTTCGAAGGGGTTCCTATCGGCTTTAACAATTACAGCGTGACTCGGAGAGCACCATTTTGTGTATCTTTAAATAATGACTGTGGATCTTGATTTTCCCTACAGCAGGAGCCAAGATCGGAACTAGACGCGAGTAACGGAAGTAGCAACGGCGGTCGACCCAGATTCGTTCCGGTTACTGCGCTCGAGGATGTTCAGGCTGTTCGTTGCGCCGAATTTCATCCTCATGGAAAATTTTACGCAGTCGGATCAAATTCAAAGACGCTGCGAATATGCGCCTACCCGAAACTCAGTGACGTTCGGTAAGTATCGGCTATTTGGAAAATAAGGCACGCAGGGGCCTATAAGCGTCTGATCTGTCGACGGGTCCCAACGATCCTTACCGATCTTCCGCGAGCGCTGGCAGAACCTTCATGATACCTCTGTAAATCGACTTGTTCCTCGAGTTTACGTCCTGACGCTCCTGGCCAATTGGAATCGTTATTGATCTCGATTTTTCGAAATTAATCCGTCGCGCTGCGAAATTGCGCCTTCTAACGAAGTGCAATGATGATGGCCGCTACGACGTTACGTCAAACCGGTACGATTACGCGCGATGGTTACGAAACTGAAGAAAAAAAGAACTTTCCATCGTACGATCGTGCAGACATATGACATAATACGTAGATCGCACAACGGCTATGCGCGGGTCATGAAATTTGCTCATTAGGATTTTACTTGTTTTTTCGTGCTCTCGCAGCCATTAGTCTTTTTTTCCCCCTACTTTTTAAGAAACCCACGAAGCACGCAGGACATTTCGTCGTAGCCTTAGGAAAGATTCATGAATAAGGAGGAGGGGGGAGAGATCATCATCTTTTGGCAAATGACAAGACGCGGGCCTCCAGCTTCATTGAATAAAGCGCAAAATACATATGGAAAAGTGAAACTCCTCCGGAGTGCAATCTTGCGCAGGCAGTGAAGGCAGGAGAAGACAAGCTGCGCTGGGAAAATCTTTTCTAATTATATCTGCATAAACTTTTAGGAGAAAGTGTGTAGGACGATGCGAGCTGCACTCGTTTCATTCTTCTCTGCTTTGCGCATTTTTAGCTTCGCCACTTCCTCCCAGCTTCCCGACCGGTGATTAGTCCTTGGCAGTCATTTAATTAGGAACGTAGGAGAAACGATGTCTGGGAACGAGAAGGCAAGAGTGTTCCGACACTGCCACAATATTTCCCATCCCTAGTCGTGTGTTCCTCGTCATTCGCATCTTCTGGTCAAGGATATTAACGATATTGTCTTCGATCAGGGAGGATCACCAAACCTACCAACCCACGGTTCTCTTCAAGAGAACAAAACACCACAAGGGTTCGATTTACTGTCTAGCCTGGACTCCGGATGGACAACTCATGGCCACCGGAAGCAACGACAAGACAGTCAAACTGATGCGATTCAACGCATGCACTTCGAACCTTGAAGGTAACTGCACGATAACACGAGTAACAGAAGAGAATGAATCCCACTTGGATCTCGAAATGATCGTCATTATTATTATTAATGATCGCGTTGACCCGCATCTTTTTTTTATTTTCTTTTTTTAATAAATTTCCTTTCGTCGCAGGCGATGATGTGGATCTGACGATGCACGATGGAACCGTGCGCGACCTCTGCTTCCTCGAGGACACCTCGAACAAGTCGAGCCTCCTAATCAGCGGAGGTGCCGGCGATTGCAAGATCTACGTGACAGACTGCAGGACGTCTACGCCTTTCCAAGCCCTCAGTGGACACAGCGGACACGTTCTCACGCTCTACAATTGGGGCGGTGCGATGTTCGTCAGCGGCTCACAGGATAAGACCGTCAGATTTTGGGATCTCAGGACGCGGGGTTGCGTTAACATGGTCACACCAGCAACGGTACCTGGCAGCAAGGTATGCCGAGACATTCATTTTTTTTAAGAAACTCTTTTACTTACGGAATTTTCCATTTCCTTTTTCTTTTTCTCTTCTCGTCCGATAAACTTTCCTTCCATTTAACACACGCGCCGTTCTTCGACGATCGTCTCTCGACCTTTTGCATACCGAGACTTGCACTCTACCCGCAGACGCACTCGAAACTTTATCGGACGCGCCTATGATCGAGACTGAAAATGGACTCCAACTGTACTTGTCTCTGAGTAGCATTTGATTCCGTTACAGGTCGGGAGCCCTGTAGCAGCCCTTTGCGTGGATCCTTCCGGAAGGCTCCTGGTCTCCGGTCACGAGGACAGCAGCTGCGTTCTCTTCGACATTCGCGGTGGTAGAACCGTCCAATGCTTCAAGCCTCACGCCGCTGACATCAGAAGTATTCGCTTTTCTCCATCCGCTTACTATCTACTCACCGCCGGCTACGACAACAAACTCGTACTCACGGATTTGCAAGGTTCGGGTTCCATTTCAAGTCCAAAAGGATTTCTCCAATTAGAATTGCCGAGAGTCTTCGGCACTAAAGCCTCATGCAAATTCGCTGTTTAATTTTCGCAGGTGACTTGACGATGCCTCTACCGAGCGTCGTTGTTGCTCAGCACCAGGACAAAGTCATTTCCGGTCGTTGGCATCCAACAGAATTCTCATTCCTGAGCACGTCGGCAGACAAGACGGCGACTCTCTGGGCCTTGCCGCCGGTTTAACCAAAGTTTGCTGAATATTCGTTCATCACAAAGTTGTCTTGGCCAATTGAAAATGGCTGAGGTTCGGATCCAGTTTTTTTTTTTATTGGAAGAACAATTTTTGTTTAGCATAGACTTGCATACGTAACCATGACCAATTAAACCTTTTAAGTTTTACCAACGTTTTAACGTAGACTTACGCTGCGCAGTCCGACACACCCGATGAAATTGAAAGAATCGTTGCGTTATTCCAACGAGAAATATAAGACTGCCGGTTGAAATTTTTGCTTAAAATACTTAACGGCGATAAAAATAATGATAATGACTAGAGAAAAGTAAAATAAGTGTAAGAGGAGGGCCGCCGGGGGTGGGGGGTGGTCATAGCTTTCAGATTAGCAAGATGGCTCATTTTCGTAAACTTGCCGTGAAGACCTCGAAGAACACTCAAAATGTAACGTACATAAAATATATTGATACAAGACGTTAACGGCCAGATATTCTCATTGTTACGTCAATGGAGTCCTGCAT
Organism: Trachelus troglodyta; assembly: GCA_030142635.1. Lineage (NCBI taxonomy): Eukaryota > Metazoa > Arthropoda > Insecta > Hymenoptera > Cephidae > Trachelus > Trachelus troglodyta. The sequence continues at coordinate 83,874 of JARQTJ010000256.1, forward strand.
GAGATATGATAAACTTGAGTTATTTCTCCCTTTTGTATGTGTGTTAGTGTATACTCCTGAATACTGTATTGTAAATACGTTATATTAGAATTAAGATCACTTTTACGAAAAGAAGAGTTATTCGTGTACAGTCGATACAAAGGCACAAATCCCTAACTTTCCATACTCTCTTGTATCTTCGTGGCACGTCACTTCTGGCACTGAGTTACGTAATGACGTAAGACGACTGCGAGAACGAATTAAACTTTTTAAGGATACACTACCATGAGAAGTAACGTTGCTAATTAGACGTAAGTGAAATTGATGCTTGAACCTTTTCTCGTATACACCCGGTATAATTGTGCGCGATCCATCATGTCACAGCAAGAAATCGTTCGTATGGACATTAAGTCTCAAGGAACCAATGATATTTGAAATCTGAAGATCTGCTTGTATTAAGAATTTTGTCGTGCCTTCCGTCGGTAGTTGCTTTTCGTGATTTACGTTTATTTTTTTATTTCTACGCTCGACCGCATTTACCTCCCTCGAGTTTCCTTTTCTTGCGATCAATTGATGTGCGGTAGAGAATAAATAAAAAAAAAATTATAAAAAGATTTGCTTCTATCACTTACTACTTCCTTACGTACGTCTATTACGAGAGAGAACAAAAATTCATATGATATTATTATTGTTATTGCCGCATTAAAACTTAGACCTTTGTACTTTCCCTGTAGATACATATAACACTGCTAATTTTAATTTAAAAAATAAATACGTCATTTAATGAAATACGAATTGTTGTCGTCCGTTGTTCATTGTTAAAGATGGTACATTCTCTTTTTTTCGCTTCCGAGTGTTCGCAGGTTCTACGAACCCTTTCACGCCTCTTTCTTGGTTGCGTTTGTTGGCAATCGCTAGAACAGCGAGTTCCTCTTGCCTAGAGTGAGTGAACTGATCAAGCGTTCGAGGGCTGGGGCAGGAATTCCACGTAATTCAGCGTCCCTGTTCGCAGTTAGCTTTGGGCTATGAGGACGGTGCCCAAATAAACGGCAATTATAATAATCCGGATGAATGGAGAAATGGATGGGGGCCTGACCGAATCCGTGATGGTCAACACAAGTATTCGAGAGATTTAGGGCCTGAGGACACGTCTCGCGCAGCCTCCCACCCACAGAATTCCGAAATCACCGCAGTTCCTTTCTGTTGGTCCATCTTTGGCTGGACACCGGCAGGGAACTGGCTGTCTGCCCGCCGCAAAGACTTCAGGAATGCTTTCGACGATCTTCCTTCCCCGAGGTGCTGGCCCCTTTCTTATAACAGGGTTGAACCGTCGAGAGACCATATGCTCCTCTCTCACGATGAGCTTGAAACATTCGAACTGCTGCGACTCTCGGAATTTTACGAGCACAACGGTATAACGAATGGTCAATCAGGGCGGGCTTTTTTAACGTCGGATATGTATTTTCCCTTCAGGAAAACAAGTGTTACTCTTCGTTACGCGTATCCTTCTCCTCTCTTGCCAGTGTACTTCAAACTTTAGCCGGAAACGCGACTGCGACAATTAGCTCTCTTTCCACGGCGCATGCGTCCTGATGCGCCTCGACGCCTCCCTTGTCAAAAATAAGAGCAGAAAGCGGGTACGTAGGTATACGCGAGCAATCGAGAGCGACCGAGTAGGTGAACAGGTACATTAAGATAATCGTTCCCTAAATAATTCATCACACGCGCATTCAAATTAACGACTTATTACTGGAACCACCTCCAATAGGGCTAACGCGCACGCTTTGTTTTATAATACGCTATCATTTGACCAGTGACTCTCATTTCTCATTTCAGACAGCCCGAAGATCCTGGATCATTTTCTTGTATTCCGAACGTCGACTATCGACAAGATGATCATCGAGGAAGATAAATTTTGGCTGCCCCGATTTCCTTCAACGCGTATATGAAAGATACGTATATGGTGAATTAATCAAGAGCCGAAGACATTTCGCTCTAATGAAGAAAAATGAAAGGCCGTGTATGTCACTGTGCACCACTGCCAGTTCAAATCACATTCAAATGAGGAAAGAGGGACGCAAAACGATCTTATAATCTTTCTCGGAAGAGGATTTGGGTTCAAGGGAGATGATAATAATTTAAATCGCGCCACTTAGCATACGTATAATTTGGCGTTTAAGAGGATTTCCAGTCCGGGACTTGGGGGCCAAAATCGTAATCATCGAGTCAGGGTCGTCCCGGGGGCCCGCCAAAAGACATAATGACCGTCATGCCCAAATAAAATGCGTCGAAGCGAGTATAATTTTGAGAGAATTCGAATGTACAACATGACGGGAAAATGACGACGTTGGCGACAGGAAGATAGTAGCGACGATATGCGAGGCCCTGAAACGTTGCGATCGAAGAAGTTTAAAGAATTTTAGAACCTGACAGCTGTTGCGAGCCTTTACCAAAATCAAAAGCACAGTGGCCGGCCGATTTGACTGAATAACCGAGAGTCTTCGAGTAGCCTCGAATACCAGGCTAGATGCGCTTTACGCATCTTCGCGCGAGCCCCCAGGAGTTTCCTTTTCGGCGCCACATTTGATTCTCGATGGCAGCCGTATCTCCTATAAGTTCTGCGTACATTTTTCTGGGGATCATGAGAGTCTTGCAAGAGATCGAACTGAGAAGGGATATGTTTAGGCAGGAAGAAATTCACTCGACGTACTGGGCTCCTCCTGAAGGCACAAGGGGTCCAGTTTATCATTATAATACCTAATTCTTAATTCCTAATTTCTAATACCTACTACCTACTACCTAATACCTAATTCGAAAAATGAAACGAGCGGGTTTCGCAGCATAATTCATAACACGCGATCACAGTCATTCCTATTTCCTACCCCGTAGTGAGAGGGTCAGGCTATAACTCTTTATAATAGCTAATATCTCACAACAGTCGTATAAATATGAATCGGTTACTAGTTACTACTTACATGTTAGAAAGATTTATTGCCAAGGTACCGGACCCTGAAAGTGCGAGTGAGTCTTTCATCTCTGTCTCTCCTTTCCCCCACCCCCCCCCTTCTCCCGCCCACTCTTTCCGATCGTCTCTCAAGGCGCTTCTCAGTCAATTAAAATCTACTTTTAATCGCTCACTCTTGATTGTGGTCCATTATATTGTCTCTTGGGGGTGCATCAAGCGATTCGGTGAAGAAACTTTAAGAGAAGCTTGTCGCGAAGGATCGTAGCCATGATAGTCCATTCGGAATCGTCAAAGGAGACCACGAAGAACAATCAGCATGGTTGCGCGGAAGAATGACTTTGATGACTGGAAAATGATTGAAAATGGTGAAAGTGGCCGAGGGAGTTGTTAACGGTGGAACTAGGAGGAAATGTGGAGGATATTTGAGGGTGGGGCGGGGGGGGACTAGGTCGCAGGAACAGTGTCCGATGCAGAGAGTGTCTCGTCAGCGGAGGGTTCCATGCGTTCGAAGATGGAACCGGTTGTTCCTAATAACCACCCTCACATGGCCTAAGGATCTTGCGACCTGCAATCACGCCATAGACAACTGCAGCGACTCGATCATTATCACGGCCAATAATCACTGGCGTATTCTGGCTAAGTGCTCCCTCGACGCTGCTCTCCGCTTCGCAGCCTACCGCACACGCACACGCACACGAATGATAATCAGGGAGCACGTTCGCTCGCGGACGGACAGGATCTCTAATTCGGAACAATTACCCGAACGATTAAAAAGATTTAATTGTCTAATGTGGGCCTTCGCGCAAAGCACTTTCGAGAAACGCATATAGCTTGCCAGATAGATCACGCGTTACGTCAGCTCCTACTGCTGGCGGCTCGCTCGCATTAGAACCTTCTGCGTCTGCGTTTCACTCTTTTCGTTCTTCGTTCTCCTCAGCGGCTAGGACGATGCTCCTGCCATCTTTTTCAGCTTCCGATGCTTCTTTTTTATTTCTATCTCTCTCTACTCCCTGTTGTTCTTTAATTTTTTTTTAAACACAATAGTAAAAATACTATCCAATCGAATCGGTGGAGCTTCGCAAAACTTTAGATACTTTGTTTAAGCTCAGTGAAAGGAGATCCTTTCGGAAGCTCCGAGTCTATCGGGTGACGTGCCGTTCTTAATTGTAGCCGACGGTCTAATCTCCAAATCGCATAATTCTAGGTTACGTCGAGAAGGGAATACCTCAGAGAACGGTTTGAACCGGCACGAGGTCTGATGTGCCATCAATTGACGGTGACGAAAGCCAAGAGGAGGACGGGGTAAAGCAATTTGAAGAAAAATCACGTAGACAGCGAAGAAGTTAAAATCCAGGAGCAGTCTGGCAGGATCAGATATGCGAAGAAAGATTCAGTAAGCTCCCAAGATCTCGGATCTTTCAGTGTCGCGAGTCCTGGATCTTCTCGGCGGGGGTCTTCGCCAGTGGTCTTTACCTTCGTGTATATTTTTCGTGTTCTTCAAAAGCGAGAATAGAGAGTCGAGTTCCTCGCGCGTCTTGCTTACCTTGGCTCTTCTATTAATTAGCGTCGCTGCAATTATCGTTGGCGCTACTCGAGAGTCCTCGCCATGGTCAACCTCAATTCTTAAATGTCCACTGACAATTAAAATAAAGAACAATAAGATCACGGAGGATCCGCTGCGCGAATATGCCACTGCCAATTAGGTCAACCGTTAGGAAGTTAAAAGCATTTGTCAACTGGCGACTCCTTCCTTGATTCCTTCCTCGCCAAGGAAAAAATCTTCGATTGCCGATTCTTCGCGAGAGCAAAGGATCAAGGAGAAGACTGGTGCGTGTACATAGTAGGTATGTTCAAATCTTGAGATGAAACGTACCGATTATGAAAGAAAGAGGAATAACGAGTGAAGATCGAAATTACGTAATATTTAATTGATATGAATAACCGACAAAAAATTCCGGCAGCATCAGTCAATTATTTTGCCTAATAAACCTATAAATTGTTCGCGATTGCCGTAAGTCGCTGCAGATCTCGCTCTGAAAAGTTGCCATAAAATGCATCTGAAGTGAGGTCCACGACGTTACAAATGGTATCGTGAATCGGCGCTAATTAAATCAGACCCAACAAATTTTTTTATTTGGGTATAAATTTCGAGCGTTTATTATTCGTTCGTGACAGCGGGGCGCTCGTTAGAGACCGCCCTAGTGGTTTCGAATTTTCAAGCTTGCCGGACTGGAGTGAAACCGTGAGGTTCTCGAGTCACGTCGGCTGCTCAAAATTGGCACCCCGAGATCTCTCGTAATTCTTAATCTCGACTAAACCTACTGAAGAATCAGCCTCTCGTTCTCGCGTTGCCGGTAGATGTCATTTCGATGGACGCATTCATTTTTACCGTTCGTTAACTCGTCTCCGCTCGCGTCTCGATCGTTACAAGAGGAACGTTGTGCCTCGCACCGCGGCGTCGGGATCCCGCGAGTAATCCCAATTAAAATTCCTCGCTTATTCCGTAGTTTACGTAACACTTTTCCGTGACGTCGTCACTTCCATCAGCTCCCTCCTCGGTTCCTAACTAGTCTGCAGTACGCACGGATTTCAAGTGCCATAAAAAAATTCTCGCAGGTCTTGTTGCGAATTCGTCGTCATCGTTAGACGGTACCGCCACTCTGCGGCGCTGACTCGAAACTCTGCGCAACAGGTGCCTCGTGGCCAAACAAGGACGGTCGATACCTCTCGCACGGAGATAGCAGAAGAGCGACGCATGGGGAATGGATGCCTCGAGCAGTCGACTCCTTCACCTCCGAGTCTCCTTGGTTGCCTCTCATCCCTTCTCCACGTCTTTACGATCCTCTCTCTCTCTCTCTCTCTCTCTCTCTCTCTCTCTCTCTCTCTCTCTCTCTCTCTCTCTCTCTCTCTCCTCAGCTACTCGCGCTCTGTCTCCTCCTCGAGCGCATCGCTTGTGGCTGCGAGACTAGAGACGCCACAGCATCCGACTACCGGTAGCACTTGCTACTCAACCGGAGAATGAAACCAGTTACGAAGGAAACATCGATAGATCTGCGTCCGCGACTGACCGCCGAGTCCCGAGAAGAGACCAACGACAAAGCGAAGATGGAAAGGAGGAAAAAGACATCGACGTCGATGGTTTAGCATAATTGCACAATTTTTTAACTTAGCACTCTGTGTGGTCATCGAAGTAATTAACTGCTTCCGTGCTTACAATGCGTCCAGGATAAAAATGAGTCGGAGTTATTAATGCGACGCCCCGCGACGAGATCCCATATTTCTCCGTGGCGCGCCCTACAAAACACGAAGCAGCACGTAGCCCTTGTATCAGCCTATTTGTTCCAATAGCTGACGCGGCAAAGAATTAACTCTGCGAAAGAAAGAGTGGCGCGGTCTGGCGCAAAGTAAAAGGAGCCAGTGCCCACGCAAGGAAGTGCCCGTGAAAAATGCCAGAGCGTGTTTCAGCGGCGAAGATTAAGCGCGAGTTGAATTCTCCAGTGGTAGGTAAGTATATCGCTGAGCGGCGAGGGTGACGATCAGGACAACGATCACGAGGACGATGATTACGACCGGCACTGCCATTCACGTGCTCTCGAACGATCGAACCGGTTCCTCGCTTCCCTCGACCCCCATCTCTACTGTACGAGGGACGCTTCCTTGCAAATTTCAGCTCCCGTTCCTTGCTTCCGAATTGTGATATCGCGTAGGCAATAGGCATAGACGATCCATCGGGTGTGCAGCGCGTGGCTGAGAAGAGGCAGAAGCAATAAAAGTAGCAAAAGGAGCAAACGGAGCGAAAGAAGCAGGAAGAGCCAGAGACTTAGCATTGTTGAGCGGTCAGTATGCGAATGCATCATCTTCATTCCCCTTTGCTGTCCCAGTTTTTACTCGGTGGCAATCGACAGAAAAGAAAACATTCGAACATTCCAACATTCGAACGGCTGCCTAGTGTTTCGTCGCGCACCCGAAAGAAAGCGGCGGCACCTTCGAGAGCGCTCGATTTTAATTAGGGGTGCCGATAACCAGTCGGCTGATCCTCCATTACGAGTAGAGGCCACCTTCGATCCCCACTTGGGCCCCGCTATTGCCCGACTCCAGATTCCCCTAGCCGAATTCGAGGCTGGCGCATTCCTGGATCCTTTGCTGGTACTTGAGTCCGTCCGGCTCTGGCACGATGAAATATGGGACAGAGACACGGTATGTTCGGCGGCAACAGGTTGTTGAATGCTGTGCCGACCACTCGCCAGGCCGAAGGGACCCGAGCTACCTCGAGCCTAGCCGAGTGAAGCCGAGAAAAGCCGAGGAAAGTCAAGCTTCGAGCCTCTGCGTTATCATCATCTGCGTGGCTGAGAGCGTCGGAGTCACGTAGCATCTTCAGTTCCGACTGTACGAGTGGTGCCCAAGAGGCCCCTCCCGGTGGGTCCTACGGCTGGGTCCCGTAGCGCGTCAATGTCGAAGTAACTACTGCCGCGATAAGCACACTTATTTGATACTTCTAATGCAGCTTCGCCATGTGGCTCTTTTGATTGATTGTGTCTTATTATTTAGATTAGATTCAGATAGTATTTTAGATTGTTGCTCCATTCTTCTATTCGTTTTCTTATCCATGGTGACCTTCTGTTATTATTATTATGATTGACACTTAAGTTTCGTCCACTCGTCATTGCAGGAACTTTGACATACGTGTCATTATCTGCGAAAGCCAAAATCAGATGAAATAAAAAGTAGGAGATTTTAAGTAAAGCACCTGCGAACTGCGAGATTTCTCAACTTTTTAAAACTTCTCGAGTGGCTCTGAGAGAAAGGAATGGTGTTGAGACGAAAGAGGGAGGGACAGAGAGAGAGAGAGAGAGAGAGAGAGAGAGAGAAGGAACAGGATGAACGAGGGGAGGGAGTTCTTTGATAGGAACGATGATAAAGCTGCACCGCGTTACCTAATACTCGCACAATGGCGACAACGGTGCATCCCGCACTTTCATAAATCTTCGAACAAGAGGATACCCAAGGTTATCTCGAGATGTATCTTGGGCTCCGCTACTAAATATGTTATAAATCCTTGCACGAAACATCAGGGAATCCATTGAACGTGGCTAATGTCGGTAGGCTTTTTGGTCAATGAGGGGGGGGGGGGGGAGGGTTATGGTTGGCGGAACAGCGAAGCACTGACTCCAATGGCGCCTCCCATTAAAAGAGGGAACGAGGAAACGGTGCTTGTCTGTCTGGCCACCTCTGGGTAACTGAACTTTTTAAAATCTCGAAATTAACAGTCGACAGTCAACAGTCAAATGCCCCGCAAGTGAGAATTAATTCGGAAACGAAAAACGTTCACTCGGCTATTAAGGTAGGGGTATCGTTGCACCGACTATAAGATAAACATCAAAGTCCTGATCTATTTACAAGATTAAGTCCACAATTCTGCTATAGTGAAAGCACGTGAGCGCTTACCGATGTATTTTCCGAGGAATTTAATGTCAAAATATGAATATTTAACAC
>JARQTJ010000257.1:0-85631 GCA_030142635.1 Trachelus troglodyta
ATTGTGCCCTATCGGGACTCCAAGTTGACTCATTTGTTCAAAAATTACTTTGATGGCGAGGGTCAGGTCAGGATGATTGTCTGTGCTAATCCAAGAGCCGACGACTACGATGAGACGATTGTAAATATTTTCATATAGATATTATTTATGAGTTTTCCTAGTACAATTTGCTAATATTAACTAACCATATAATTGTGAATCCTGCAGCAAGTTATGAAATTCGCAGAGATGACCCAAGAAGTACAAATAGCGAAGCCTTCCGCACCAAAAATGGATTTGGGTTACACACCAGGTCGAAGACAGGCCAATAGAGTAAGTAGAATACAGTTTACTGTAAGAACGATTTACTCATTTTTATTCTTACATATTTCTATATTTGGCTTTTAACCAGATATTCAAAGAAGCTCGTGCCAGGCTTGAAAAACAAGGCCAACCGGATGCTGCTGATCTCGATGTTGACTTAGGTTTAGTCTACAGTCTTGGTGGACCATTCCCAGAGTTGGAACTCAATGGACCACATAATGATCAAGTAATTACGAGGTTGATGCGTTTTTTGGAACAACGCATCGAAAAGAGAAATATTTTGCGTACCGATTTGCAAAAAAAACGTAAATTACTCCTACTATTTTGATTTAGTGCGAGACATTTTAAAATATCTAAGAAACAAAATGTTTTCAGAGGATGAGTTCAGGAAGATGCTCGTTAATGCAGAGCAGGAACTTATGTCACGTAAAATTGAAAATGCATCTCTAAACGCTGCCAATGCGCAAGAGAAAAAGAAGGTGAGCATCCTTGAAATACCTGTAATAAAACAAAACAAAACAAGGAGAATAAAAATGTAATGGACATCACTGTCCACTTTTATAGGTAACGGCTCTAGAGGCTCATTTATGCAAGACGGAATCTCAGATAGATAGTCTCCTTCGAAAGTTGAATGGAGCTAACGAAACAATTAAAAGTCTCCAGCGAGAAGTAAGTTTTTGATAATTAAAATTTGTCTTGAGTCTCCAATAACTCTGTATGATCTGTAAAGGAATGATCTAAAAATACGTGTCTCCATAGCTAAAGGATAAAGATATGTTTTTGAATCAACGTATGGTCGAGAAGCAACGAACGAAACAAAAATATAATACCAAAATACAAGAAGAAACTGATAAGATATACAGAGAACTTCAAATGAAACATCGTCAGGAACAACAATATCTTCAGGTACAATCAAATAAATTTATCTACCTGAATGTCTTTGCCAAGTCTTATGTTATCCTTATAAAACAACTTTTTACCCTTTGTTCACCTATAGAACAAGATGAAGGACAAGGAAAATAAATTAAAACTTGTTAAGAAAATCTTGATAGACGATGAAGGAAGTACACAATTGACGGCTGTACCCAGGAGTTCACCACCACCCTGTACTACGAGTGACTCCGGTGATATGGTCAGTTGTCGCACTCCTGCTGGTGCAGATGCCCGTTCCAGGAGGGTAATGTATCTCCATGTTGCTATTGCTATTAATGAAGGACTACAGACGTTCCATGAATTAAATACTCTTGTCAAGGGGACTCATTTACTTTAAAAGTAATAGGAATATGGCCCCTTCACAAGCTATTTTGCTCATAGACAAACTATATAAAGCAAATGAAAAACATTCAGCCTTACATAATCTTAAAACCGTAGGAAAAAGTTTCTGTAGCAAATTCAAGACACAGGCGATCGCAAAGTGCAGACAGATGGGTGGATCATCGCCCTGGTACCCTTGTACCTGTAGGAACTATATTGCAGCCTCTAATGCACCGGAGACGTAGTGTGTCACGTCTCAATGATCCTAAAGAAATCACAGACGGCGTATCCAGATATTGCCTAATAGCCCAAGAACAAGACACCGATGGTGAACTTGAGACTAAGCTATACAAGGTACTTATTAATAGATGACTATCTTCATAATAGTCTATAATAAGATCTAATAAATTGCATTCTTATTTCTATCCATAGGGTGACATTATGCCTACAAGTGGTGGAGGCGCCCAGGTAGTTTTCAATGACGTCGAGTGTCTGAAGCAAATGTCTCCCACCGCCAGCAGAAAAAGAAGTGGCCACAATAATAGTAAATCCGGAGCACAGCAAGACAATTCTCCAGTTGACGAAATATATTCAAAGAAGCCTCGAGTTTGAAGACACTAGGATCATATTCTTTGCAACGTATTTTACGTTTTTATTTATTTATTTCACGTATTTCAATCTGCCCTTATTATTATTACCGTTTATGATCAATCCTACATTGCGGTATATTCTAAAAGAGTTGTCTACAAACTTTCCGCCTACGCGGATTTTTGGGCGGTACGTGTGCTGTCATTTTTAAATGAATTCTATGAATTTTTGACAAATCTCATCTGTGTACTGAGTAATGGTGAGTTTTCAAGTGTCGTTTGAATAAAAAGATTAATGCTGTTCCAAAAACACAGATAAATGGTTTTAGAGCATTGCTATATAGAATTCTGCAACAATATATATATACATATACACACACACACTCACCATGAAAATGATGGATGCTGACTGCAAAAATAATGTATAGTCGTGCGAATAAATAATGCAGTATTATTATTTTGTTTGCATTATACTTAAGGTATTTCTGAAATAGTAGATGAATTATACTTAATGAGATGAGACTGAAGAACAAACTGTCACCTCATTTATTTACTACATTTATACAATATCAAGTGTCCTTACTTTTGTATTTTATACTTTTTTATTTACTTTACAAAAACCAAATGTTTTTAAAACAGCCTGTCAAGTTGTGTCACGCTAAAAAACTGTTTTCTCTGCACTACAAAAATAAATGCAGTGGATGCTGGATTAATATAAAGATTTGTGGATGGAGTGGTATGACTAAAAAATCAAACCCTTCATTTACTAAATTCTTATGTCAAACGATTTTTACTACTCAAGATTCTGGTTTTCCTAGTTTTCAGAAAAGTGACTAGTCCAACGATGATGTGAAAGATCCCTAAATTATTCTTTGAGAGCAGTATAATGAATAATAATTAATAATATAAATTTTAGTGGTTACACTGTCCAATTAAATTATTGGAGTAATCTGCACTTTTTTTCTTAGCTATCTTATCAGTATTACTTATGAACTAACAATACTTCAATACACTGTTTGTTCATCTATACATGAAGAATTTAATTACATATTTGAGTAAAAAATAATAACTAGCATGTAAAATACATTTAATACATAGGTATTATATAAAACGTTACATGTTTACTGGTATGTAGTATTAAAATTATCAGATTATAAGCTAGTTGTTTCACAATTTTACTGTTATAACCTATTAATGTACTTATAAGATGTTTAATATTTTTCTTTGTGTAGTGAAGATTCAGAATGGATCTCTTAGCAATATTTGGTTTCCTTGTTCTTATTTACCATCTGTTTTACATGATATTTCCTTGGTTTCTGAATTGTAATCTGCAGCTTGCATTAATGAAGAAATATGGGAAATCGATTGGTATGTATAAAATATCTTGCATTAAGTTAAAATTAAATATACATTGTATATAATTTCAGAAACCTTGCGTGGGAAGGTAGTGTGGATCGTAGGAGCATCCAGTGGCATCGGAGAGTCTCTAGTTTACAGATTGGCTTCAGTGGGTTGCAAATTAATTATCTCATCGAATCAACCAGAAAAATTACAGGAAGTTAAGAACAGTTGTTTAAATAGTAAGAGTTTCTATGAATTATTTCTTCTTTAATATGGTGTTGGAATTCTGCATAGTTTTAAATGATAACTGTTCCATGAAATTGTAGGATTCAAATATCTGAAGGAAGACAACATAAAAGTGCTGGCAATGGATGTTGTTAAGATGGAATCACACACGTCTGCATTTCGTCACGTAATCGAGAAATTTGAAGAGGTACTCCATGTCATAATTTAAAGAGACTTACAAATCTATATGAGTTCTCTATGTTTTATAGATTGATATCCTAGTAAACAATGTTGGAAAAAGTCAACGAGGTGCTTGGGAAAATATAGACCTCGAAGTTGATAGAGAAATATTTGATCTGAATGTTTTCTCAATAATTTCTATAAGTCGCATTGTTTTACGCTAATTTATTAGCAGAGGCCATGGCCACCTTGCAGTGACTTCTAGTTTGGATGTATTCACTAGCTCTCCATTTTCTGCCACATATACTGCATCCAAGAGTGCTCTACATGTTAGTTTTATCATCATAGAGAAGTATAGTCTGTCCATGCGTAAAATAGTTTTTGCAGGTATCATGTTCCTATGAATTTTAAAGTAAACGATTCCCCCAAATAAGTTCTTTTACTCGTGGAACGAAGGTAAATTAATACATCCCTTATGGAACTTATCCTACACTTATTCCCATAGGCATACTTTGAGAGTTTATACATGGAGAAAATGAACTCTAACATTCCAATAACAATAATTTGTCCAGGTTCTGTAGAAACTGATATATTATCTCAAGTTTTAATTGGCAATCTTGGTGAAGTAAGTATTAGTCACGTTTTCTCTGGTAATGTTTCACTTGAATCATACCTACGCTTATTTAGACTTCATTACAGGTAAATAATAAACCATCTTCAAATAAAGTTAACAAAATAAGTTCTGCATGCTGCAGCAAGCTAATAGCTGTTGCATTGGCAAATAAACTTCATGAAGTATGGATCTCACCACCGCGTCTTCTACAAGTTACATACATGAAAGTATACTATCCCAATATTTACAAATTGTAAGTATAGTATATGATTGCTTAGGTTTTAATTGTCACTTAATTTGCACTTATTACCATGATGTTAATTCTCTTTGTAGTTTAATGAAGTGACAATACAGAAGTTTTAGAGACGACTTCCTGAAGAGATGCAAATTGGTACCAGGGTATAATCATTTTTTAAACACCAATTACAAGTTTTTGTACGTTTATGTACTTCTTTTACAGATTTGCATATACTTTGCACATAAATTTAAAAAGTTTACTATTTATTTTTTCACTGTTGAGTGTTCTAATAATTTTTGTCGCACTTGTTTACCTCGAAGCACTGCCATCTTAAATAATTTACAATAAAGTTCTATGGCAGATGGTGAATCATCATTCCCTGGAACAGGATAACTTATCAGATTTGGATTGCAGTTAGTGTCTACGATCCCCACAGTGGGTATACACATTTTTGCAGCGTTCCGCACTGCAGCATGCTCTAACAATACACCATTGAGCGTTGATAAAAATATGCACAGATCAGGAAGTCGCGTCGTAGATTTAAATTCCATTGTAGAATTTGTAAACGTTCCACCTCTCCACTTTCTTGTATGAGAGAACTCTTTACATTCTTTAGCAGTTTTGTCAACCAGATAAGAAAACTGGGGATTTCTACAGACAAACAGTATAATACCGTCTCTGAATGCAACATGTGCTGTAAAGTTTAATGCTTCTCTCAATAACTCTGCTGTTTGATCCAAGTCAATAATCAAGTGGCTAAAACGAGAGCCAAACAAAAAAGGACGCATTCGATTATCCAAGGATCCTCTCTTATGCCCAAGATGTACTTTTGCATCGAACAAGTCTTTAACTGTAAAAAGTTGATGTACTCCAAAGAAATCAGGATGCTTTAGAGGATCTACCGAAGATACTTCAATTTCTGCAATACAGATATTAACGTTCCACATACTATTAAAAACTAATATACTCCAAGGAACGTTTGTAATATAAATTTATATACCTTCTGTGCTTTGGATTTCAGGTTGGGATTGTGTTGACAGCTTTAATCGTCGAGAAGAATAAGCTCCAAGTGGTTTCAAAAGATTCCCAACAGTCAACACTATAAAATACATTAATAAACGTAAAGTATACCTGCTGTAAAGTATATATATATGATTTAAAAAATTTATTAACGCACTACTGGTGGTTAATGATATTCGTAATACCCCAGCCGACATCTTGCTATATTTTTAAAAGGAGTTCATAGTTAAAGAGCTATTTCAGCTTTGTTTCATGAGTCGTACGACTAAAATAACAGACTCCACATTGGCGGAATCTTATACGAGAAATGATCTTAACAAATGAGACGTCCTGTTTGCTATTTTACGTAAAGTCGTTTCTATAAGCCAATCACAATTATTTTCTTCCGTTTTTGTTGATATAATTCGCTTCTAGAAATGGCCCATTGTAGAACGGACTTAAGAAACGTATCGATAACCGGGATATATAATAAAAATTGGCAACAATTTGAAATATTCTTTAAAAAATTAATATTTCATAATCTATAGTAATGAGATCGGTGCTTAATCGTAAGTAATATTTATTAAATAGGAATAAATTTATTCAGCATTTCATCCACAGTTTTGTGACTGAACTTTGAAAATTATTTAAAGTCAAATTTTTCCCTTCTTAAATTATTTTTAAAAGTATTTTTTATTAACTCTTACATTGTTACGCAATTATATATACAAAATTATTTATGCCAACGTTTTATCAATACTTTTTATAAAATAATTTATTGGTCTGATATTGGAGCGAGTAGAGTATTTTTTGACACCAATGGGAATGGCCGCCCTTTAATAAAGCTGGACGTGCACAACGAGGTCGGTACGAAGGAATCACCTCCACATTTTTATTCTTGACAGGTAAATTCTCTTAAATATTGATCTTTTAGTGATTTCTGATAATAATGTTATTAATCTCTTTAAACGTGAGCATTGTTCATAAGATTAGAAAGTGGTATATTTAAAATCTCAACATATGTTCACAGCATGGTTAGACTATGAATGTAGGTTAAATTTGTAGTCAGAAAGTTACATTTATGCAATTACTGCTCATAAATAATACTTTTTTTGACAATTATAATAACATATAGGGCCTTTGATAATATTATGGTTATAAAACTGTAATGATGTCGTTGCTACTTCAAATATTTCATTTTTTAAATTCATTGTATTTCTTGTTATGTTACAATTTCTTCCTTATGTTTTTTTTATTAGAATATATTAAACAAATATTTAGCGGTCATTTTGTTTCTATCATTATTATTATTATTATTATTATTATTATTATTATTATTGGTGTTTGTTGTTGTTGGGTTTTGTTGTAGTATCAATAGAATAGTAACATATTGTACACGTATTCAACATTCAGTGTGACAAAGGCATTAGCATTATTCTTATGCACCTATAGAGAACTTATGAACATTAATGTTGTTTGTATAAAATAGATTGAGCCAGCATAAAATCTTGTCAAAATGCCTCCTAAGAAGTCCATAGAAGAGACCGACAAGCTCACTCGTATAGCCATTGTGAATTCTGATAAATGTAAACCGAAAAGATGCAGGCAAGAATGCAAACGTTCGTGTCCAGTGGTGAGAATGGGGAAGCTCTGTATAGAGGTCACTCCAAATAGTAAAATAGCTTCTATTTCGGAGGAGCTATGTATCGGATGTGGTATTTGTGTCAAGGTACAAAAATTAATTCTATTTTCTTCATGTGCTTGTATATTTCTATTGTAATTGTACATATGTTTTAAATACAATTGTATTTTTCTTACAGAAATGTCCATTCGAGGCTATATCTATCATTAATCTTCCAAGCAACTTGGAGAAGGAAACAACTCATCGTTATTCGAAGAATTCTTTCAAGTTGCATAGACTTCCTATCCCACGTCCAGGTGAAGTGCTTGGATTGGTAGGAACCAATGGTATTGGCAAGTCCACAGCTTTGAAGATTCTTGCTGGCAAACAGAAACCAAATTTGGGTCGCTTCACTGTAAGTCATCCTTTTTACAAAATACTCTCATACAACATAAATCTAATTACAATAAATATGTCTTCAAATTTGCAGGATCCTCCAGATTGGACAGAGATCCTTAGTCACTTTAGGGGCAGTGAGTTACAAAACTATTTCACTAAAATCCTTGAAGATGATCTGAAGGCTCTAATAAAGCCTCAATACGTTGACCAAATTCCAAAAGCTGTAAAAGGTACAGTCCAACAGTTGTTGGACAAAAAGGATGAGTGCGACAATCAGCAAGATATTTGTAGGATGCTGGGTAATTATTAACAATTACTTTTCTAATGAATTTATCTCAAATTTGAATCTAAATTTTGTATTTTTCTATTAGACTTGACACATATTCGTGATCGCAGTATCGAGGCCCTTTCTGGAGGAGAACTCCAACGATTCGCCTGTGCAATGGTGTGTATTCAAAATGGCGACATTTTTATGTTTGACGAGCCTTCTTCATACTTGGATGTGAAGCAACGACTGAACGCTGCCGTAACGATTCGATCATTAATTCATCCAGACAAGTAAATCACATGAAATTCATAAACTACTTCCCGACGACGTATTTTACTACGTTTATTTCTATTGCGTCTCTGTTTACTAGGTTCATCATAGTCGTTGAACACGACTTGTCAGTATTGGATTACCTGTCGGATTTTATTTGCTGCCTCTATGGAGTACCTGGTGCCTACGGTGTAGTCACTATGCCCTTTTCTGTTCGCGAAGGTATAAATATTTTCCTCGACGGTTTCGTTCCTACTGAGAATTTGCGCTTCCGCGAGGAATCTCTGGTCTTCAAGGTGGCAGAGAGTGCTACTGAGGAAGAAGTAAAACGAATGAATCACTATGAGTATCCAGCAATGAGTAAGACTATGGGATCCTTTACGTTAAATGTGGAGAAAGGTCAATTTACGGATTCCGAAATCCTTGTTTTACTTGGAGAAAATGGAACTGGAAAGACGACCTTCATTAGGATGCTTGCTGGAAATCTTCCTCCCGATGACGGCTCTGGTAAGTTTTACTTCTAAATCCAACAAACAGTCATTAACCTCTTTCCAGGGGATTTTTTTCTGTAGGAAATAAATAAGATAGAGAAAAAATAATCTTAGGTTTCTATCCTGAAAATCTTTATTTTCCAACAGGCAATATTCCCCAGTTGCACATCAGTTACAAGCCCCAGAAGATCAGTCCAAAATCTCAGGGTATAGTTAGGCAACTGTTGCACGAAAAAATAAGAGACGCTTACATTCATCCTCAGTTTATCACTGATGTAATGAAACCATTGAAAATCGACGACATCATGGACCAAGAAGTGCAAAATCTTTCTGGTGGTGAGTTGCAGCGTGTAGCAATGGCGCTCTGCCTTGGAAAACCAGCTGATGTCTATCTAATTGATGAGCCATCTGCTTATTTGGATTCCGAGCAGCGTTTAGTCTCTGCTAAAGTAATAAAAAGGCAAGTCAGAAATAATGTATCATGTACCGAAAACAATCCTTAGTACACAACGAAGATTATCTTCATGTTGGATAATCATTTTTCTTATTGCAGGTTTATCCTACACGCTAAAAAGACCGGATTTGTAGTGGAGCACGATTTCATCATGGCTACTTATTTGGCTGACCGTGTCATTGTATTCTCTGGTACGCCTTCCTTGGAGACTACGGCACACTGTCCTCAGTCTCTGCTGAACGGAATGAATCGCTTCCTGGAGCTTCTAGGTATTACCTTTAGGAGAGATCCGAACAACTTTAGGCCACGAATCAATAAGAATCAGTCGGTGAAGGTGAGAACGAGTTTATTTGTTAATATTTTAGCCTTGTTTTTAATTTGAAGTATTAACGAGTAACTGCGAATATTTTTCTCATAGGACTTGGAGCAGAAAAGAGCAGGACAATATTTCTTCCTGGAGGAATAAAATGCAGAGGTTCAGGACAGCTCAGGTAATACCGTGAAGGTATTTACAGTATATAATATGAAAAATATCTTGCGATTCTATTTGGATATCCATTCTTTTCTGTTGTTTTGTACAAACATTCGCGATTGACTTTCACATAACTTCGACCATTTTTCAATTCTCCAATAAAACGCAGTAGTTTCTAATGATTTATAATCATTTATCATTATCAATTTCCAAATACATTTCAACGAAAGTCAAAATATTTAAGCAAATGTCAACAGATATATTTCCAATCTGCTTAGTGGTATTTGAGAATAGGAATTCGTTCTGTACATATTACAAAAGAAACAATTAAGTATATATTTATACATATTTTCTTTCCGAGGGTCGCAAATGTATTTCGTGAAATTATACATACGTCTTGAATAATCACGAATTCTTAATGTACTATATGGGATAATGTGAGTTTTATTAATTTCTGGTATACTGTAAACTGATGTAATGGAACAAATGTTCATGGATTGGAACTCAAATCAACTGCTGATTCATAAGATACCAATAAAGAATTTAAAAAAAATGAAGGCAATTATCATTTTGAAGACGTTTTTAACGTAGATCATTTTTATTTTTTTTTAAACAATAAACAATCGAAGTACAGATAACAACGACATAACTACTCGCTGTGCACTCTAAGACATAGTAGTTAACTTCTTAATGGTTAACCATAAGATTAGAAATATCATATTCCTTTAGTGACATTGTTATTGTATATTTCTATTCCTTTATCATATGCATATATCAATTTTGTCATTCATTAACATAATATAACCTTAATAGTGACCCTTTCATTATTAACACTATGAGATCATTGTATCGACTAACTTAATAGTACATTTTCAATGATACTTGTCATACAGTCTCACTCATTCATCATCTATATAAGATATATCCTTGAAAAAGTCTGATTCTATCAACACATAGAATTCCCTCCTTCTATTCCTATTTAATTCTTAGCTTTTGTTGAATAATTAGATTAATTAAGAGATCGCCATTATCTCTTAGACTAGAAATTATTAAGCATTCATTCCAAGCATACGACTCTTCTTAAGTTTAAACACTTGGCACAATTTATTACTACTAAATGCGAGCTTTGTCACTGTCGTTAATGTCAACAGTTTGACAAAGCCTCATAATACTGGTTCGGTAAGTCCCATTGATTTTATTATAATGCCAAACTAATTTCATAAAGAAAGAAAGATATCTTACGTCTATCTCTTAATTGTAGGAAGACCAAGTATAATAAGGGAGTGCATAGCAGTGATAATGAGATAAGTTACTTGATAGAAAAGTTTAGATTCTCTATACAATTAGATGTGATACGTCGGCAGTGTAGGCAGCAGGGGACAGTCTAATGTCATCAGCTCTTGAGAGAGGTCGTTGTCTAATGTCACTGTCACCAGGCCAAGCCCGTCCAGGACTTCTTGGTGCCAAACTCGTCCTAGCAACCGTGTCAACTGCTAAGCTAACTGTTGCAGGATCATTTAAGCCATTGCTTTGAATTCTTCTTTGTGCTGCTATGGAAGCTCGCAATGTCTTGCGTTTCTAGAATCAAATGTATTTACAGACTGCTTAGTCGAGAAGGAAGTATGATTTTGCATTCTCATTCTTAGCTCTCTGAAAAATGACACGCTTAGCGAAATGAGCGCGAAGCTTCGTTTTAACAAAAAAAAACTCGAATATACTTTCGCGATAGTCTTTTAACATTAGTTTTGTTTTTGAAACTTTTACCAGATTTTATTAAAATCTCATCTTGTAATTGCTCTATTATTCCTTTTTTTGTTACGAGTCTTCTCGTTGTGTTATAAAATCGATGCTACCCTACTACTAGTTTAATTCGTACAGCAAGCAGTGCTGTGCCAAGCCAGAAAAATAATATCATGTACATAATTAATTTGCTAGATTTACTATTTGTAACTCAAAGTATAATGGCACTAAGTTAATAATTAATAACAGATTAGAATCGATCTACTGGATATTTAGCAAAGAGATAGAGAGAATCCTAGAAAGACTATTCATGAAATTAATTAATTAAAGAGAATCAGTCGATTATCTAATGTGTCTAGAATTGCATTTCTACTCTGTGCTATGAAGATAGCTTTGTGAATCAAATGTTACTGGAGTACCTCGTCACCCTGGTCGCCAGAAAGAAATGTAATACTTTTAAAAAAAAATCAGGATCTTGGAGAAATTCTTTCGAAGGACTATTTTTAATTGCTTTACCTCGATAGCTCCTCGCCATTTGTCAGCAGCGTGCCTTGCTAACTCCAATTTTTTTTGTTTACGAATCTGATGCTTCTTATAGGCCATTTCTATTATAATCAGTCCTATACCGCCTACTATCCCTGCACCGACCAGTATAAATACTCCAGCCATATTCTTCAGCCCCAAAGTATTTGGTGTCTTTTCATTCTGTTCGCACTGCTGAACATTTCTTTGTAATATCCAGTGATGATCCAACTCTTCCATAAAACCACCTGATAACATCGAAGCAATATATTATATTTGATATCTTTAAACTGTTCGGCAAGACTTACTCTCGTGAAAATCCAGTATAGCTAAAGTCACTGCATCCGCCCAGGGCGATCCTTTCTGTAGACCGATTCCATATCCTGAACGGCCAAACAGTTCACCAGCAGTTACTAATTCACAATCCTGAGCAGCCTCGAATTCCAATCGCGAACTGTCCCATATAAATGCCATAAGCTTCCTACAAATAAATCCAATACAAATTTTAAGTATTTATATGAGATCCACCGGTACCAATTTATAATATTATTATACCCTATTTTGACATCATGAATAGCTTCCTCCGCAGTGTCATAATTATTTGCTTCCATAGTACGATACATATTTGACAATTCCACCTGCCTTCTAAAATACATGTCTACGGCAGAACCCTTGACAGTAGCACAAGTTAAATTCTCCATAGTATTTCTTAGCTAAAATCATAAAAATTCAATTAACAATTTATAGCGTAAATTAATTTATTTTACTTACCCTAGCATCATTAATTCCAGTTAATTTAGTCTTAGGTCTTTCCAACACGAGGAAAGCTGCTAAGTTGGCAGTGTAAGATGCCACAATGATCATAGCAAATCCAGCCCAAACCATACCGAGTACACGAGCAGAGAAGCTTCTGGGTGTTCCTTTAATTAATATAGAATTGATAACGATTTAAGAAATTTTATATAAAACCTATCAGTTATAAGAAAAAAGGATATTTCTAAACATAGAAACCTTCTCCTATTCCACTGTTGAGTAAAACTCCCCAGGCGAACCATATCGCACTGGACAGGTTGAGTGCATCTTCCTCGGTGCCGTCAGTGTTGGCTAGCTTGAACCTCCCGAAAGGCGAGAACCGGTCGAGGAGGTACAGAACTAGTGCGACCACGTGCACCGACACCATCACCAAGATCCACAGGGTATTGCTGAACGGTTGTAGGAAAGAGACCAAAGTAGATGACCTGGACGGCTAAATAGTTCAAATTATTACATAGAGAAAGTATTGAGTGATTATTTATCATGTGTTTTCTCTATGTACTTTCTTCTCGAGGATGGTGATACCCTGGTATTTGAATGGTTTGCTAAATTCTATGAACTCGGCACGCTCTGGATTTATTGTTAATGGTGCTACTATCATATCAGCTCTTTCGTTTACAAGCTCACCAATCAGGCCAGTCCATTCTTTCTTTCCTCCACCTGTAATTTATTTCTTCAAATCTCCACTAGACTTAATAGATACTTTCTTCCAATCCTGTATAGAGTAACGTCTTACCAGAACTATTCTTGATCATATAATTTCCAAATTGGCCATCCGGAGACAGGGCAAGACTGTATGTAAAGTTGGTGGTTTTTGATAATGCTTTTAGTAGATCAATACAGTAACCTTTGCAGCAAAATATACGTGTGTCTAAAATAAAAATTAAGTAGATTTTATTATTTAGAAATAGCAGGTTTGTTTAGGCGTGCTATGGTTGTAATTGATTTACTGACTTTCATACTGGGTTGTATTAAAATGGGGACAAGGAATCTCGTCAGGTTGACACCACTCATTGTCCAGAGGTTCTCTGACATAGACAAATGGTTTTTCTTCTATGGTTAAAACTTTTAAGTGTGTCGGAATCATAAAACCTTCTGGTTTGGTTCGTAAACCACCTGGCCAGGTGATATTGTTCTCCTCTAGGCGCAATCGCATCTTGCTGATATTCTATAGGAATATTCATTTATAAGATAAAAATTCAAATTAACCTATTTCTCACTGTGTGGACTTACAGGGCAATAAAAGTACTGGCCAACAGATACCTGCTGATCATTTTTAATATTTATAACGTCGTACTCTGCAAAAATTCTGTCTCCGTTGTCATCAAAGGCGACTCTGCCAGTTGCTCCATTTGGTAAAACTTGACGTCTTATGTAACTAAAAGCAAAATTAATATTGTAATGAAGCTGATGAACAATGCCTTTTTAATTTCTGAACTTACTCAAAGAGCTTCTTGCCAGTTTCCCAAATAGAACCAGAGTTATCGCAGTCCTTAGGTGCCTCAGTAATGTGCTCCGTTTCATTCATATCTCTTAGAGCAGAGACCAAAACGTACCTTGAAATATTTGAAAAATTAAATACTATATCCTCTGATAAAATACTCTCATTAAATATTTTTAGACCTACAGGCTGTCCTTTATGTGAGCCTTTTCCTTTGTGGCATTTATTAATTTCAGGCCCAGAAGCCCTTCTGGAACATTTGGTGCTTCCAAAGCTTGTTCAGTCACAATCCATACATATCCGGAACCAGTCATGTTCAAAGCAGCTGCATCTCTGAAGATGACTCTGGCATCCGTCTTCCTGCCAATAGAAAATCAAATTGCTTTGCTCTATTCTATAATGGTAATTATAATTTTTCCTTGTTCTACTATTATACTTACGAGGCATACATAAGACAGACCCTGGCTTGGGCACTCTTCATATCCATAAGTTGTTTTGTAAAACTCTCCAAACCTGGTTCGAATTCAATAACGGATTCCACCTGTACCAGAACACTTAGAATTAGTTTATTTCTTACAGTGTAATTGCCTAGAAAATATACAAGTAGTTTATATGGAGGATTTGATCAAGTTCTACAATTGCTTTTGTTAGGAATGTTTAGTCGTTTTCTTTTAATTTTATATATGCACTGGATATTACATGCTTGTTTGAAACTTGAAAATAATTACAGCTTATATACCATTGATTATAACTTTTTAGGGATAGTTGGACTTTGATTATGGATGCACATTTTTTTCAGAGGGTTGCTAAAACAATAGACATTCGTACAACACAGTTTACCAACATATTTCTAAGGACAGATAACTAAATCAAGACAGTTGCTGTTAGGGTATCAGTTTAATTAAATTAATAAATTCATTTAGAACGTAGTATTTATCAGTAGCATACTTACCGGTAATATTAGGAAGTTCGATTATTCGGTAGATTTAGAAATCATTAAGTACTACACATTATGAGATGATAGCATGAGAGCAATGGCAAGAGAAGGAAGACGTGTTTACAAATTTTTATCATTTTCATTCACCACTCGTATCATCACTCCAAATCCAATCAGCTGCTTCATGCAGAAATATGATAGAATCGTTCGTTACTCCGATAGAGCCAAGTTTACGTATTCGTTTTTTTTAAATCAAACATTTAGAAATTCACTTGCCAATCGCCAGTAACGAACGTACTTGGTTGCACCAAATTGTCATCCACGTCCTTGTTAGTCATTCGATGGTTTTCTAAATTGAACCATCTTTTCATAACAGGTAAAATAAAGGAGTGGATATCAAATGGCCACCACAGCAGCATAAAGCGTGCAAACGATCTATGACATTGTAAATCTGAACTCATGCGAAGGAGAGTGCGCAACCCACATGTACTTTGATCTCCACGTCGTCCTCCAAACTTTGTGAGGTAGTTTGAAACCGACCGAGCAAAGCCCTGCCGTCGGTGTCTGAGCTGTGGATGAAGATGACTTTCATATAGTTGAAATGTTTCAATAATTCTACCCAAACGTCAGCCTGATGCGAGTATGGCGGTACAGTTCTTAGGAAGGAGACATGAATGTTCTGTAATTATTTTGTAATAAGTTAGTGAAATACTTACGTATGAATAATATTTACTACATACTTTATCTGAGAATGTTGAATCTCTCGATGATATCCCTATCACTGGTATATGATAGAATCCACTTGTGTATGATACCGCAGCTGGTGATAAATCCCCTGTTAAAGGATGGGATACTACTACTGCGTAGACTCTTCTAGCAATTAAAGAATTGCAGACACTCAGTGCAGTCCTTATTGGATTTGAATCCATTTCTATGACTGTGTGATAATATGTCACTCCTTTATTAACATATTGAGAGTCAAAATTTAGATGCTGTAAAAATAAGACAATTTTCTTAACAAAAAGTTCATTGCTTTGCACTTAATAAACTTCTAAGGATAATATATCTCATGGCTTACATCGATGGTCTCATTGAAGTGTGCTTCGCTCTGGTTGTTAGAAAGGACTCCACCGATATTGAAGTATTTAGGATTTTCGTAAGAAGGAGAACGGTCTGCTGCAATGATGGTGATGCATATTTGCAATATTGCAAATTTATACAGAAATATTCTTCGGAAGGAATCCATTCTGGGGTGTTGCCCTCCACCCTAAGGTAAGAAAAAAATATTTTTTATTCAATTATATGAATATATTGGATGAATATATTAAACTTCTATAGTATCAAATAGAATGACGTTCAAATATGTAGAAAATATAAGTTACTTCTTAACTATAGTAACATAACTAGATGATATTTTTACCATTGTTCTCCAACCGTTAGGATCCTGCAACCGCAATTACATATTAGACTCCACAATTCATCTCACGTTATTTTTTCATAGTTGTCAAATATGAGAGATGACAAGAACGGCCAAGCCCAAACAAGATGAAATCACCCCCAAAAGATGAACAGAAACGGTGAGTGCGAGAGGAGCGGTAGAGACGTGCGCTTAGGAAACTCATTGATCCATTCGGATGCTGCGCATTTTCGACGCTTTCGCTATTACTCTTCTGATATGGGGTATTCTTCTCTATCTCCTCTTATCCTTTTAGATATAAAACGATTCTAATAACTTAGATTTCTTCATCTTGTTGTATTGGTTGCACTTATTTTGACTTTCGGTAACACTTAAAAAATCTTTGATTGGCAAAGTTATAGATAAATTTGTAGATTTGTCCATGAATCATAAAAATAGTGAATGTAATAAATAATTCATATAATCTGCAATTTTTTATTCACATGACAAATTTATGATCAACCTTCTTATAATAGCTATATCAAATATTAGTCCTGGAATTATTCTTTTTCCCTGTTCATAAAAGAAATCATTGACAAGATTCTATTAAAATATAATGAATGTAGGAACATAATAAATAAAAATATTAATTTTTTCATCCGCAAATAAATTTTTATTTTGTAATATTAATTGTTAATACATATTTTATACAGTGTACTTTTAAATGAGGTTTAGTTTAACCGCCATCTGAGACTTATTGTTTTCTTGAAATATGTATACAAAATAGAAAATGTCAAATATCCTTTGAAATGTAGGATAAGCGAAATTGAATCAAATAGAAAGCTAGCCCGTATATATTATTTGTGAATAAGGTAAACAAAATTTAGTATAATGAAATCGTACAATCTTAAAATTATAAAAACTGTCCTTGGCGCTGTAAACTGTTGTAGGATTTGTGAAGATTTAGGCTTCTTGGAGGATAAGTTATTTTGAAATCTGCTCTGATCTGCTCATTCGAAAGAAAACTCTCAGGGGAAGAAGATTCTCCTCCCGTACGGGAGGAGGAATCATTCGTTAGGTAAGTCGACTTTAAACGTCTTATAATTTTCTAATATTTTCGATTTTAGTCACTTTTATGAACGCAATTGCAATTATTTTGACCAATGCTATGTACAGTATTTTGAAATGATAACGCCTGCATTCATTAGTAGCTGTGATATACCTATGTGTTCTACGCATTTCTGAAATTCAAGAGCTATTTTGTATCATTGTTTAATTATGAAGAGTTAATTTCGTTTGTTAATAAACAATGAGTGGAATACAATAGAAATTTATTTAGTTCAATATGGCGAAAACTAAAACCATTAGTAAAGTTTGTCCAAAGTGTGAACAGCAGGTAATACTTAATGCACTTGTTTGCTTCTATAACCTCTATAGTAGCAAAAGTTTAGATTTAGCTGAAAATGGTTTTTTCAACTATTTGACGTTTAGTAGTGATAACGTTACCTTTTTTAAGTCTAAATTTTCTTTTATCAATGCTTTGATTGTAATAAAACTGAAATATTTTGATATTAGTAATATCAATACTTATTTCCTTGTTTTTCAATGAACTGATAAGTATATAGTTGTATGTTATGATTGCAGGTCCCTGTAGCTTGCAAGGCTTGTCCTTGCGGACATTCATTTTTCAATGCTCGACGAAGTTCAATCAAGAGTCCACCAAGCCCCGATGGTGGTGTTATGAAGACTAGAAGAACGAACCGCATAAAGCGGGAGAAACCAAACTACTATGATGCATTGGAATATGACAAGCAAACAAAACAAAGTGCCAAGGTACATTTGCTTCATAATTATTCCATACTTATTCTTAAGCATCAAATATAACTGATGATTTGTGTGTCAGAAAAAAAGGGCTGCTGAAACTGGAAACGACATTGACTGTAGACAATTAAATAAGAAGAAGAAGCGGAAAGGGAAAGGCAAGGGTAAAGGCGGTGGTAGCAGCGGTGCTGGGGATGAGGATGATGAAATGGAAGGTGTTAGTGGACTATCTCCTGACAAACAGCTTACATGTTCTCTCATTTTACAAGAACTGAATAATAAGATGGGCATCGTTGCCTGGAAACCAGCCTGACTCCGTTGTATTATTCTGCAAAATTGCTGGCGTAATTAGAATAATGTTGTAAGTAACTATCATGTAAAATATCTATTAGAATTTCTCGTGACATTGACGACGATACGCTGTATTGTACTTTGCTGTAATTATTGTTAAGATGTTAGACAAATTTGCGAATATCGTTACTAGCCGTGGTTAATTGATCGATTCTGTGACTTATTATAGTTGTGTAAATATTTAGGGACGAGTGTACGTGTTTGCCTCTCGTTTGCAACCTGTCAATAATAGATAAGAGCAGTTCATAACTTCAGTTCTTGAGTACCCAACTTCACATTCAGCAAATCTATTCGATTCGGGTGTCCTGCAGTCGTGGTACTTAGAAATACCCACGTATAAATTAGTGCTATGATATTGAATGTGATATTTAGCACTTCTATTACCATCTGTATATTTGTTTCCCGTATAACAATAGATATACCAGGAATGACAGTTTGTAATTTGCTCTTGTAAAAGTGCGCGATGAAGCTGCAAAGTGAAATGATTTAATCGTCCAAATCAGAATTTCAGAATTTGCAGCAAATTTAATATCCTCGTGCACAGATATGAAGTAGCAAAGTTTCAAACTAGTATCTTAAAGAATTTGTGATATTTCCAATAAATGTTAACTCCTCAAGCATTCATCGGTCATGAATTTCTCGAATCCATAGACTGCTGCGAAGCATACTCAATATTTTTTTGTTTCTTTATTTATCTCTTAGCTAATCCGATGCGTAGAAATTAACATTTCTTTTTCTTTGTTTCATTCACAATTATCTTACCTTATGGTCTTGAGACTCTGTGTCGCTGTGTCAGATCTCAGTGTCCTGTAATTACGAATATAACTTTTACAAAACAGTTTGCAAGCGACGTGAATGCAAAAATTATGTGCACGCTGATAAAAATTAGCTAGATAATAAAATTGTATATGATAAGAGGATACAAACAAATGATATGCAGGAGTTAATAAACGTGATAAAGGATAATTAATTGTCTTTAGTGTATATTTCTCATTCGCAAATCTGCACGATTCGTTTCTTACATACAAGTAAATGTCTACAATCCAGAACATTCTGATATCTTCGTCAATATTGCATGTATACGACAGTGAATCGCCTGCTTGAAGTATTGACCCTAATTATAAGATGAAGATGATGGAAATACGGTAGGTAAAGAATACATAAGTTTCCTTAATACCGTTTCTCATTTTTCAATATTATGATACACCGAGTGAATACGTGATACAAAATAATTTATAATATACTGTGGTCCTACTATTCGCACCAAGTACTAAGAGCATTTTCTAAAATATTTAGAGCTCTTGCACCGACGGACTCGCATGCAATGATAACGATACTGTCCCTCTCTTTTTCTCTTTTACATTCAATCGTGATATTCCAGATCCTTTTTTATTTTGTTTCCTATATACTTTTGACATTGCATATAACCATAGAACCATTCCACCTTGTTTACCAGTGGAAAATAGTCTTACAAAAGTAACTTATTTAATCGTATGTAATAATTAAAGAATCATACTACGATTACCGGTGCGGTACCATTTGTGCTGATAAAATACTAAGTACATTTTAAAAAAAATTATGCATGTCCCGCAGCCGAAAATTTGCTTGTACTATGGTAATCGCAGTCATTTTTATTATTCTTTTTTTTAAATATCCCTATATTTTATAAGGCAAGAATACTTTTCCTAGAGAATTCGTCGGTCCGCGACAGAGTGTCACTTTTATATTTTCAATTATCCATTTTCCTTATTTTGTTTCTTCTTTGGAGTATCCCCTATTAATAGTTCGGGGCCCTTTTCATGAAGTCGACGAAGATTATGTCTAATAATAAGTGAAAAGAGACTTGGGCCAATGTTTTTCTACTCATTTTGAATTCTTTAGGCATAATTGACTGGCAATAATATTAACGCAGATGAATTAATTGCATTCAAGAAAGGCCTCTTTTTAGAAACGACCTATCTATGTTTTTCATTTTACATTCGAATCACGCTTAATCTCAAATCTTATTGCAGAGTACATCTCTGGCATAAAAGATTTGTAGATTCCCTGTTTTACATTGTTCACAAATAAAATCTTTCTTGCTCTCTTAAGCGTATCGTGACATCGTGTAATGATATCTTGGATTTATCTGCTTTTTGTTCTTTTATATATTTCTTATTCACTTAACTGTCCCTCTTCTACATCTAATATTATAGTAAACCTCGCAACAGGATAATTGGTTCGAATAAATGGTTTATGCCGACTGTCTTCTGGTAATAAATAATTCTCAAGGATCTGTCCTTTAGGCAAAGGAAAAGAGACACGTAGAATTCCCATAACAATTATAGACTGGAAACACTTTGCGTTAGTTAAATATGAATTTGGGAATGAATTGGAAATAACGTAATGGAGATTGATCTGTAGATAATAGTGTAAGATCAAGGAATACATTTTAATAATCTAAAAGGATTTGCTATAATTTCACGACTCTGCCAGCGTTCTTTATATTTTTCTGTCGTCTTTTTATAAAGGGCACGAAGCCCCAGAGGGAAGCACCGGCGACGAGGATGATCCCTAAAATAGTAAATATGGGTCCATAATTTCCAATCTGCTCAAAAATTAAACCACATATCGGTGGACCGACGAGCTGTATGATTCCATTAACGAAAAGAGATATCCCATAGGATGACGTAAGCTTCTCAGATCCCAGCATGTCAGCCATGATAACAGCAGTTATGCCAACATAGATACCAGAAGCCAATCCGAAAATGCCACAGTAGACCGAGAGCATAACGTAAGAAGTAGCTACTGGAAGTATCGCCAGAGATATTCCCGAGACGAATAAACCACCAACAAAGTACCAATGTTTAGGTATTATCTTCACATCGGATAGTGCGGATCCTCCTATACGGCCAATGAGATCGAGTACAGAGACTGTTGACAACAGGAGAGAGGACATTTTCTTGTCGAAGCCCAAAGAGTTGGCGTAAACAGGCAGAAGGATGACAAAGTTCGTGTAGCTCACGGCGTTAGTCGAATTTGAGATCAGAATAACAAGGTAAATGGGATCCTTGAGAAGACTGAAGTCGAAGAATTTATTCTGAGGCTTCTCTTTCTCGGTGATTGTCTTCTTTGGCGACTTCTTGAAGGTGCTGGAGATGGCGTTCAGAGTCAGAGTGGAAGCGTACTCTGGGTGGAGGGCTGATAGCGTGCTTCCATGGTATGGTGTACTGATGTAGTTAAACGATGATGTACTAGGTGATTGTGCTGGAGCTCTTCTCCTAGAAAGTTTTCCACTCTCAAAACCACCACGTTCTGGGACTGCATAAAGTGCTGGTGTGCTATGCATTTGTCCAGCTATATCCCGTCCATTGGGTACACTGATCTTCCTTGTTCTACCCTGGATAGGTGTGTTCTTATAGTTCTCCAGCGCTACGCTGGAAGCACTTTTTGGTACTATGGGTGCAGCCTTGCCGTTTGAATTTGATATTATTGGAGGGCTGTTCAGCTTCTTTTCCTCGTCTGAACTCGTCACTTTTATAGATACTGCATCCATGCTTTCCTGACATTCAGGATTCTCGACGACTGGGACTAATTTCATGTGTTTTTCCACTGGTTCGTATAGTAACGCACTGGCCCATACGTTTAACGTTACAGCACCCATTATTAATACGGTTCCCCTGAAGCATAAAATTATTCAAGATTTGTATAAATACCAAACATTATCAACTATCAATGGTAACTGGGAGTTACCTGTATCCGTGTTCTTGAAGAAGAATGCCCAGGACGGGGGGTAAGATTATGGAGCCAAGGGCACTTCCGGAAATACAAAGTCCGTTAGCAAGTCCCCTCAACCTTTCAAAGTAGGACGTGACTATGTAGACTGTTGGCGGAAATGACAGTCCGGCTCCTGTGCCTACCAAGACTCCGTAGCTGAAAGTATTTTTAAAAGTAAAATATATTGTTTCAATATGTTAATAAATCATAGATTTCGTTTTTATATTTACCTAATACATAAAAAACCAATAGAATTTGCAAAGTAGCTCAACATCATTCCCACGGCTGCAAATGTACCACCGATAAGAGTCACCGTGCGATACGAGTATTTAACTGAAAGAATACTTGACAGAGGACCTGTGGAAAAACGTAAGATTGCATTATTAGTTTTAGAAACAAAATATTTCCTTATTATGTTATAATGAACAATTTAATGCTGATTTATTATTACCCAGGGAACTATAGAAAAAATAACAGAGAGCGGGAATCCAGGCGGCTGTTGCATGTGACACTTCGAATGCCTCAAGAAAATCGATCATCAGAACTCCAAAGGATTTGACTGTTCCCGGGATGAGAACGTTTACCATGACGGATGCCAAGAGCACGAGCCAGCCCCATCCTCCATCAGGTGGCACGAGCTCCCCCTCCGTCACATTTTTAACTGGAAATTAAACAAATAGGGATTAGTTCAACAACGTTATCTCAAAGATAATATAGACTGAAAAGTTACATTATAAAGTATTCTCGGCTAAATATTTTCACAAGTCTTACGAATTTCTGTTCCATTCTGTTGTAGAAATCTGTTCAATTGTTATATCTATATTTATGGTGCTACAAGAAAATGGGACAGGAACTTGTATAGTTTTTTGACAGGATTGACTCTGATTCATAGGAGTTTCCTCAGCAATGAGGAGACAGCATTTTGCTTAGAAAAAGAAAAAAAGCCAAAGAGACGAAGATCACATTGTGTGAGTTAAAAGATTGGCTATCACATTCTTGATAACTGCATGCATATTCCACAATTAACGAATAACATGAGATGCAAAAATTATTCAGAATTGGTCTGCTGTGGTATTCCTAGCAGGTTTCATATTTCAGAGCTCCTGTCTCCTTGAAATTTAACCTTTTGAATAAATGAACATGATAAAACAATTGTATTCAATTTAATTGACACTATTGCAAAACTCCAAGGAGCCTTTTTGCATTTCACAATGTGGTAAACTACACAATTTTGAGTGTGTACAAGTTAATATCGGCAAACGCAATAAGAACAGGTAGATTTAATTATAAATAAAGCTATTCTTAAATATCGCTTATCAGGCTGACAAATATGTAACGCAAGGGATCAATGTCCATTTGCAATTGTCTCTCGAGTTCATTTGCCAAACAATGAAAAATTGGCAATGTGCCCTGGCGCAAATCTTGAATCTACAGTGCCTGCGTACCAATCAATGTGATTGATCTTTGATCATTGGTTATCGGCCTGCTTATTATAAGTAAGCATGATCATAGTTTGTTTAAGAAATATATATATATGCCCACATAAGAGTGCATGTAATTCAAACGATAGAATATCACAAAAGGAAGAAATTCTACGACTAGTGAAATATCTAAATCAACAAAATTCTTGATACAATATACATTGCATATAATATGATACAAAAACGTTGAAGGATTTCTCACAAAACGACAATACTTGCTAAATGCAATGCTTTAGAGAAAATATTATTTATCTTACAATGATTAGCATATTTTTTTCTGATTTGTCTTGGGTAATAATGTGATCAGAGAAAGTTTTGCCATTGTCAGCTATGAAAGCTATCTCACATGTTAAACTAACGATTTCGCCTTAAGGTCACGAACAGATAAACCAGGTCGTAGAGCTAAAATTTGCACAGTGGAAATTTTTCTAGTGGCCTGTTCTGCGTTCGCCCATGGCCAACGATAAATACATTGCAAATAAACAGACAGGTTCGTACATAATAACGAGGTATACGCACGTTTCACGCCATTGCATAATATGTTACGTGGAGAATGAATAGAATGACATAAGCGACAAGACTGGCTACCACAAAGACCTTTATTTTTTTATTATCCACCAGCTCGCCACCGTACCTCAAGTTCAACCAATTTCAATTTCTGGCCAGTTTTTTGGCCTCGTCACAATCACGTTAAACTACCAGCTTCTTTTGTCAGTTCATTCTCGCATTTATAATTTCCTAAGAATATTTAACAAATCCAAAGCAGTTGTCAAGCAATCCGATTATAGAGCAGTTTGCTTATCCGATTGTTAGTTCTCTTAAGCATCCATATTATCCTCTTAATCTCTCACTAACAAAGTATTTAAGTATCCATTCTTCGATCAGTAACTCCAATTTAAAGATAAGATATATACAAGTAGATCAGGGTTTAGAAATTTAGAGAGTAATTAAATTTTTATTTCATTATTTTTCTCCTGATCACTCAGTGTACAGAATAATTTCTTCTCTGGTCTCTGTCGCATCTACCATGCAAACAAGAAAAAGTGTGACAGAGCTAGTAAGAATTCCAAGAATGGAGTACACAACGTTCCAAAAGAAATTAGTGAAGCACGTCGAAAGTTCATTATAAATCAGCCATACAGCACAGAGTCCAAAGGCTGCAGAAATTATATAACTAGCTTTCTTTGATACTGACGTCAAATAACATTTGCACCAATTTAACAGGACTGCAGTTCTGTCCTTTAATTCTATCGTAGTGGATCTGTCGATACGTTTTCCATTCCCTCTTATCAGGATATCCTGCTGTCCAGTAATTAATAAATTTCCTTTAAATCCTCGTTCCAAATTTATTAGTTGTTGTGTCGAATGACTGGCTCGAACGTTTTTCGTAAGATCCAACAACTTTTCCTGTTTGATATTTTTTTGTCTAGCCTTTTCGATCCGGTAACGTACGTTTCCACATGGTGAACACCGTTCGGTCATTTTTTATTAAAATACTGCTTTATGATTTTCAAAATTAGAAGACATCTTTATTAATGAATAGGAATTAGCCCTTTAGGTTATTTGTCCTGTCATTATCCTATAAAACTAATAATACAGCTCCATCGATTAATCGCTTTCGTACTGTCTTATTAAACAATATCGACATACTTCAAATTATTCTATATACCTTATGTCAATACTCATTAATTACATATGTATCAACATTGGATTGTCAGAAATCTCATATAAACTTTTAACGAGAATCCTGACTACGATATATGTTGCAAATCGCTAGGAACTTTCTGAACAACATATATGTATATATATACATATAGATGGTACGTTTGCGTGAAGAACTCTATATAGATATATTCACTGTGCGAATATTAAGAGTACATTTATAACGATATATCAATATCCACGTGTTAAAAAGTTAATTGACCTTGTGTGACGCTAATCAGACATAAGTTACCCGATATACATAGTCATCATATGCGTTGGAATTTAAGCGTATCTTATCAGTTTCTCGAATTAGAAATAAGGATATAAAATTAGCCATTGCTAGAATAAATATAAATATATTCATCATCAAACGGCATATAGTACTTACTCCTCCCTTGTCGTAAACGAAGCCCACGAGTTGGGAGTTTGTAAAATAGACTTTAAGGGTGCCGAATCAAATTTTGATATTTTCATCTTTAAAATATTATTAGGACCACCCACTCGCGAAATTATATTTTATTTTAACGTTTCATTAGTTTATCTCGAGTAGAGACACTTGAGATTAAATACAACACACGTGTCGTATTCCTGCTGAAAACACTTTGGTTCTCTAGATAACTGATAAAATTGATTATATCCAGAAGATCGAAGCTATTGTTCGTTTACCATGTAGTTCCAAAGGTGTACAATTTCGTGAAACTTGACTGTTTTGAATTTTTCCTAGACTAAAATCAAAACTGTTTATATGCAGCACCAATTTTAGCCAATTGATCCAGACAGTATGGAGTGTGAAGATTTTTATTATTAAAAATACAAAATAACTTGACACGCTTGTAACTGGATGTCTATGTTAAAAAATATTCATATAAATATATATAGATTCGCAAGTCGCGCTGCCAACTCGACCACCCGCGACGATACGAGCCTTTGGGTTTATTCCATAGCGCCTCATGGAATATTCCACTCTAGGGCGTCGGCTACCCTCCACCTATTCAGTCAGCTTGTCGCTCTTCTTTTATTAAATTAATTCCTCTAACAGCGCTTTAGTAATTTCTCTGTTTAATCTCTCTCTATTTTATTAGCTGGTACCGACTTTCACGTTATTCAATACATACACGCATTCGTCCTATATGTATGTATAGTAAAAACTTAGGCAGGTACAGCTAAAGAGTTTTGGCACTGATTCATGCTTCAGTACTTTTTATATATTTAACAGGTACAATATCTGTTTGTCTCTAAGCATATAGTAATCTCCCACTGTTAAAGTAAATCTTTCATGTCGAAGCACGGAGATCCTGAAACCGTTACTTATACTTTATCCCACGTTTGTTCTTATATGTAAAATAGGTTTTTTTGTATAACGTTGGCACTGTAGTTCATGTACTCTATCCGAATAGATTAGGCGCAATGACATGGCACCAAACATGTTAGTATGCCAAATCAATACCTTGCCATATCGCTAATTCGTCGAGTTGCCAATTCATAGAATTGTTGTCTGACCCAAAAACCAAATATTCGTATCTCATTTCCAAGTATGATTTTTTTCACCGAACGTCAATTTATCCGAATCGTTATTATATATAAATTCAATTACACGAGGAGTAACTTTTTTGAAATTATACATTTTATTCGCGTCTGATCAATGAACTGGTTTTTTAGTTTGAGATAGATCACGGACTTGCGACACTACCAAATACTATTTTTACCGTTAAATGCTATATGAAGGACGTTGCAGTAACAACGAAGCTTTATATACGTATGTATATGTATATTTGCACAGATAAGTAACAGGGTGATTCAATTGACAGAATATAGATAACCATAAACATATAATATCCAGCCACAAAATCCCAAAGGAACAATATGGAGTTTATACTCCAGAACAGTTTATAAAAATGGAGGAGTATCAGAATGACGTATATATGTAGATCAAAATAAATATTTTCAAAAAGTATCCTTTTATACTAGATGCCTTAATCATGAAATGCCAATGAATGTCTATAAAGATATTTCCTACCAAAAGGCAAGAGATGCTCATGTATTGCATAACGGGTGAATTACAGCTTGTCCATTATTTATGTCATTTTAAAAACAGTAAACTGGTTTACATGATTGTATCAACTTTTCATATGAATATACATATATATGTATGTATTATCATACATGCATAAGAATCTAAACGCCGTTAAACGTGTTTTCAGTTCTTTTTATTCTTATTTTGTACAAGATTTCTAATCTTTTTAGGAATATTTCTAAAACTTATTGTAAACATATTCGAATGTTTTATGCTGCATGGTTTTTGTCAGATGTTTATTAAAGCATCCGATTGCTATTGGTTACTTTTGGGATATATTGTAATGAAAAATTTGACTGGCAGACTACTATATAAATATGCATATTTTTTTTTACAGAAGCTCTGTGAAAGGTCAGGGTTGACAGTATCCTGGGAAAGTGGATTGGTGTGCAACATTATCTATTCTACAAGTTATTGTACATGGCCAAGCACGTATTCTTAATTTAACGCCAGAAATAAAAGCTGAGGACTCTTGAATCAAGGAGGCTATCAGCATTAGTTACTAGATGTAATATTTTTTTGAAACTCAATAACGAGATTTTTAGGAACGAAAGAAGATCGGCAATTATTATAAAATTATTGATACTTTGTGTGTGTGTGTGAGAGAGAGATATGAGATAAATATAAATATGGAGCAATGTAAAGCTGTTGTCGATCCGTTGAGAATTATTCTTGTTAAAAATTCATTAATTGACTGGGTCAAGGGTTCTTTTCAAAATGAGAGAAATTCCAGTTAAATATAGAATCTCTGAAGTGTCTGTTCTTGTCATCAGTAGTGTACAAGTGATGTGATATCATATACATAGAGAAAAAGTCTGAATCATCCAACCAAATTCTACTGAATTTTGAATGGTATAAATTCTATAGAATCTATACCTATAGATATAGAACTTTCAAGTTATTAATTTCATTTCCATTATTCATGAATTCATCGTTATATATATATGTATTTTCCAAAGATGTTTTTAAACCAGTGTTTATTCTCGTAGCATAAGACGAGCGCATAGTCAAGTTAAACAATTGGGTGTGCAAGGAGTGCAATATTTAGTGGCGGCGGGACAAGATGAATAATATTGATTTGCAGAGTATAAAGGAAAATGAAGAAAATATTTTGCGACTAACAACGATGGAAGAGTGAAGAACTAGAAATCAAATAGTGCTTTAAGCTGAAGATTAGCTCCTTACTAAGCGCACTCTTGGTCATTTCTCCTTGCTGACACTGCACGACTCATCTTCTCGTGTAGTTTACCATGAACAATAGTAGCAAGGACGTCTGAGCGTCGCGACGCCCGACTTCCCTGTCTCCATGGCGTCGAACTTCTCTGACTATTCCAGCAGCCTCAAGTTCCACTCAACCCCCTGGTTCGCGTTGCTAACAGGTTAGTTTTCTCGTGGCTCGTTCCACTGCGCTTGTGACATTTAAGCAGCATTCACAATGTCTTTCTTGAGCTGCATAGAGGATTTTTTCTATTTTCAATACCCATAACAAAGAGCATTGCCAAAAATGTGATACTCTGTGATTTTTAATGCTATTAACTGTGATTACTTTTAAATGGATTTAAATATTCTCAAAAAGTATATTGTTCTGTGTCCATTTCATATGTTGTGAATGACTATACAAACAGAGGATGAAAGTGGGTTTGTCATAAAATTTTTTTTTAAATCCAAAGAAGAACAAAATATTAGATCAATGTTATAGTAAAAACTGCTCAAAAGCCCATGTACATTGAACAAGTTGTCAATTAATACACAAACGAAATACAACTGACAGTTGTCAAAATACCTAGACAAATTTCACCACTGTATCCTATTCAAAATCCTGTAAAATTTCAAAATGAAGCCATAATGCAACTGATAGGCCGTTAAATAGGATATCTAATAGAGTGTAAATTTACGGTTGATATCATCCACAGCGCAACGTCTAAATACGACGTTGTCTGCTCAATTGAGCAATTTTTCACGATCTTACATGTGGAAGGACACAAAATTCCTGTTGCCAGTAAACACAATATAAATTATTCATCGATGAATACCCCGCCATAAAGGTGAATTTAGTTAATTTAAATATTTCATATTTTTAAAACATCAATGCACCAAATGTACATGAATTATTATGCTGTTAGTACTGGTCTTTTATTGGCCATATACCGTACGTATTCAGATCCAATATTCAGACATGTATTCCTGTGCACGTGCATCATATCAGCGCCACCAAGTCATACATTCTCAGCAGTGTGATAAAGTAATAACGTGTCCAAGGAAGTATAGAAGAATTTATCTAATGTTAAAGCATGTACGTGAGCAACGAATGTGATACAGTATGTTCAGATATGTGTCAATCTTCAAGCAGATGCTTCGCGAGGCCCTATATTATTATTGAACCATGGAAAACCCTCACGGTAGGCATTATCGAGCGTCACCGCCTGCGGGAGGGAAATTCGATTCCCCAAGAGTCTGGGTTATGGCAATAAAACACGAAGCTCACTTATTACTCAGAGAAGGTGAATGTGTTTGATATGGTTAGTGTTCGCAATATTATTAAATACTTTGATTTCAACCAGGATTCCCTCTCGTCGCGCTTTCCTGGTCAGTACTGATTGTTTTACCCAGACGCCACCAGGCAATGTCGGCTGCTGTGGTCGAAGCTTGCGCATAACCTCTGCTCTCGTTACAATTCTGCATCTATACTTTTCTCTTGGACAAATGCTTCATTGACAAGTAGCTTGTAATACCTTCAAAATTTGCCTGCCATACAATATATTTCTGCTATACGTGGATTTTGTTTCTGGCACAGAATCATAAATAATTTTTCATATATTCTCTTATCGCTTGACAGCAACAGAGTAATAACGCATTATATGAATTGTCTGCAAAACGATAAAAGTATGGTATCATTTGTTTATAAATTTGCAGCAATACGTGATTATACGTAGATGTTGAGCGACAAGCTAATAATATATTTTTTCAGTAAATCTTTGTTGGAAAGCAAGTCAACCGTTTTTCACTGACACGTTGTGTTATCCGGTGTTTGACGAATCATTTGATATTCCTATTCCATGACGCAAAATTATTTTATAAGTTTTCCTTGTTTCATACATTTTTCTTTTTCTTCCCCTACAGCTCATCAGTCATAAATACTGTGGGAGTCTTCGCGAGCGACATGTAATTATTCGAGTAATTAGCATTACTCAGATAAGCATTGTGAATTGCTTACAATAAATAGAAATAGTCGCATCACGGCTGAGTTATTTAACGGACAATTGTATATTACGATATGAGGGAGCTTTCAGTCAATAAATTATTTCTCGGTTTGCCGTCGCTTTGTCTCTAGGAGCATGCGCATATAGCGTGACTGTTGCACAGAGCGTGAACACGTGGAATTTTTGCGAGTGGAATTTTAAGGAAAATTTTGAGCCTAGAAGCAAAAGTAATAAACAACTAAGCTTATTGGTGTGACATATATGTGATCTAAAAATGTACAGCGCATTCGCCGTACGATCATAAATTTTCAACAAGTGCTATGACAAATACAAAATATATTTAGATCGTCTGTACAAAGTATCTTGAAACTGATTTCTGTTAGCAAGATTTTAACAGTATATTGCAACGTGTATAAGGTGCATCTAGAATGATTCAATATTACATATCAAACCGTGCCAATGGCTGAGAACTGCATTTACTTGCTGAATGCTAAAAAAAGAAAAAAGCATATAGGAAGGACATCTACCTTTCCCGTTGGTCCTGTTCAGACAATTCACATCCTTTTGTGGCACCAGCCTATAATCTTTCTTCCTCTCATTCTCGAATTTGATGTTTATTCCATTGTCTTCTTTATCTTGCATATTAATATCCAGCTCTTGTCACACAAGGAAAAAAGGAATAGGAAGTGGAAATTGTAAGAAATATATATATATATATATATATATATATATATATATATATATAGAGATTTATAAAAAGCAAAGTGTGTAAGTAAAGATGGGAATGGATGAATGATTTAATAAAATATCAAGTACTCAGGAGGAAGACAACGACCTAGGACACTGTATCTCGGGTCAACGTTCGCGAAAGGCCGTGTCGCTCGTTATATCCTCTTCCGTGGGTCCGTCGGTGTTCATAGAATCCGTGTAGCCGCTGCCCCGTGTCTCGGTTGCGCTGTTACGCTTCTCTCTGCTCTGCCAACGCGTGCACCCTGGTACGCACATAGACTCTCCTTTGTGTCTTACGGCTGATCAGGAATATAGTTATCAACACCTAGCTCGGTGCCGTTTATGCTCTTGTTAATCTATGTATATTAAATGCAGATATTTCTACACAACGTACGACGTCTTTCTGCACTGAACGTTGTCTAGTAGTGTCGTAGACAAAGTGATGAACCAGCTCGCCCTTTGTTCTTCCTTGCTCCGAGGGAGGTAAGTGCTTTCTTTTACACGATCCTACCGAACCAGACAGGAGTACCACTGTGCGTACACACGTTCTGTAGAGCTTCGTCGTACGTCTATCGTGTTCTCGCGTCCGTTTGCGACTGATCAGCTGTTCCTGGGAGCGTGACTACACTCGCTGACTTCTCTCGACTCCCCTTCATCCCCGTCGTACCTCGTGTACGATTCCATGCTACACAATCACACCACGCCGCATACAACTCAACCAGATACTGAGAAAAAGTCTTTGTTCGCCCTGACATTAGTTACACTATCCAGGATCGCGAAATGGGAGCTTGTGTTCTGGCTTTTCTGTGATATTACGTACCAAGGAACTATTTCGCACGGAGTCTGTTCCAGATGAACGCTAGGTTATGGAAAAGTGATACATTGTTTAAAAACTCCTTGTCAAACTCTAGTTACTATCTTTACCTTCAAGGATGCATACAGGT
This sequence comes from Trachelus troglodyta, assembly GCA_030142635.1. Lineage (NCBI taxonomy): Eukaryota > Metazoa > Arthropoda > Insecta > Hymenoptera > Cephidae > Trachelus > Trachelus troglodyta. Next base: position 32,625 of record JARQTJ010000257.1, read on the forward strand.
ACATATGTATATATGTCATTTAACTAACTAGCCGAACCGCAGTCTCCCTTCTTCAAAAAGATTGCGTATGGATTTTAAGCAAACGTCACTGACCTGATGTTATTCAGTTACAATCTTTATGGAGTTTCTATGTATCATGAACCACCCGAGGTTGTTCTATTGAATCAATACCACTAAATCATACTCGTGGAAATTTATTTTTGCAATTAGGTCAACGTATCGATAATATCGCATCTTACTGACAGAGATACGATCGATGAAAATATCGAACGCAAACCTGAGCGTGGATAATTGTATATTCCAAGAATAGCACGTGTATCATTAGAATGTACTGTAGGTTTAATGCACATCTTAGATCATAGTTAAATGGTACATGGCGTGAATCTCACAATACTTTTCACATTCTGTTTACAGCTGTTCACGCTGCGTGTAATTTCTTAGCAACGTTGCGTGGCAGACGGAAAATGTTAATACTCCCCATGAGAATGCAATGTACGTAGAGTCAAATGAATCCAACAGCCGATACGTCGAGGCCGCGTTCCTTATTTCTGTTTTACTTAGTGTACAATGTTGAAATTAATCTTATTATCGTGGATTGTTAACCTGACTTATTGTTGAACTAAGGAGGAATAAACACCATTGCCTCAGTCCATCCACGTTGGTAAATAAGAATTATGTCTGTTCAAATGATACATTGATTGAAAAGCATCTCAAACGTATTGCGTCTAACTTTATCATGTTACCTTACTCTTATCGCGATGTATCTTTGTAGGTTTGTGTGAATTTTCATTTTCTTATCCGATCCAACAACTCTCGTTGTCAATCTCAGTGTATTATCTGACCAGCTTTTTCTATAACCAGAAATTATCGCAAAAGGTAAACGAGACTTACTTATCGGCTCAAGGTAGACACGAACGTCTTCTTGGGATATTGCTATATTTTCGTCGGTAAGAATTTTTATTTTGATCATTACAGGAATCTTTTATTTATACAATAATGTTTCAGGAGAAAAACAAAGTGAGAGAAAGTATGGAAATAACGTGATTGTTGGATCCACTGTTGCTTTTCTTGCACATAAATATTAATGAAAAATAATATGTGCGCAATGTCTGAAAAACATTTGGATGAGATGTTCGTCATTTATATTGTAAGAGTTTCCAGTGAACCGACTTGATACGTTTAATGTTTGTTTGTTCAGCAATATGTGTCACGCATGAGTTTATGCTTACCATATATTTGTTGCGTGTCACATAGACAGATGATAAAGTTGGATTAAGTATTCGTTGACGTTCAACTGCGAACTGTAAGTATCTGTCATTAGACTTAGAATTGTGTTATATCTAGAGTATGATTGTAATTTAGGATAACAAGGGTTGATTTTGTTTGTGACTATTACGGCGGATTAAGTGCCAAGGTTTGAATCAATTTGATCGCTTTTAATTGAACCATATTGCGTAATGAACATCAGCCTCGTTCCTCGTGTGCGTACTTTGGTCTAAGAGTAACATGTTTACCAAATTGTTAGGCGAATTCTTTGCATTTTTGAATTACAACCGATTTAAACAAATACTGCGCATTTTCAAATTTTTCGTGACACTAATGACAAATATATGGTACTTCGATGGACCTGTATGCTAATCTTATCAATATTTCAGTTTGATTTATATAACGTAGATCTGGGTCACAGCAGGATTGAGATAGAGGTAAGAATCGATCTTAGCCGTAAAAAAATAAAGTAAATTGCAACGCGTTGCCGAAATCCGATTTGCGAATTTTCATTTACGAAATTGCTCTGCATGGTTATATATTATAATTAGAAAGTGCAAATGGCGTCCTGTGCACTATTGTTGCATCACTTTATTTTTCTCTTCGATGCCTCCAGGTGTCCTCACTGCCTGACAGTGTGCTGGTCTGGTACAAAAATGATGGTGCACTGGAAATGCATCAGGAAAAGCGGCAGTTACCCAAAGACAGTAATAAGCCTGCAGGATTCGATGCCGACATCAACGAAGATAAGGAAAACAAAGAATCTGTATTAGGACGACGTAGGAGAAACTTCTGATACTCCAGCAGCAACAGATTCTAAGATTATATCAGCATATAATTGGATCTATATTCATAGGCTTTATAAGTTAGATAAGATTCCTCCAAGAAATATTGCTAGTATAATCTAATGTTATTAATTCTACGATTATTATGTTTAGAGATAAATGACATTATACTGCTGATGATAGTAGATATGAATTGCCTCATTTGTGAATGGAATAACACCAGCAGTAAACTATTATTGTGCTCTCTCTGGTTTAAGGTAATTGGGATGTATTCTGAGTCCTTTAGCTAAATTATAGCAGCTTATAGAAATAATCAGTAAGAACATAAGAGGTCGATTAGGGAAGTACTTGGCCGTCTTTACGTTTTCTCTTTAGTCAGACTTATCCTTGGTTCTAATTCATTCACGTTACTTCCCTCATTCCACAACTGTTCCACATAAATTCTTCAGAAACACTCATAGTCAACTAATGTAAGAATAGTGTATGGAATTCTCTTCCATGTCCGCTCTGAATGCTTTTATCTCATCGTGATCAAATTTCTCATGCGATTGATTCGTGATAGGAAATTGAAGCTGCTGCTTGGTTCGTCTTAGGTAACAAAATTTTGTATAGCAATTGTCAATTTGGTCGTTGTGATTCGAACATATAAAACTTTTGGAATTCTTATGTCTACTCCAAACGTTCAGTTTCTTCTTGACGCGAGGACTAGCTTCTACATCTGCCACTGGCGTATGCTTATCCTTATCAGTTACTTCGTTATCTTGTAAAACTTTTGTGAAATCAAGAAAGTCATGACTTTTGTGTGGACAAATTGACGAAGCTATGGAATCGTTAGAGGACATAGTTTTTTTGGCGACTGGTTTAGCTGTTACTTTGAATCTTGAATCTAGTTGAACCTTCCTCAAGTTTTTTTTCTTTACGCTGGATATATTGTTTTGGCTTAGTAAACTGATGAATGTTACAGAGGTGACGGATGAGGAATCTCGTGGTTTAGATATGTCTGAGACATCTGCAATATCACCGCTGTCAGATTTAATCAATTTTGGAAGCTCTATACAAACATTTGGTATATGCTTCTTCTCAGTGCTATTACATAACATATATGGAGCTCGTTTTTTCTTCTTTCTCGAATTTTGATTTGGTATTTCAGAACGTTGTACAGCAGCAGGGATTGTATCTTTTGAATCTTTAACATGTTCCACTCGAAAATGTTGTTTTATCATGGTCCTCTCAGGACATTGTACTTGCACTTCCTTCTGAAGGACTTTATTGCTATTCCTATTAGTATTATGGTGACATTGAGATATCTCAGCAGGATTGCAGAGAGACATTTTATCGGCAAACTTTTTTTTGAGTTCCTCACCAAGATTACATTGCGTATAGGAATGCATTGTAGATTTAAAACACCTTTTCCCACAGGGAGACTGTAGGTTGCATCTCATGTTCGTGTTTTTTAAAAAATTCTTGCATGTTTCAGGACAATCTTGTAACTTTGTTGTACACTGATTAGTACAACGATAATGAGCAGGTCTTTCACAATTGACACAGACTTCCTTATCTGTACATCCAGGGTCATTAGTCCTGGCTATTTTAAAATAAGGACAGCTACATTGGCAGCACACCAAATCCACATTCGTTAAGTCCTGGCTCAAAGCACAGAAAGGATACTCGTGCCTGTTGCATTTATAAGGCATGCAAGACTCCTGAAATCTTTGGCTACACCGTACGAACAGTCGACGCATTTTCGACATTCGTTTCCTTGGCATTGTGAAGGCGCAACCTGTAGGATACGACGGTGAAAAATAATGCACTGGACATGCAGATCCAGTGGGAATGCATCCTGGTGCAGTCAGAGCGCATCTTGGTGCATTTATATGTCTGGGCAGACATGGTACCAAACATCCCTGACATTGAGAGGGATATGATGTCGAGTACATATAGTTTGGATTGTCACAAAATATTTGATTATCGCCGCAACTGTATTTACAAAGATTCGAATTGCTCCATATCTTACGCATACAGCATTGCGTGTCATGTTCTTTCATAGTTCTGCAATGTTCATTCAATTTTAGAGAGCAATGGCAATGCTCCTTTACTCTATGACACTTTTTATCATATGAGCATACCTTTAATCGTCTTATGTTATTTTTAGGAGGCTCATTATCCCTGGGAAAGTCTTCAAGTTTTTGGACATTATTAATCTTAGTTAATGGGAATTCAATGATCTGGGGTGCACAAGAAAGTTTAATGGGATTACATGCTCCTTTGGAATCACTTGAAGATCGATTCTCTATTCTTGTAGGCTTTTCAATAACTTTTTTACACTCAAAATCCTTTGCCTCTGTGTTATGACTTTTTTCTAATTTTTCAACAGTTTTAAGAGACTTTGTATTTTTTGCTTCTGCTACCCACGTATTTTTCTTCAATGGTGGCCAATCTTTCCAAGGGTCAGGAATACCTTGTGCAAGTGACAACCCAAGATCCTTCCAGACTGTTTCCGTGATTCGTGTTCCATGACAGCCTAGATTCAGGCTCGACTTAGCCCTATTTTTTTCAAGCTTTCCACATAGACCCTTTAACGCTAAATATTCTGTCCAAGGATCAGGAATACCACGACGTTCTCCTTTTATGCTGCACAAGGAAGTATCTTTAACTGGAGCAGAGGATACGCAGACAAAGGGTGATGTCTTCAGGAGTCTTGGAGATGAAAATGGACCACGGATGATTTCATGAACTCCCAAGGATCCTCCAGGAGTCAAACGTTCAGGAGATACCCACTCGTGTCGCCAGCCTGATCGGATCCTGCACTGTCTCTTTTTTATTCCACTTATACAACTTGGAGTGGCCTTCCTTCTCTTCGCCTTGCAGAATCCTTGGCTCGACAATGGACTCGACTTAATCACACAGCGTGGCACTGAAAAAATATTTTATCGTCCAATAAACTCCACTACGCAATCGAAGGTCAGTAGAAATTTTCATTTTGATTACATAAAAATATCGCTTAACACTCACTCTGCTTGTTTTGACATGGCGTACAGGTTATTGGAAAATGAAAGAGATATAATCATTTGTTTTTTAACACTTTTTTGTTTTATTATCAGAATCAATACTGAAGCAAGTACCGATCCCATATTCTTACTTTATTCTCTCTGCTCGAAAATGCCCGGCGTTTTGTCGTCGAACTAATAATTGATATTCAATTAATTTAGCTACAGTCCTATTTTTATTATGCATTCACGAAGCTCACTTATTACTCAGAGAAGGTGAATGTGTTTGATATGGTTAGTGTTCGCAATATTATTAAATACTTTGATTTCAACCAGGATTCCCTCTCGTCGCGCTTTCCTGGTCAGTACTGATTGTTTTACCCAGACGCCACCAGGCAATGTCGGCTGCTGTGGTCGAAGCTTGCGCATAACCTCTGCTCTCGTTACAATTCTGCATCTATACTTTTCTCTTGGACAAATGCTTCATTGACAAGTAGCTTGTAATACCTTCAAAATTTGCCTGCCATACAATATATTTCTGCTATACGTGGATTTTGTTTCTGGCACAGAATCATAAATAATTTTTCATATATTCTCTTATCGCTTGACAGCAACAGAGTAATAACGCATTATATGAATTGTCTGCAAAACGATAAAAGTATGGTATCATTTGTTTATAAATTTGCAGCAATACGTGATTATACGTAGATGTTGAGCGACAAGCTAATAATATATTTTTTCAGTAAATCTTTGTTGGAAAGCAAGTCAACCGTTTTTCACTGACACGTTGTGTTATCCGGTGTTTGACGAATCATTTGATATTCCTATTCCATGACGCAAAATTATTTTATAAGTTTTCCTTGTTTCATACATTTTTCTTTTTCTTCCCCTACAGCTCATCAGTCATAAATACTGTGGGAGTCTTCGCGAGCGACATGTAATTATTCGAGTAATTAGCATTACTCAGATAAGCATTGTGAATTGCTTACAATAAATAGAAATAGTCGCATCACGGCTGAGTTATTTAACGGACAATTGTATATTACGATATGAGGGAGCTTTCAGTCAATAAATTATTTCTCGGTTTGCCGTCGCTTTGTCTCTAGGAGCATGCGCATATAGCGTGACTGTTGCACAGAGCGTGAACACGTGGAATTTTTGCGAGTGGAATTTTAAGGAAAATTTTGAGCCTAGAAGCAAAAGTAATAAACAACTAAGCTTATTGGTGTGACATATATGTGATCTAAAAATGTACAGCGCATTCGCCGTACGATCATAAATTTTCAACAAGTGCTATGACAAATACAAAATATATTTAGATCGTCTGTACAAAGTATCTTGAAACTGATTTCTGTTAGCAAGATTTTAACAGTATATTGCAACGTGTATAAGGTGCATCTAGAATGATTCAATATTACATATCAAACCGTGCCAATGGCTGAGAACTGCATTTACTTGCTGAATGCTAAAAAAAGAAAAAAGCATATAGGAAGGACATCTACCTTTCCCGTTGGTCCTGTTCAGACAATTCACATCCTTTTGTGGCACCAGCCTATAATCTTTCTTCCTCTCATTCTCGAATTTGATGTTTATTCCATTGTCTTCTTTATCTTGCATATTAATATCCAGCTCTTGTCACACAAGGAAAAAAGGAATAGGAAGTGGAAATTGTAAGAAATATATATATATATATATATATATATATATATATATATATATAGAGATTTATAAAAAGCAAAGTGTGTAAGTAAAGATGGGAATGGATGAATGATTTAATAAAATATCAAGTACTCAGGAGGAAGACAACGACCTAGGACACTGTATCTCGGGTCAACGTTCGCGAAAGGCCGTGTCGCTCGTTATATCCTCTTCCGTGGGTCCGTCGGTGTTCATAGAATCCGTGTAGCCGCTGCCCCGTGTCTCGGTTGCGCTGTTACGCTTCTCTCTGCTCTGCCAACGCGTGCACCCTGGTACGCACATAGACTCTCCTTTGTGTCTTACGGCTGATCAGGAATATAGTTATCAACACCTAGCTCGGTGCCGTTTATGCTCTTGTTAATCTATGTATATTAAATGCAGATATTTCTACACAACGTACGACGTCTTTCTGCACTGAACGTTGTCTAGTAGTGTCGTAGACAAAGTGATGAACCAGCTCGCCCTTTGTTCTTCCTTGCTCCGAGGGAGGTAAGTGCTTTCTTTTACACGATCCTACCGAACCAGACAGGAGTACCACTGTGCGTACACACGTTCTGTAGAGCTTCGTCGTACGTCTATCGTGTTCTCGCGTCCGTTTGCGACTGATCAGCTGTTCCTGGGAGCGTGACTACACTCGCTGACTTCTCTCGACTCCCCTTCATCCCCGTCGTACCTCGTGTACGATTCCATGCTACACAATCACACCACGCCGCATACAACTCAACCAGATACTGAGAAAAAGTCTTTGTTCGCCCTGACATTAGTTACACTATCCAGGATCGCGAAATGGGAGCTTGTGTTCTGGCTTTTCTGTGATATTACGTACCAAGGAACTATTTCGCACGGAGTCTGTTCCAGATGAACGCTAGGTTATGGAAAAGTGATACATTGTTTAAAAACTCCTTGTCAAACTCTAGTTACTATCTTTACCTTCAAGGATGCATACAGGTACATATGTATATATGTCATTTAACTAACTAGCCGAACCGCAGTCTCCCTTCTTCAAAAAGATTGCGTATGGATTTTAAGCAAACGTCACTGACCTGATGTTATTCAGTTACAATCTTTATGGAGTTTCTATGTATCATGAACCACCCGAGGTTGTTCTATTGAATCAATACCACTAAATCATACTCGTGGAAATTTATTTTTGCAATTAGGTCAACGTATCGATAATATCGCATCTTACTGACAGAGATACGATCGATGAAAATATCGAACGCAAACCTGAGCGTGGATAATTGTATATTCCAAGAATAGCACGTGTATCATTAGAATGTACTGTAGGTTTAATGCACATCTTAGATCATAGTTAAATGGTACATGGCGTGAATCTCACAATACTTTTCACATTCTGTTTACAGCTGTTCACGCTGCGTGTAATTTCTTAGCAACGTTGCGTGGCAGACGGAAAATGTTAATACTCCCCATGAGAATGCAATGTACGTAGAGTCAAATGAATCCAACAGCCGATACGTCGAGGCCGCGTTCCTTATTTCTGTTTTACTTAGTGTACAATGTTGAAATTAATCTTATTATCGTGGATTGTTAACCTGACTTATTGTTGAACTAAGGAGGAATAAACACCATTGCCTCAGTCCATCCACGTTGGTAAATAAGAATTATGTCTGTTCAAATGATACATTGATTGAAAAGCATCTCAAACGTATTGCGTCTAACTTTATCATGTTACCTTACTCTTATCGCGATGTATCTTTGTAGGTTTGTGTGAATTTTCATTTTCTTATCCGATCCAACAACTCTCGTTGTCAATCTCAGTGTATTATCTGACCAGCTTTTTCTATAACCAGAAATTATCGCAAAAGGTAAACGAGACTTACTTATCGGCTCAAGGTAGACACGAACGTCTTCTTGGGATATTGCTATATTTTCGTCGGTAAGAATTTTTATTTTGATCATTACAGGAATCTTTTATTTATACAATAATGTTTCAGGAGAAAAACAAAGTGAGAGAAAGTATGGAAATAACGTGATTGTTGGATCCACTGTTGCTTTTCTTGCACATAAATATTAATGAAAAATAATATGTGCGCAATGTCTGAAAAACATTTGGATGAGATGTTCGTCATTTATATTGTAAGAGTTTCCAGTGAACCGACTTGATACGTTTAATGTTTGTTTGTTCAGCAATATGTGTCACGCATGAGTTTATGCTTACCATATATTTGTTGCGTGTCACATAGACAGATGATAAAGTTGGATTAAGTATTCGTTGACGTTCAACTGCGAACTGTAAGTATCTGTCATTAGACTTAGAATTGTGTTATATCTAGAGTATGATTGTAATTTAGGATAACAAGGGTTGATTTTGTTTGTGACTATTACGGCGGATTAAGTGCCAAGGTTTGAATCAATTTGATCGCTTTTAATTGAACCATATTGCGTAATGAACATCAGCCTCGTTCCTCGTGTGCGTACTTTGGTCTAAGAGTAACATGTTTACCAAATTGTTAGGCGAATTCTTTGCATTTTTGAATTACAACCGATTTAAACAAATACTGCGCATTTTCAAATTTTTCGTGACACTAATGACAAATATATGGTACTTCGATGGACCTGTATGCTAATCTTATCAATATTTCAGTTTGATTTATATAACGTAGATCTGGGTCACAGCAGGATTGAGATAGAGGTAAGAATCGATCTTAGCCGTAAAAAAATAAAGTAAATTGCAACGCGTTGCCGAAATCCGATTTGCGAATTTTCATTTACGAAATTGCTCTGCATGGTTATATATTATAATTAGAAAGTGCAAATGGCGTCCTGTGCACTATTGTTGCATCACTTTATTTTTCTCTTCGATGCCTCCAGGTGTCCTCACTGCCTGACAGTGTGCTGGTCTGGTACAAAAATGATGGTGCACTGGAAATGCATCAGGAAAAGCGGCAGTTACCCAAAGACAGTAATAAGCCTGCAGGATTCGATGCCGACATCAACGAAGATAAGGAAAACAAAGAATCTGTATTAGGACGACGTAGGAGAAACTTCTGATACTCCAGCAGCAACAGATTCTAAGATTATATCAGCATATAATTGGATCTATATTCATAGGCTTTATAAGTTAGATAAGATTCCTCCAAGAAATATTGCTAGTATAATCTAATGTTATTAATTCTACGATTATTATGTTTAGAGATAAATGACATTATACTGCTGATGATAGTAGATATGAATTGCCTCATTTGTGAATGGAATAACACCAGCAGTAAACTATTATTGTGCTCTCTCTGGTTTAAGGTAATTGGGATGTATTCTGAGTCCTTTAGCTAAATTATAGCAGCTTATAGAAATAATCAGTAAGAACATAAGAGGTCGATTAGGGAAGTACTTGGCCGTCTTTACGTTTTCTCTTTAGTCAGACTTATCCTTGGTTCTAATTCATTCACGTTACTTCCCTCATTCCACAACTGTTCCACATAAATTCTTCAGAAACACTCATAGTCAACTAATGTAAGAATAGTGTATGGAATTCTCTTCCATGTCCGCTCTGAATGCTTTTATCTCATCGTGATCAAATTTCTCATGCGATTGATTCGTGATAGGAAATTGAAGCTGCTGCTTGGTTCGTCTTAGGTAACAAAATTTTGTATAGCAATTGTCAATTTGGTCGTTGTGATTCGAACATATAAAACTTTTGGAATTCTTATGTCTACTCCAAACGTTCAGTTTCTTCTTGACGCGAGGACTAGCTTCTACATCTGCCACTGGCGTATGCTTATCCTTATCAGTTACTTCGTTATCTTGTAAAACTTTTGTGAAATCAAGAAAGTCATGACTTTTGTGTGGACAAATTGACGAAGCTATGGAATCGTTAGAGGACATAGTTTTTTTGGCGACTGGTTTAGCTGTTACTTTGAATCTTGAATCTAGTTGAACCTTCCTCAAGTTTTTTTTCTTTACGCTGGATATATTGTTTTGGCTTAGTAAACTGATGAATGTTACAGAGGTGACGGATGAGGAATCTCGTGGTTTAGATATGTCTGAGACATCTGCAATATCACCGCTGTCAGATTTAATCAATTTTGGAAGCTCTATACAAACATTTGGTATATGCTTCTTCTCAGTGCTATTACATAACATATATGGAGCTCGTTTTTTCTTCTTTCTCGAATTTTGATTTGGTATTTCAGAACGTTGTACAGCAGCAGGGATTGTATCTTTTGAATCTTTAACATGTTCCACTCGAAAATGTTGTTTTATCATGGTCCTCTCAGGACATTGTACTTGCACTTCCTTCTGAAGGACTTTATTGCTATTCCTATTAGTATTATGGTGACATTGAGATATCTCAGCAGGATTGCAGAGAGACATTTTATCGGCAAACTTTTTTTTGAGTTCCTCACCAAGATTACATTGCGTATAGGAATGCATTGTAGATTTAAAACACCTTTTCCCACAGGGAGACTGTAGGTTGCATCTCATGTTCGTGTTTTTTAAAAAATTCTTGCATGTTTCAGGACAATCTTGTAACTTTGTTGTACACTGATTAGTACAACGATAATGAGCAGGTCTTTCACAATTGACACAGACTTCCTTATCTGTACATCCAGGGTCATTAGTCCTGGCTATTTTAAAATAAGGACAGCTACATTGGCAGCACACCAAATCCACATTCGTTAAGTCCTGGCTCAAAGCACAGAAAGGATACTCGTGCCTGTTGCATTTATAAGGCATGCAAGACTCCTGAAATCTTTGGCTACACCGTACGAACAGTCGACGCATTTTCGACATTCGTTTCCTTGGCATTGTGAAGGCGCAACCTGTAGGATACGACGGTGAAAAATAATGCACTGGACATGCAGATCCAGTGGGAATGCATCCTGGTGCAGTCAGAGCGCATCTTGGTGCATTTATATGTCTGGGCAGACATGGTACCAAACATCCCTGACATTGAGAGGGATATGATGTCGAGTACATATAGTTTGGATTGTCACAAAATATTTGATTATCGCCGCAACTGTATTTACAAAGATTCGAATTGCTCCATATCTTACGCATACAGCATTGCGTGTCATGTTCTTTCATAGTTCTGCAATGTTCATTCAATTTTAGAGAGCAATGGCAATGCTCCTTTACTCTATGACACTTTTTATCATATGAGCATACCTTTAATCGTCTTATGTTATTTTTAGGAGGCTCATTATCCCTGGGAAAGTCTTCAAGTTTTTGGACATTATTAATCTTAGTTAATGGGAATTCAATGATCTGGGGTGCACAAGAAAGTTTAATGGGATTACATGCTCCTTTGGAATCACTTGAAGATCGATTCTCTATTCTTGTAGGCTTTTCAATAACTTTTTTACACTCAAAATCCTTTGCCTCTGTGTTATGACTTTTTTCTAATTTTTCAACAGTTTTAAGAGACTTTGTATTTTTTGCTTCTGCTACCCACGTATTTTTCTTCAATGGTGGCCAATCTTTCCAAGGGTCAGGAATACCTTGTGCAAGTGACAACCCAAGATCCTTCCAGACTGTTTCCGTGATTCGTGTTCCATGACAGCCTAGATTCAGGCTCGACTTAGCCCTATTTTTTTCAAGCTTTCCACATAGACCCTTTAACGCTAAATATTCTGTCCAAGGATCAGGAATACCACGACGTTCTCCTTTTATGCTGCACAAGGAAGTATCTTTAACTGGAGCAGAGGATACGCAGACAAAGGGTGATGTCTTCAGGAGTCTTGGAGATGAAAATGGACCACGGATGATTTCATGAACTCCCAAGGATCCTCCAGGAGTCAAACGTTCAGGAGATACCCACTCGTGTCGCCAGCCTGATCGGATCCTGCACTGTCTCTTTTTTATTCCACTTATACAACTTGGAGTGGCCTTCCTTCTCTTCGCCTTGCAGAATCCTTGGCTCGACAATGGACTCGACTTAATCACACAGCGTGGCACTGAAAAAATATTTTATCGTCCAATAAACTCCACTACGCAATCGAAGGTCAGTAGAAATTTTCATTTTGATTACATAAAAATATCGCTTAACACTCACTCTGCTTGTTTTGACATGGCGTACAGGTTATTGGAAAATGAAAGAGATATAATCATTTGTTTTTTAACACTTTTTTGTTTTATTATCAGAATCAATACTGAAGCAAGTACCGATCCCATATTCTTACTTTATTCTCTCTGCTCGAAAATGCCCGGCGTTTTGTCGTCGAACTAATAATTGATATTCAATTAATTTAGCTACAGTCCTATTTTTATTATGCATTCCGTTTGTTCTTCTTTGCAAATCAGGCTGTTGAACGTTTATTTTCTGTCGTTTTGTTTAATTCTCTCTGTGTCTTATCCATACTTTCTTTCTCACGACTCCGAGTCATCGATGACAATGAAAATGGGCGTGAGTCTCAGTATTTGCTACTTTCAATTATCGCCGTGAATCTCGTTCGTTTTCGATGAACGGAAGTAGCAATCGAACTAAGAATTGTTAGATAAAATTACAAAGATTCGCAAAAATTTGCAAACCAAAAATACACGTATTAAATAACAAGAATCGTTCATTCTGTTTGAAGTTTTTGAAATTCCGACTCGGTCGTCCAAATTTCATGTATAATATATGTATAAGTGGAAAATCAAAAATTCTTTCCTCTCTCACTTTCACTCCCTCATTCGTTCTCACGAAGAAATCACACTTTGAAAAATGAAAAAGTTTTTCTCTTCTTCTTTAGGCACAGCCATGGTAACGATGCGATTCGGTATTTTTTATGTTTTTTTTTGTTGAAAAATTTCTCATGAAAAAATCACACGATTCTTTCGTTTATTATGCTCTCGCTCTCGTTTTTCTCTCTTTCTCGCTCTCCCCCTTTCTAAAACTCGTTTTCTCGCAAAATACATCGTTTTCAAAACGAAAAATACGATCATTCGAAAACACACGGAAAGCAAAGTTAAAAAAAAAACGTGCAATCGAATAGAATAGCATGGCGAATTTCCAAAAGATCCGCATAAAACAAATGTTTTTCTAGCAATTAGTGTAGAGAACACGCGTAGTCGATGCGTCCATGTTAATTTTTTCAAAATAAAAAAAATATTAAATTCTCTCAATAACTCTAATGATTCCCATTTGAAATCTATAAAGCGTATTTTTTGTTTGTTTTAAATAATAAAAAAAAATAAAAACTGAAACATAAAATTTCGTAGTTTTACCAAATAAAATGAAAACTACCAAATGAACAGAAAGTAAGAAGGCTCTTCTGACAAATTAAATTTCTCTAATACTTTCTTTTAGTTCAATGACGTGTCGCCTTGAATTTTCCGAAAAAATGTACAAATTCCGCGAACGCACCGAAAAATTCATTCCTCTTCAAACGCGCGTCTTCCTATATCCAAAGATCCAGCATCTGTAAGACGACGATAATTGTATAATGCCAGTAATTATATATAACGACAACATCACGCATAATAATTGTAATAAATAAATACGGCTTTATCACGATGATAACGAGGAGACTTAAACGGGACGTCCTCTTTATCATCGCGTTTACATTAATTTTAAAAAACAAAACTCGACATCCGCCAGCCTCATCCTTGCAGATTATTTGAAAGAATTAATTCTTCCTCCTATTCCACTATTCTTTGGCAGTGGCGACTGCCACATCCTTTCCGGTTTCGCTCATGTCCACAGGCACCTTAGTTGTGGGCTTCGAATTTTCACCGGAAACCAGCAGAAGCGGAAGTCCGCTTAACACCATGCATGTGCCCATGCAGAGGAAACAGACTGAGTAACTTCCGGTGACATCACGCAAGTAACCTTCAAAAGAAATGAAATGTGTAAGCTTAATCATAAATCTTGCGAATGCTCATAAATGGGTAGAAAATATTTTAATATAAACGGGAAATATTGTGAAGTTAAAGTAGTCGGTAGATTATAAAAAGATAATTACGTCAGATTAGATCCCTAGTGAATATTTTCCATGTCAGTATTCATGAGTATCGACTGAAATTACCTTGAACCCCCCCAGTATGACTTCTTAAGTCTCTATATTTACCTGAACCTAGATTTACCTGACCAAGTCGTATGAGCTCAATAACTAAAGGGTAACACAATCGATAAATATGAACGAGTCTTACACGTGTGGGATACGTTAATAACGATATCTCAGAGAAAAAAATGACTTATGCAGTTTCAAGCATTTTTCAAAAATTGCCCACTTTTGTGTCTTGTATCGAATATTCTATTGTAGAGAATTGTAATCGAGTAGAATTGCAATTTGATAAAAAAATTAATAATATATTTATCGAAGGGTAATTGTAACGACAATAGTATTTCGCATCTAACGTATCAGTATCGTGGTCTGATTTTCTATAAATCAATAAAGGTGTTACGCCCACTTTCATCACATTGTGAAATCTATTATATGTAGTTGCATATATATTTACAACAGGTATCTAGAGTGTGAATAGAGCCTAGACCGAGTGACGATATCCAAATGTTGTATTGCGCTAGTCCCTCGTATCAGGATGCAATGCCAGGAATAAATAGAACTCTAGGAGGTCGAAAACGGTAAAATGGATTGTCTTAGAGGGCTGGTTAACTGAGAACTTGGCTCCTAACAAGTCTTAAGATTTACTTGTGAATGTTCTAAAAGAATTTAGGATTGTTTGATTGATTGGGAGTCTCCTAATCATTTCACATTGCAGTCTACTGTATATTGCATGCAATAAGGTACTTGGCAGTCCTTGGTACCTCTAATTGGTTTCCACAGTTGTATTTAATTATCAGACAGATATATGTTCTCTTATTCAGTACCTGCCAATGGTGGTATAGAAACAGCTCCAACGCTCTGGAACATTCTGACCAGTCCATAGCTGGATGATATCTTATCAGTTCCGTATTGGTCAGCGAGCAGGACGGGAACAAGAAGGAACCAGCATCCTAGACATAGTCCGTACATTCCCACAGAACATGCCAACACGTAAAAGGAATGAGCCATTGGGATAGCCAGGACAGCAACTCCAGCACCAAGAACACTGCATAGAAAGAGGTAGTCGTTATAGATAGTAGATATAGTAGATCTAATTTTGTGAATTCTTTTCGCATACCTTCCAATGTAACCTTTTCGTCTGTCGAATAGTTGTAGATCCGAGAGCCAGCCTAGTCCGAGTCTTCCACAGAGATCCAGAGCAGCCGATATAGCTACTAGGTATCCAGCTTCTGATTTAGTATATCCGGCGGCGTGAACATAAGCCGGAAGATAATAAAGCATGTAAGGACTACCAGTAGACATTAGACTGACTGAGAGACACATCATTATGAACTGAGGATTCTTTAACAGAGACAAGTCCAGATATCTCGCTATTTTTTGGGTCAAGGACTGTTTTACCCCAGTCTCTTCTGTGACCTGGGGCTGGATTATGACAGGAGGTGCCACTGCTGGAGCTGATGATCTTAATGATCTCAATGATGATCTGGCTTTGTAAACACAGGTTGAATCTGTAGAGAGATCCTCTACGCTGTGCAATATACTGGATGATCTAATTTTTGATATCGGTTTCATCCTGAGACCTTCTCCCATTATGTCTTTCTCTTCTTCGCTGTCAGTCAATTCTACAGCTAGTACTGTATTCTGATGGAAAAGCTCATTCAAAAGATTGTGCCTCGTAGTGGAGTCATTTGCAAATAGTAAATCCAATTTTTGCTGCTTTGTCGAAGGTGGCTCTTTCAAAGTTTCTGATACCTTTTCGCAAGATCCTCTATCCTGACGTGTGTCATCTTCTTGTACGTTGTTCTCTTCCAGAGGACGATAAAGTGTCGCACTTACACAAACATGTAGCATGCAACCACCCAAAAGAAGAATTGTACCGTGGAAGCCAAAGTTTGCTACCAATGCCTCTATGAGCAATGGAAATACAAAGCTTCCAGCTGCTGTACCAGAAACACATATCCCATTGGCCAGTGCACGATGTTTGTCAAAATACTGGGAGACTATAATGATTCCTGGTGTTGTTGAGAGTCCTCCACCAATGCCTAAAAGTAAAGAGTTATCCGCTAATGACACATGTATATCTCTGAACCCCCTATAGGAAAACATTCTCATTGCCTCCCAGGAAACTTGAATTGTGCTTTGAGTGTATAACTAGAACGTTGTATGATTCCTAGTAGATTATCGATCGCTCCTGGTGTCCTTGCCTTAGGGCTTAAGTCCCTGAGTCCCTGTACTACTCGATATAATTCGTTTTGAAGCTACGTCGTATACTTATTTTTTCATTTATTTTCCAAAATATCATTATCGGTATTCCGCATTGATTACTCACCGGTGAGGACACCGAATGTGAAGAAAAGGTGAATCAAGCTCGTTGCAAAGTAGCTTGTTGTGAGTCCTAGTGCGCAGAATAATCCCCCGATGAAGACGACCTCTCGGCAGCTGTACTTTTGGCACAACATACTTGTTACGGGTGCTAAAAAGCGTAGCGCCAATGTAGTACAAAACATTCTATAGCTAAGGTGTGTATTTAATATTAATTAATAAAATGTTACCTAGAGCAAGACAGAGGCAGGAAAGAATGGCTGGTATCCAGGAGGCAACGGATGCCGAGGAATCCCTGAAGGTCTCCATGATCTCGACGTATAAAACACCATAGGATTTGACAAGACCAGCTACCCAGAACTGAACAAAGAATGCTCCGAATACGATGACCCATCCGTAACCGCCATCCAAAGGAATTTGATGAGGATTCTTGAGTACTTTTTCTTTCTTGCATTTCTTTCTTTTTCTGGATGCATTTCTAGAATGCTTGGATGATCTCAGCTCCCGTGACTTTGCAATTAGAGGTCGCGCGGTCAAGCTAGATATAGTCAGCAGGTTATCATTGTCCTCGTCTTCAATGGTATCTGGAGGACTGACATGAGGTGGTACCACTGGTGTTGAGGTCGCAGTTGCCTGGACCATCAAGGAGGCTGGTCTTTTTGGAGATTGTATCCCAGTATTTAAATCAAATGCCGGTGCCGAATGAATGGAGAACAAGGATCCCAGCTGATTCTGTTGGTTCATATTCTCGTCGATGATGGCGGGGCCGACCATCTCCTGGGACGAGGTCGAGGTTGGCCCTCGGTCGACCAATCGACACGACTCTTGAAAACTCCACTCTCGGGGCAACGACATCTTTCTATTCCGTCGCCGCGATAACCGAAATGCATTGGATTGCCTTTTAGTTGAGTGTTCTGTAACAGCCTCACCTTCTCACCTGGTCTTCTCTTTCTCTCTTTCTTTCTTCTACCTCTTCTCCGTCGGCACTCTACCTCCCCCCCGAAAGGATAATCCTGCTATGGCACTGTGGCCTTCGATACTTTTCAACTAGACTAGGATCACCCTTTCCAGAGGTGACCTCCTGATGCGGATGGTCCACGTTTCCCACACTGGACACGACGACTTCACCTCTTCGGACATCCCCTATTTACTTGACTGATTCCTCACCCCTTGCTCGACGACGCTGCACTCCGATAAATACTCCACGACCACGCGCAAGCGTATCGGAAGGCTAGGACTGACCTCGGAAAATCGATAGAATCAACCCTCACCCTGTGACTGACGCACTAGGTGATCCTGTGAGGGACACCGTCGTCAACCAGCTTCCACCTTACCTTCTTCTATTATATTCTATTCTATTTATTATAAACTTCTAGAATGCTTGTATTTCACTTTTATAAGTTCTACGTTATTCTAACACACTGTTTAAATATAAGAAACGAATGCAAAACTGCATCAAGTAGTTTCTTTTTTCTTTATGCTGACATCATGTTCATATCGAATATTATCAATATATATTATGGATTCTTGCATTTTTTGTAGAGAAAAAAGAAATGTTCACAAGCAAACCATTTTCCTAGTGATCTATAATGGATTCTGGGAAATGTTCAATTTCCCATAGAAAGCAATGGATGTAACTATGTCTGTCAATATGACTGAAAATCATGTATCATTTAGACGTCTACTGTTTTTTTTTTTCAATATTTAGTATCCTGATTTAGCAATGATATAATCTTTTACGTGGAAAATTCATGGTGATCACCACTAAATGCATTAGATCATAACTGTCATAAATTCTTACAAGACTCATTAATTTAAACGTAGCATGAAATACATTTAAAAATTTTTTTTAATATACGTATCTTGTACGATTTATAGAAATTTGATGAATTTTACCCCAAGGCCTGGCTAGCTCAGTCGGTAGAGCATGAGACTCTTAATCTCAGGGTCGTGGGTTCGAGCCCCACGTCGGGCGAATATATTTTTGACTTTCTTTGTAATAATATCTTACTACAATCTATATTTAACAGCTATTATTTGCATCATTGGGTCATATGCTAGGACCCACTTTTTAACTCTGTCTCATGTTATTATTATTACTGAACAAGAAAGCGTTGGGAATGTAAAAGGTATTCAAGTAAAATTTGCTAAGTATCCTTCATAAGGAATACGGTCTTATACATAGTTCTGAGCCTTTGCCTATTCTATAATTAATAGTCAGTTCATGAACAAAATTACTAGATTGAGACTACGTTTGGACTACGTTGAGACTACGAAGGGAATACGTGTTTCGGACTATAGATTTCTATGAATAGAATTACTCAATAGTTCATTTTCTTCTGCCAAAGGCAATAAATGTTTTTCTATTTATATACATTGATTCACCACATGTTACCTTTGGGGAAAAAGCATTGACAATGGAAAATTTTTTTAGGGGATTGTCATTTTTCTATCTGTCACTTCAATTAAACTACTTTGCTTATGGTCTTTATGAATGAAATCACAAATAATTGATGAAAAATGCACAATAGATGTTTTTTAATCTAATGATGTTACTTGGAATTACGTCAATTCATTTTTGACTTGATTGTAGATCTTGTGATAATGCGAATAAGGAAACTCGTTCTTTGTAGCTTGCACATCCATTTTTAAATTTTGGTATTAAACATTTACAGGTGATTTTATAATTTGTGAAACATTTAATTTACCAGTGATAAGTATAGACAGCCATTCAAAAAAAAAGTAGTGCAATGCGCATGCGTATTCTCAGCCTCAGGCCTCTCGTCACTAGTGCACTAGAGCTGACTAGAGTGGACTAGAGCCAACACTTGCAACAATCTCTTGTGGCGTATTGTAGAAAGAATGGGCCTGGTTAAAGACACCATGTTTTCGTTCGTGCCAATAATTAAAATTTACTTTACTATAATTTCGCACGCTTATCATGTGATCATGATAACAGCGTTAAATGCTCGATGCAATAATATTCCAAAGGATCTGTCCAATACATTCTGAGAAGTCTATGAGGATTTTAACAGCCATTTTGCAAGTTGCTCGAAAAGGCGTTAAAAATGCTTTTGTGCAATATAATTTTTAATATTTCTTCATACCATAAAGAAGTACGATATTCACCCAAGAGATAAAATGGTTGACAATGTCCGTATTAGATAACGAATTTTTTTAGATCCTATTTTTCATTGCTATAATTGTTTCGTCCTAGTATTAATTCTTTTTTTATGCACCATTAGTATGTGGTAACATTTCGTCAAGTGTTTATTGCTCAATAGTGTATTTCGCATAATAGATAAGATTATCTACTAGAAAATGATTAATCATATCTTTGTCATTTTAGCTGTTTATAAATATTTTGAAAAATCTGCTGATCGGAATAAACCAAAAGAAATGTTCGACATGTGCGCCACGTTAGGTTAGAGATAAGCATATCAGCTGTTGTTTGAAGATAAATAACGTCAGACCAGGCTCTGAGGATGAGCTTGGAAGAATTTAAGAATGAGGTAGAGATTGGCAGTCGGGACTGCAGGAAAAAAGGTACAACAATAAGAAGCAAAGAGCGTGAAGTAATCAAGTCGATTATTGAATCTTGCGACCAGGAGGCTAAGCAAAAGTGCCTGTTGTTTCCGTTGCGTCAAGCCACCAAAAGAGCTGCACAGTACGCCAAGGTCTCGGAGCGAACTGTCAAAAGGATCAGGGAAGAAGTTAAACTAGGAATTGAATTCTCTGATAGTGAGTGCTCATCTCCTGGGAAAAGGGTAAGATGTGATACAAGATATTTGGACTTCATTAATGATGAATTTTTATTGTTGATCCTGGATATTTGGTTTTTTTAATCTAGTTTGAGATATTTTATGTAATTCAACAGATTTAGATGCAGAATATAAAATATTTTATGATTGTTATCAGTTTTAATAGTTTAATTGAGTAATTAAATAAAAGACCATAGATATTTTATGATAACACTGTCACAAGGTTTCTTATCACTTGATAAAGTTATTATTCCTTCGGATGTTATGCAATAATTTAAAATACGATCTGCTATTTGTATCACCAGCCTTGTTAAAATCAGTCATTTATATTTGTTATAGAAGAGAAGTAAGATGAGTTTTAAATTTGCCAGCAATTTATCCTTCATGTTTGGAGAAAGTCCCACTATTATCGGAAGGTACCAACTTGCTAAACAAGCTGGGTTTAAAGCTGTGGAAAGCGGATTTCCATTTGGCTTTACTGTTGAGGAAGTTGTTGAGGCTAAGAAGAATGCTGGTGTAGATCAAATACTCATAAATATATTTACAGGTAAGTATATAAGAAAACATATTTTTATATCTAGTGTATCCAATAAATTGTAAACAGATTATTTTTCTGGTTAAAGGCGATGTCACTAAAGGAGAACTGGGATTTGCTGCCATACCAGGCCAAGAGGAGGACTTCAAAAAGAGCCTTGAGCTTACCATTGAGTATGCTAAAGCCTTAGAATGTAAAAAGTAAGAAAAAATCATTAGAAGTACTCTAAATATCAGTTACAAATTTTAGTAACTATAAATATTAATTTAATCATAGGATTCACATAATGGCTGGCAAGGTAGAATCGCCCACAGACATCAATGATTCTGTATATGAAAGCAACTTGAGAATGGCTGTGAAAAGATTAGAAACTGAAGGAATAATAGGCCTGATAGAACCTATTAATAGTATCACCGTACCAAATTATTATTTGCACAGCTTTGACAGAGGTATGGTCTTAATTTATATTATATGTTACTCTTTTAGTTACTCTTTATTAAAAAGAGTTTTGATATGTTTCACCAGGACTGGAAGTAGTAAAGAAGATAAACAGTCCAAATTTGAGATTAATGCTGGACCTCTTTCACTTGCAACATACCAGTGGGAATATTACGAATTTTATAAAGGAAAATCTGCAGTACTTTGGTAAATGAATACTCCTTGTTTCCAATCTATGTATTTATTCAATCCTGGTTATAAAACTAACATTAATTAAACATGAATCATCAATTTTAGCACATGTACAAGTAGCGCAAGTACCAAGCAGACACGAGGTTGATGTGCCAGGTGAAATTGATTTCAAATACGTTTTTTCTGTATTGGAACAGGAAGGATACGATGGGCACATTGGATTGGAATATAAGCCGAAAACGAGCTCATTAGAAGCAATAAAGTGGGTTAAGAAATTTGGCTATTCGTTGTAAAGGATTGCGAAGTTATACTGTAAATAAATATTGTATAATATATATATTTTGAATTCTTCTGGATGATTAAATCATCCATACTTTCAGTATCAATCTTCTGACTTCAGTTTTCTTCATCAATACTACCTTCTATTTCTATTTTCTTTATCTTCTTCTATTTTCGCCGATAAGGGCACCTCCTTTTCGGCAAAAAATCGAACTAATGAAGAATCCGCCCACTGACAATCTTCCTACTTATCTCTGATTTAAGTAATATGTTGTTTTATTTAATTACCCTACACTATCAAGAATTCCGTGAAATTTCGTATATTGTATGAGAGATGCCGCTGCACGCGTCATGCAAGTGCTGCCCCCACCATTTAATTTTTGTTTTTAATCACAAACACGCTGGCAGTGTCCAGCATAAACAAGTTTCAATTATTCATATAACATTTTACAAGGAATTAGGAAATTAGAGTGATTGGTCGATAAGATAATTTAATTTAAAAAGGTTCACTTATGAATTATTTGTATACACTGTAAATTTGATGCTTCCGTACTTGTAGAGTGAGTTTTCTTGTTGAATTCATTTATTCTTGATGATTGCTCCATTCCGTGGCATCTGTCAAACAGAAGTTTTTATTTATGTTCCAGAAAGGAAATAATACTGAACAAATGAAATAATATTATCTACTATGCAATTAATGTCTATTCGAGATTAAGGATATCTTATATTTGATAGTATGTTTGAGAGTGATAATTTCGACTTTGATGAGGTATGAGATGAAATTGAATATTAGGAACTGTTAATATATAAAGTTATTTTCAGGAATTTCTGAAGGATGTTGATTGGAAAGAAACCGAATATTGTTCTCAAGGTAGAGAAAATCAAGAAGAAAATATTGCAAAGAAACCTAAATATGATACTGAATCTACCAAATCTACAAATCTTCCACAAGCAAGAAAAGATTTACTCTTAGGAATATTAGAGGGACCACAAAATTGTAAGAAAAGTTTCCAAAAGAAAGCCAATGCAGTTCAGCCTTTAAGCACGAAACAGTTAAAAAACTTCTCAGAAGAAAACCCTACCAAAGAGAAGATATCTTCAAGGAAAACTCTTATATTGGATATATTTAAAAAAGGTCCTTCGACTGCAAAAAAATTATTGCATAACAAGTCAGACTCACTACAATCGACACCTAATGATGGAGAAAAGCAGACTAAAACGATTAGTTCTATTGGCAAAAATGTAGAGCTAAAAAGTCCTATTAAAAAGTTATCGCTAGTTCGAAAATTCCCAGGACCAGCAGGCTTAATACCTGACTCTGCAAACGAAGTAGTTCTTCCTGTGTCTTATTTAAATTCCATGGATGAGAATGATAATGATAATGATAATGAGAATGAGCATGAAAAATCAACGACTTCAGACTTCTGCTCGCAAAATACAAAAATTATTTTCTCAGAAGGAGCTTGGAAATTAATGATGGATGATATTCCTAGAGACTACCTTGAAGGTCATAATATATCGCTGATTAAGCAAAAGGCTAGAGCAAAGTGTTTTACCAATGGAAAAATCCCAATATTGGCAGCTGTCATACAGCATATAGACTACAGTTCTGAAAATCCACGCGTTGTTTTAAAAGATTTCACGGATGCGATTGAGGGAGTTATTCATCAAAGTATACTATCGAAGTTCCCTAATATTCTTAGAGCTGGAGTAGTTTTGTTATTAAATGATGTTGGATTCTTAATGACTGGAACGTGGAACACATGTCTGGTTATGATTTCTCTGCGTTGCATAGTAAACATTTTTTCAAATACAGATAAGATAGAAATTTGTACAAAATCACCTACTTTAAAGAAAATGAAATCAAATGAATCTGAGGAATTATTTGATCAAAATCCATTCGAAACCAGCAATTTGGATATCGAAGACAGTAAAATATTTACCTGGGATAAAGATGAGATAATTGAAGATACTACAAAAGAAAGTGACACATTATGCCAACAGACAATTGTAAATACCTCAGCACCACAACGAAAGCCTACAGCAATTAGATCAAAGCTATTAGAGTTTCGCAGCAAAGACGCTATAACACCACCAGCCACAAAAGAATCAGAACATACATCCAGTAGTGCTCTTTCGGAAGAAAACAAGAATCCCAATGAGAGCTCAGAATCGCCTCATGAAGATTGGGCCACTAACTTGATGAATGACAGTGAAAATGATTCGGATGATGAATTACTTTCACAATTAGACGTGGACTCCATTGTGTCAAATTTTAATGACCTTAATCACCTCCCGAGTCTCTCAAGAACCTGACAGTAGCGATAACATTACAAAACATGTGATACTAGTTAAAAATATTCTATACTTCATCATTAGTTCAATGAATTAAGTAATGTAATATATAACGTCGACCTTAATTTAAAGTAAAAATAAGAGATAAGGATGTACAGTACGTTTCAGTACAAATGATATTTGTATAAGGGATACGTGACATTTTTCAAAAATATACAAATTGCCAAAACGGAAATCCTAATACTCCATTATCACTTCATAGTTATTCCCTGTCTCCCAAGAAGTGATGTAAAAGCGTAAAAAAATATATGTAAGTAAGGAAGTTCCCTAAATCTCTGGAAAAAGAGCGTCGCAAATTATTTTGACTGTCAAATAGGCTTCATTAGTGTCACTACGTTGCTAAAGAGTACAGATTATTCGCGAGGTAACACTTGACCTGCGTAGGATTCGCTGGACGTTTTTCGCAACGATAATCTGACCATTATGCAACGTGGAACTTTCAGGAGGAATTATTAACAAGCGCATTACGATCTCGTGTCCCTCACGAATTCGCATACGAATGTCACAACAAGCCGAGCGTCCTCGAATACTACTGAGTGGAAACAAGGCAGCAGAGAGAGAGAGAGAGAGGGAGAAGAAGCGTGTGTCGCGTGCCTTACAAATTTGTTCCACCGACACACGTACCCCCAGAAACAATTTTCCAATTGTCACAGTCTCCGAGTTATTTAACAATTGCTATTGACTTGCATTCGATTTCATTAGTTTTGATTCCGAACAATTGGATCCATTCATTAGTTTTCATAGCTACGCACCTCAGACAATTTACCAGTTGGCTGCTGTACTGCTGATCCTTGTACTTCTGATCTACCTTTTATTTCATGTTTTTTAAAATTCCTCTTACTCTCTTGTCCCCCTTCTCACCCTCGCTTCCCACTCATTTTACGCAACGAAACAAGGACCTGTTTTAAAGACTTGGTGCTGGGGTCCAACACGTTACCTGATATACAGGATGTACCAGAAACGACACCCACGTATCCTGCATAAAGCTATGGTTCTGCTGAAAAAATATACGTATTATTTTTAGAAGACCTATAACTTCCTCAGCACACGGAAAAAGTGTGATTATTTATATAAGACTTCTGTTTTCTTTAAATCTGGTTCTTTTTATCGTATTGACACACTATAGAGAGCGGAGGGAGACACGTATATATTTTTGAATCTTCATTATGTAACGATTACTATAGGTCAACCGAATGTGTTTATTGCTTCTATTTTCTCATTTTCTTCTTCTCTGAAAAATCCACCAAAACCGGATTAAAGTAATTCCTCAGAAAATAATATACATATAACAAGTATATACATACATTCTTAAAAGGTTACACTCAGAGATATTAATTATGTATGTAGATAAGGAATTTTAGAGAACTGTGAAATCCCTGAGTGTAAGCTTTTAACGATGTAGATATATCACTGTTATACATTGTGAGATTTCAGGTACAAATTGAAGAAAAGAAGATTAAGTGAAGAGCCGCATCACATCGTTGATTAAAGTTTACTCTTCTTCCGTATTGGTCAAGCAATAGCAATTCTCAAAAGCAAAGAAAGATACTTATGAACTACAGCCGTAACCTCTTTCATGCCGAAGGTAAAATGAATTAGAGAAGAAAAAAAGAAAAACAGATGATTTCGGTAGAACAAGTTTCCTAGAAAAGCTATGCACACATTTGCGTACAACATGCATGTACAGCATTCGTGACCTTACACACAGAAGAGAAAAAACCAATTATAATAAAATTCTAAACGAAACGATTAACGTCGGTTTTACTGTCGCTAATTAGAAGCTTAACCAGAAAAATACCAGAAACAAAGCGCTCATGAAATTTAATACCCGATACTGAACCACAAAACAGCTAATCAAACTCACAATAACAGATACTGGTAATTAATATTAAGCATAGAATTTCAAATTAATTCACCATACATATCAGTCTGTATAGTAAAGCATACAGTAAACGATGACCTCGGCTGGGGGGTTGAATCCTTCATATATACATTATTATTATCCAGAAAAGTGCAATTACCTGTCAACTATTGCAAAGAACACGCATAAAAGTCATTAAGAATATGCAACGATGTGTGAAAGTCAACAATTAACAAAAAAGGAAGTACAGGGAAGAATCTTACAGTACAGAAAAATTATTACAGGTAGTTAAAATAATTAACGTGCTACACAGTGTACAATATATATAATAGGTATATACAAGGTTAACCGGATATGAGTCCATATAAATTTTGATCACGTGCAATTATTGCAATAATATCTAAATGCAATTATAGATTTCTTTTCCTTTCAGCCCATCAAACTTCAATTTCATCATTGGTACCATTTAAGATGGGAACTGTTCAGAAATGAAGATCGTCTCTCTGAGGGGTTTTTCACATAGTTAAATCGTACAACTAGCGGTCGTATAACGACAGCCATTTCTGATACTGATACAGGCAAATTGCATAGGATTTAATCATTCGCCAGAACGGATAGGTGTCCCCCGTTATCGCAGGGTCCACCAAGGTTGATCTAATAGATAAGCATTGGCGTAGCCGGTACCTTATATTATTCTATTTTAAAACATACAGATTTTACAGACACACTTACAGACTATTGGATTCTCTCTAACAGTTGATAAAGTGTAGTGGCTCATGACGCTCTTGGGTCGGCACCTATAAATTATCAGCGGGAGAGAAACGGGGAGTGCCGATCCAGGCCAATATCAGGAAGATTGAGAGCGTGAAAATTTATTGATAAAGCTGAGAGGCGTCGTGCGTGAAAGGAGGTTTTGCTTGATCGATACCAGGATCGCTATGTATTGTATGCTGTTCATGGATATCAGATTGGATTACGTATTGACATATTCATAGAAACTGATAACTGACCTTGAACTCTAGATAACATTGTTAGTTATGACTACTTTTTATATTTATATTATATCTATTTCTGAAACAACAGACAATTTCGTAAAAGACTTTAGTCTCTAGATTGCAATTCCTGTGTTTCACCAGGTGATTGCGTCGTAGCGTTATAATCATTACTATTTTAATTAGTTTCATACATAAACAAAAAATTGCCTCCAGATATTTCTTAAAGGACTGTCATCAGTCATACAACAGTAAGGATTTCTGTGATTAGATGACAAAGCGTTGGATTATTATTTATAATTATCTACAGCTACAATGATGCGCGTTATACATTGATTCCTTCCTTCCTTTCCTTATGGCTGCCTCCTCTAATGAGAAGATGTGCCAATTATACATTGATTGATATATAGTTTCTGCTATTTTTTTTATAAAATGTCATAATTTCTTGGCATTTTGTTTTCGTTATTCGTCAACACTTAGTAAGATATACATACATATTTATACTTTACACTCTGTCGACAAAACACGTCACATTTTGTACAAATATACATATAAAAGTATGCTTTTCATATCAGAGATAGCAAATAACTCAAGAATATTTTTTTAATCTGATAGTTGATTCTTGGTAATTTAGCACAACTCTTGTAAGAGTTTGTGATACTAGAGTAATAAGGAAAATTAAACCTTATTTATTATAAACGTCGCAGTTTGTATTAAAGTAAAGTAGGAAACGTCAATAATATCATACATTCATTCTGTTATAATCAAAAAAGTTAGCCTTGACGAGTCTGCTAAGTCATTCTCTACACAATCCTGTTAATCGCGTACCTCACAAATTTCTATTAGTACGTACCGTTCATTCGATTTACAGATGAGTGCAAAATAACGAATAAAACGGATAGAAAATAAAAAGAGAACTATTCCATAAGCGATCAACATTTTTAGAAGAATATCATACTAATATTGATTGTCAATAAACTTACCTGAATTTCTTACATACTACGGAAAGAAAACTCGTTGGAGCAACTCAACTTATAAATATTCAACAACTGGACAAGATATTGCACAATCATTTTACAAATCCAGAAACGTCACGAGTCAATGAGAAATCGTCAATTATTGATCTGATCCCTGATAAATTATTAATTTAGAAAAAAATTCATGGAAATTTGCGCAGTTTTACTCTCCACAAGGAATAAGATTATAACTACTAAAATTCTTTCATTTACCATCTTTGTATGGTAGAGTATATAAAATCATAAATCATACTACCGTAGCATAATTATTACATGATTCTAATTACCACCTTAAGTATTTTAATTCTAATAGCTTCTACATATAGTCGAGTGGTTATTATGTATAATAGAATTTTGCCTTTCTAACTGTATATCATAGACTATGTTGAATAATCACTCAAGCCCCTGGGGTCAGTTCGATGCTTTTTATTGGTATATAGAGAGAATGCATAATCCCATATGCATATATAGAATGACTAATTAATAACATTTACACATCAACAAATAAAAGACAAACTTTAAAAGATGGTATAGAATATATTTGCAAGAAAATACCCTAAGGCTTGATTGATTGATTAGATTGGGATTGATCTTGCAGAATGCTGTCTTCTCAAAATGATTATTTATCTTTCCCTTTTCTCCTTTTTTATATTAAACATGGCATATTTCTTGCATATGACGGGGACTATCCCCACTTAAACATTTAATAAGCAAGAGATAAAAACTTTATAAAGTCAGAACTACCTGTATGAAATGTATGTTTTCATATGATTTATCATTTGAAATCTATACGTCTCCACACATCTGTTTCCATGGAATACTTTGGGCAGACGTTATTCAATATTCATTGAAAGAAAAAGTGCTGACGTTCTAACCAATTTACATCTTTTTATTTCTTCTTGTACGTTTTATGCTCTCTTCAAAGATGACGATTATAGCAACGATTATAACGACGAAAGTGACGACCCTGACTCCTTTCGCTTTGACGATATGCCATCGTTTGTGATAATACAGAGATATCTACTGTTTACACGTCTCCACTTGTATCTTTATTGCCTAAAGATTTACTCGACGGATAATAGAATGTCGTACATTCACATTCCAAACGACAAATAATCCCCATGTAAAGTCCTTAAAAAAAAGAACAACAACAACGCATTAGCAAAAATGACGTGCACGTTCTGCTGCACAAGACCACGCGTAGAAATTCTTCATTTATCTTTCTTGAACCACATTAAAATAATCATGCGCAAATTGTGTAGAGTTTCAATGATATTCCGTGATGTATCCAAGCAACGTGAATACCGTACGGTTGATTATTTACAAACATACAGAGCGACGTCAGGTAAACAGCACTGTAGTACAAAGCAAATTATCTCCAGTGAATGGAGTAGTAAAGAAAAAGTGTAGGAGAAAAATCAAGTGACACAAGACCGAACAAAATTATTTCTCTTCCTGTAGATCAACTTTTCACTATCACTCTCTTCAAATGCGGAACAAAACTTTTTATTGCTTGACATTCGACCAGCAGGGCCAACCGCTCGCTCCTGCGGAACGAGACACACGAGCGTTAAATGTCACGACAACCCTGTGGTCCGTTAAATATGACTAATGATCGAAAAATTCCAAATACAATATGAAACTTCCTGTTTGCTCGTAAATGACTTAGAAAGGAAGATAATTAATCAAATCTGCTGTGGCAGAGGAAGATAAACATATTAATTACAGTAAGATAAACGCGAGTCCTCGTTGGGGCAAGGTCACGAGGTGTTATGAATGCTCCCGATGCAATTTTTAACGATGGACTCTGTACCGGTCTTCGATCTATTATCCTTTTATTTATCTCTTGCTTTCTTTACTGTTCCCTTCTCGTGCAATACGTTAGTGACATAGACCAACCACGTGTCCACCAACAACCACATTTCCGCGCGTACTTTGGCCCTGTGAAAAACCGAGATCTGCGGCGTCCGTTTCTTCAGCAAATGCGGCCATGCGTGGTCGGCACTAGTCTCGCACATGAGAATTGACGATATACTTAACAAGACAGTTAGATAGGGGGATTTTTTTATACGTTATAAATATAAATTAGTGTACAAAGTTCGTGTCTTATAAAAGAATACGAATTGTACAATAATTATTCTAGTCGTTGTTATGATATAGTAACGAGCCACCTTTTGGAAACAAGTAACTTACGGTACGGAATATGACTGTATTAAAGGCACCAGGGAGCAAAAATATGACTGTATCTAGATTAGCGTGAAGCAACGGTAAGTCTTAAGAAAACAAAGATAGAAAGTTGGAGCAGTGACCAATAGCGGAACTTTTAAATCAAGTAAAAAAAGTGCTCGGAGAAGAATTTAAGAAGCTGAGAACCACAAGACGGGAAAGAAACAATATTTTGTTTTTAAAATAAACCGTGCAAACGACACTGCTATTTTGTTAGTCGATAAAAATATGGTGCTCTGGTATACTGGTACTGGTAGATGGTGATGGTGATTGTGATCGTAATTGGTAGTGGAGGTTCGTGCAATAGTAGAGTGGGAGGCAATTTGAGATGACTGTCAAAGAGGCAAGGCAGTTCGAAAAGTCAGTTTGGCGCCGTACTTCGTACACGGTAGGTTGCGCGCTTTGTTAATAAGACAGTACCAGATTGTTTTAGCCAACGGGAATACCAGTGAAGAAATTTAAAGACGTATACCTGCAGCAAAGCTCACGTATACTTTAGTGCTTGAGAAACGGAATAGTTTGAACTTAATCGAAAAGAAGTAAAAAATAATTCAAGTTTTGTGGAAAAGAAAGTATTCTATCCAAAGAGAAGTTGTATGCTGACTCGAGAGAAGGAGGGAGAATGTGAAAGAAAAAAATTAATCAAATTGAAAAGTTAAAGAGATATTGCTTGATTGAGCAATAGTAATAAGAAAAGGTTTCAAGAGTAATCTAATTTCTCGAGAAGTTCATTGTCGCAACAATAATTCCGATATACTTATCCTGAACGTAAGATAAAAATATACACTGATAAACTGCAGGGACACTGACTTCCGGCGCATGAATGCATTACGTTCTTAAAATTAAATCGAGTCCAAAATGCGCGCGGCTTTGACGTTATTTTAATATAAAAGTTGTTCGGTCGAGAATTTTATTAATATTACGCCACAAATTTTAATTTGTATTGCCAATTAAACTGTCGCTATATAGCGTCGTATTATAGACATTTTTATGAGTTACAATATTCTATAATAACTAATTGAAGTAGACGTGAAAATAAGGTGAGTCCCTATTATTATGGCAATATTGCTAATTTTCATTCACTCTTTGTATTTTGCTCTTATCTTATTAAGACAAACGTAAAACAATAAATGTCATTGGTTTAGTACGAGTGCTTAAAAAAGAAATCACCTTTTTCTAGTCTAGGATCGTTAATAGTGGATTTGCAAGTAGCGGTGATACCAAATAAAGGGAAAATATATAAGTAATAATTAAAAGAATTAAAAATCGCAAGGTTCCTGCGACAAAGCTACAAAATGCGGGGAGCGTAGTCAAAAGTAGACATATACGTATACGAAGTCCAATTGACGCGGCGAGATAATGCAAAATTGCATAAGTCCAACCAAAGCAGGTGGATTTATTGCGTAAGAGGGAACTCGCTTACATGGAACGGCACAAACTTAGAGAATCGTCATTTTTCACTTGTCCTTATCTTTACTCGCGTCACTCGCCCTGACGGCTCAACTTGAGCAATCAATTTTGCATATAGTAAACTCTAACCAAAATAGTTGAATGCTAATTGTGTCAGCCACAAAATTAATTAAAAGTATATAAAGTTTTAACATGGAGGTGTAGTTCATCATCGATTAAAAGCATTTATTATCAAATATAGACACTAATGCCAATCACGCTCCTTGTCCCATTATTAATTGCTACTTTCAAATAAAATTAATAAATCAAAGAAAAAGAGAAAAACTTCTAATCAAAATGACGACTGATAGACAATTTTGTATTACATGGCAATCGCATAACCTATTTTTAAATATGAACCACATGTACATTATGAAATTCAATTTTGACTGATAAAAATAGTTTTCAAGTCCGACTAGATATTGTGAATGAAGGATATAATATTATCAGTCAGTCATTAAAGCTATACAGAGTATAAAATGTCATTAATGCATGATATTAGTGCTTCAGAAGTGTACGAGGGCATAAAACAGAATTTCGAAGAGCCTTCCTGCTAGTATTTAATAAATTGCAATTTACTTATTACTCATAAACGTTATTGTAGGAAGAGCTACTGATGCTAATGATGTAGGAACGTTACTTCCTAAATCCTCAAAATTTCGCCTATACAAAAAGAGACAGTGCTTTCATGTTACACTCGTACCTATTTTAGTATGATATAGTATAATATAGGGATCCCCTTAGTGGAACAGCACGAAACGAGTTATAATTTCTTCAACAGTCCCGGGCGACGATACGGAGTGAAAGTTTTCGCGGCACCAAACAGCCACGGTCGGTCATCCAAGCAACAACGTTACGGGACGAAAGGATTCGCCAGTTACGAAGAGCGTCGCGACGCTTCTGAGGGAGGATCCTAGAGGAAAAAGCCTAAAGTTATGACCGATACAAATGGTAAGGCAATGACAGTTACAAAAATATAAAATAATAAGTATTCGTTATCATAAAATGACGCAACTTAAATATCTAC
This sequence comes from Trachelus troglodyta, assembly GCA_030142635.1. Taxonomy (NCBI): domain Eukaryota; kingdom Metazoa; phylum Arthropoda; class Insecta; order Hymenoptera; family Cephidae; genus Trachelus; species Trachelus troglodyta. Next base: position 65,760 of record JARQTJ010000257.1, read on the forward strand.
AAGTTCACCATTAAAATAATTAGACTTAATTCTATTTATATCATCAACTGCACTAGCCTTCGCCATCCACCTATCACTAGGTTTGAAATACTACATAGGTATACTTAAATGTAAAAATGAATAATCATCAAAGTCTTAATAGTAAATTAAACTAATAGACACAATACAGAATGCAACTACCTGTCTATTCCTATAAATTCTAATCGCCGATAAGAGCCAATTGTGATCTTTGTAAAATTCAAGGTTGACAGAGTGAAAGGACTGTAATACCTATGCACGTGCAGTTAGCATATAGCATGCTAGTAATTTGTCTAGCAGGCATTCATAGCATATGTAGCTTATTCCATTTTACAGTTAGATGCAGATAAATTATACTACAAGGCAAGTATGTTATCAGTTCTAATAGAATAGTATTGTGCTTTTATTCTATAACTATATTTAGTCACATCAGGACCTTGATCCACTTCAGAATAATACTGATTACAGAAAAGTCATAGATATTATTGACTATTATATTATTGAAATCCCATCTGGAGATTACATATCTAAGATATTAACGCTTTTCAATAATTTATTGGATCTCTTGTAAAACTCATATCTGGGACACGTTAGTTCACAAGCTGGCAATAAGCCAGACTTCGTCCTTGTTCAAAATGAATATATGAATGTATAGACACAGCTATCCGGTTATAATAAATTGGCCTGTCAGATCAGGTTAGTTGTTCTTACTGTTGAAGAATAAGAAAATTTAAATTGGTTAATTACATGAAGTTTTACGTACAATTAACACTACCAAAAAGATCTGACAAATAGAACCAATCAAGTTTATTCTGTATTAAATCAAAAATATGTAGCATGTCCAATTTAATAAAGAATTTTATGCTGGGTTCAGCATACCTCCCACGTCCACGGTGTCTAGTAGTTGTCAGACACAAAGTCTCGTAACTCTTGAGAGTCTACCAGCACGACTTTGGTGTTGACGTCAACTTGATACACACTGATGATTTTATCTTTGAATTATTCTACTAATTCAAATTCCTCCTTATCATGTTTATCGACGCCTTCTCTTTGACATTTTTCTTTGCTTCTCCTTTTTCTTCGATCCACTTTGTTTTGCATTCCTACGCAAAATTGTCACGGTTCGCCGGATATGCACACTTTTCAGCGTACCTCGTTATGTTTACTGCGCTTTAAAATTTCAAAATAACACTTGAACGCTAAGGACGTCTGTACATAAAAGCGAATACGAGACACGTGAGAACGAGTTTTAAGAAAATATATTGATAAGCCTAATCACTCGCGATTCCATACTATAGTTAATTCCATGAACAGACTTTAATGTTAATATTTTTATCAGGCTGAGCTCCAGCACTAGGAATTCGCATATTTGATGCCTTTTATATATTTTTTTACAAATAGCTCTGCGATGATTTTAAACAAGCTCAATCTTAATGTATAATAGAATTATCACTGGAATCCATAAGTTGAATCAAATATATAATGAAAATATAATTATGTCTTTATCATATCAAGTAGTGAGATATTCACTAGAAATATTCGATGAATCAGTACATTGAATATAAGACTATTGATAATAACAGTAAATACCTACTGATAACAAAAGTATTCATGAGAATCATACATACGTGCGATCGAGCAAGTGATAAAATGCGAATATTGCTTTCTGTCATTACATATACGTCGGGGGAACCCTAAGTCCCACCAACAAGTCTTATCTAAGCATTTAAGATCGTGTGCCAAAGAAAATGATCCATTAACAAAGATTTATCAAACTATAGTGCACACTCGATATATTTTCCAGATACGAAATGCGTCTTATCCGTACAACGTAACGTATTTACTTACTGATGATAACAGTCGATATCGGAACGCTTGTGTACTGTAGACCACTTTATCACATAAGAAACTGAAATGACGTGTCAAAAAGGATTTTCACGGTCCTAACAATTAATTAAAAGTTGACTTTAAATCAGTGATCATAACACAAGTAATAACAATAATGATAATAATAACGTAAGAAATTACACGATGCTCAAAATAAGAATAGTTGGGCGTTCAAAGACTTCGCGTATAATTATCAAAATCTCAATCGCATCATCTGAGAATGAGTCATTCTTCAGCTGTAATTGCAAGCACCTCAGTGCGAGAGCATCTGTACATAGGTAGACACAACACAACCATATAGCACGGCATAGAATTATTTGAATACAATAGTTATTACTTATACTAGTAATTACTGACAATATTGACTTAAGACATTACCACTATTATAAGTAATATAAAATTAAGTATCTCCAAGCAGGAGTGCAGTAAATTATTGTGACTTAATTTATTTATATCTTATTTGACAGGTCTAAAAAATGACCAGAACAATGAGGTACTGTCACAGAAAATTAACACCGGCCAGGATGACGACATGGTATAGTAAATATTTAAGTTTTAACAAGAGTAATAATACTTTGTAATTAATAAGATGCTTCTTTTAATTGCTGCTCAATCATTAATGAAATCTAGGAAGCTTATGGATTTGAAAGAAGTCTGCTGGGTACGTTTCTCACATACTTGTCGTACATCCTGACTATCGGATGGGTCAGGTTATTCTTTCATTGGTATCCGCAGTTACATATCTATGCAACGCACAGAAGATGTCCATTGAACCGTGCCACAAAACTGCTTATTATTGTAAGTACTGTATAATAATTGTGAACCTTGTGCAAAAAACACAGATATGGAGTCTTTGGATAATTAAACTTAATTTGTACAGGACGACTATCAAGGAAAGTATAAATCTTACTTTGTCGAGGATGTCAAAACCATCTCTACGAAAAATCTCAAGTAAGTTTATGTTGTAAGCGATAAAGAAATGCTTGATGCAATCTCAAAGGAATCTCGAACAATGATTGCTTTAATTGATTGCAGTTTAAAAACACTGAGTTCCACCTTGGGCAAGATTGACGAAGACTTACTGAAGAGCGCAGAAGGAAAGGAGCTAAGAATTTGTTTAGAAAATGGTACCCAAGGCAACGTACTGGAATATCGTGCCTTCTGGTGCAAGAAGCAATGTTACATATGGGATACGAATGGCCATGAATTCTCACGACTCGTCGGCCTAGACAAGTACAACCTCTGCACAGATCTCCATTTAGGAACTAACCAGGGTCTCTCCAGAGAGGAAGAGCTCCTGCGACGAATAGTCTATGGAAACAATGAGATACTCGTACCGGTTCAAAGTATAGGAGTACTTCTGATTCTCGAGGTGCTCAATCCCTTCTATATATTCCAATTGTTCACGCTGGCCGTGTGGTTCGCCGAGGGATACTATTACTATACAGGAGCTATAATATGCATGTCGCTCTTTGGTATTTCCAGTTCGATTATGCAGACTCGCAGGGTACGTTAAGATCTGAAAGATACAGAGGACCACATTGAACAAGTTAATCTATAGTGTATTACATTATGGATATTGGATTTCTACCTTTTGTTATACAGAATCAAATCAATCTTCATGGTACTGTCGCTTCTACTGAGACCGTAAGGGTCTCCAGAGGTAACGGTGTCTTCGAGAATGTTTCTAGTGTCGAACTTGTACCTGGAGATATTATTGAATTGCCACGCTATCAGGGTATAGTAGCGTGCGACGCCGTTCTACTGACTGGACACTGTATAATAAATGAATCTATGTTAACTGGTAAGCAAATCATTTACATTACGCAATGGATAAAGATACCACTTATGCATTCATTTGTTTACAAATTTCAGGAGAATCTGTGCCAGTTACCAAAACACCATTACCTCCGCATCCTGTGTTTTACGATTCAAAGGAATGCTCTCAACATACGCTGTACAGTGGTACTACAATAATACAAACAAGGTATATTCAGGGTCTAACTGAAATACAGATACGAGTATTTCAATAAAAATGAATCTAAATACACTTTTTACATTAAGATATTACGGCGATGGACCAGTCCTTGCGCGAGTTATAAGAACAGGACTGCAAACGAATCGCGGTGCCTTGGTAGCAGCTATTCTTTATCCACCACCAGCAGATTTTAAATTTGATCAAGATTCTTATAAATTTATTGGTATACTGGCACTCATTGCTACTTGTGGTTTCATCTATACAGTTGTGAGCAAGGTATGTCATGAGAAATATGACAAATTTAACTATTAAGCTATTGTTCGATGCAACATTTTCAGTCAAATATTTACTCTTTAAGGCATCGAGAGGTATCACAGCTGGCGACATTGCTATAAAGGCTTTAGACATAATAACTATAGTGATACCACCTGCACTACCAGCAGCTATGACAGTAGGAAAGCTCTATGCTCAGGCGCGTTTAAAACGAGCTCAAATTTACTGTATCAACAGCAGAGTCATTAACGTATCAGGTAGTCTGAATTGCATATGCTTTGACAAGGTAATAATGTAGTTCCTCAGAAATTGCATGACAAGGATAGTACGTGGAATAATTATTAACTGACTGCTAAACATAGACAGGAACGCTGACGGAAGATGGTCTGGATATGTGGGGCGTCGTTCCAAGTACAGATGGTGAACTCGAGGAACCTGTAAAGGAAGTACCAGCTTTAAAAAATCATCCACTATTTGAAGGGATGCTTGTTTGCCACAGTTTAACTCTGATTGAGCATGAACTTTGTGGTGATCCACTGGACGTGAAGGTAGGTGTACTGAATGGATTTAAAAAATATTTAAATATAATACTTGTACATAAAAGACAGAATAGAAAAAGAAAATGAAATTATTATAGATGTTTGAGAGTACTGGATGGATGCTGGAGGAGCCAGACGTGGCTGATACCAGCAAGTATGATCTACTGGCACCTACTGTGGTGAAGCCGCCAAAGAATAAAAACTTCACAGAAAACATGAATGAAGTATCAGAAATTGGAATTGTTCAGCAATATCAATTCTCTAGTTCGCTTCAGAGAATGTCAGTAATAGTCAGGGTCCTTGGCTCGGATCACTTTAGAGCCTACACTAAAGGTTCTCCAGAGATGATTCTTAGTCTAAGCAGACCAGAAACAATTCCTAGGGATATTAGCGCGATTTTACATAAATATACAAAGCAAGGATACAGAGTAATTGCAATGGGACGTACAGATGTTGACTATACGTACAGTAAAGTAAGTCAAAGAATAAACGACTGCTGAAAAGTTTTACAGGGTACTCAACACTGCTTGGAAACGTTTATGGGACACTTGTGATTTCTTTTAGATTCAAAGAATGCCGAGAGAGATGATTGAACAGAATTTGGAATTTTTGGGTCTAGTTATACTTGAAAATCGCCTTAAGGAACCCACGATAAATGTGATTACAGAATTGAAGGAAGCGAATCTTCACATAGTAATGATAACTGGTGAATAAATTAGATGCTCCGTTAGCTATTTATCACTCAAGTAAAATATACATGTAAAATTGACCTTGGTATGATGAATAATGAATTTTTCAATTAGGTGACAATATTCAAACTGCCGTAAGTGTCGCCAAGGAATGTGGAATATTGACACCGTCAGAAACTGTAATAGATGTAACCGTTGTACCTGGGGATAAGCAGTCGCCACCCACAATATTTTTCAATACACAAGGATTGCCACTGAAAATAGTAAGATTTGTAGTCATCGAACAGTGAAGATATATTTTTGACAATTTCTGATAACACAACTGGCTTGTAGAAACTGCAGAATCGCAAAACAATTATAACAACTCTGGAAACAATAGAGAGAGGTGTGGACGTACATAATTACAAGTTTGCCCTGACTGGTCAAACTTGGCAGCTTCTACGCGAGCACTACGCCGACATTTTGCCAAGAATTTGTGTACGCGGTGCAGTTTTCGCTAGAATGACAAGTGATCAGAAACAACAATTGGTTTTGGAATTGATGCAGCTTGGATATTATGTTGGTATGTAATCAACGTCTGCACACTCTATCGATAAGAATGAAATACAACATCCATATAACGTCAAATTCATTTCAGCAATGTGTGGCGACGGAGCCAACGATTGCGGAGCACTAAAAGCAGCACACGCTGGAGTTTCACTTTCAGAAGCCGAATCGAGGTATGCAATTAAACAATAATAAAAATAATGATCACCGACAATTGAAAAATAAATTATTCACAGTGTGGCTAGTCCCTTCACGTCTCGCACACCGGACATAACTTGTGTACCGAAAGTGATAAGAGAAGGAAGAGCCGCCCTAGTTACATCTTTTGGTATCTTCAAGTTCATGGTGACCTACTCGCTGACAGAATTCCTTTCGGTGATAATTCTCTACTCCATCGACTCAAACCTTACGGATCTACAGTTCCTGTTCATCGACATATGCCTCATAGTCAATTTTGCGTTCTTCTTTGGCAAGACACAGGCCTATGAAGGAAAACTGGCTAAGAACCCACCAATGACAAGTCTACTAAGTTTTACACCACTCTTCTCCATGACTATGCAGATGATTTTGATGACAATATTCCAAGTGTCAGCATTCTACGCAGTCAAGCAATTTCCCTGGTTTAAGCCATTCGTTTACACACCAGAAGTTGGCTATACCTGCTACCAGAACTACTCGGTCTTCTGCATCTCAATGTTCCAGTACATAACTATGGCGGTGATATTCTCCAGAGGAAAACCATACAGAAAGGCCATCTACACGAATAATGCCTTTATCGTATCCATTCTTCTTTTGGTAGCGGTATGTTCCTATATAACGTTGTATCCAGCTACATGGATCATCAATCTTCTTCAGCTGATCATGCCCCCAGATTTTGAATGGCCTGTCATTATATTAGTACTGTCGTTCGTCAACTTCTTAGTGTGCATCTTCTTTGAGAGTTTTGTCATTGAGTACGCCGTTGAGAAGAAGATTAAACCTAAGCTGTACAAACCTGAACGCTCTAAGAAACGTTATCTTACTGTGGAGCATGAATTGAGGAACAATTTAAGTTGGCCCAGTCTCAATGAGGATTTTCCAACTTTACCAATAACGCACAGTGTCGAGAGCATCATCAAGACAACCGGCGCACAGTTTGGGCGAGGATCTAAGGACGAGGGTAGTCAAATTACAAGTGTGAAGGAAGAGGACAATATTCGTACTGGCATTGATAGTCATAATGATCAGGAGAATGGAATTGACAATTTGGCATTTGTCAATGACGAGTTGCTACCAACTTCAAATATGACGACGAAATTCTGAAGAAACTTCCGAAGATTACTATTTTTGATATTTTTGTTTTATCTGAAGACAAACAATCCTGATCAGTATTCAATAAGTATTACGTGATGAGGAAAAACACGAATCAGCTGAATAATGGCTGTGAATCAATATGAGAATGCATGGAAATGGACGTCTTGTAATATATTTTATTAATTGCATTATGTATAAAAATGTAAGGAAATGAATGTCATATAGAAAATATATATAGAGTTTAGTTTTAACTCCTTCGTATAATTTACTGCAATCTGAAGTATTAATGAGTGGTCCATTTGGAGAAATTGTGTCTTCTACTTTCAGGACTGTTTCTTTTTATTTATTATTTCTTTATTTATTCCGGAACATCTTCCACTCATCCCTTCGCATACATACTTTGCTAAACGTACGTTATATACTACAATTTTTCGCCTTGGCGAACGATGCGATGATCGAATCTATTACATACTTCAATTTTCTTCCTATAAACCGTACAAGATTCTTGATTGGTAAATATTTTATTCTTAATAAGGCTTATACACCTATTCGTAAGTTCAAAATACTCGTCTACTTAGCCAATACATCTTCATCAATACTTCTTTGATTCGAAAATCCACTCTGTAAAGTCGTTAAAGACACTTCCCACTGTGCCTGTGAGTTTTTTAAATTCGTTTCATAATACCCTGTGCTATTTACAATATGTTTTCACGGATGGTTCGCGTTTAAATTCACACGAATTTTGGTTTTAGTTGAATCTCGCTCTTTTTCAAAATTTCTTTACAATTTAGAATACCTAACCATATATTCATCCTCACTGTAAAAATCCTGGCTATCCTTCACACAGTTAATTTGATTTTAGAAAAAAAATCTCACGCCTGTAGCTATTTTCTCTGATTTACTGCATCTACTCAATGTAATATTATGTTCTACTTACTCTCGTTTTTTTTATTGGAAACAATCAAAAGTTTCAATTAATCTTTCTTCTTTTTTGTCTAGAGAAGAAAAGTGTTACTCACCGATTGTCGTCTTCAGTAGTAGACTTGTGAGTCCGTGAAATAAAAAAGGTTGCATATTGTTAATCTGGAACACTTTTCGTCCGCGCTACCGATGATCTCAATATTCTTGGCGTTTTCTACATATAAATGTTTATGTTTATCAATACAATAACCAACTAGATAAAGGCTTAAATTCAGCTAAACTCGCGCTCCTGTCCTCATGACTACTGATATGTAATTTGGCTCAAAGATCGTGATAGAGTTACTTGATAAACATTATTAAGAATCAACGCTACCACTGCAAATCAATATCATAAAGTGAACTGAATTTAAATCGACCTTTAAATTTCACGCAGTTTATATATAATTTTTATTTATTTGTAATAATTACCAATAATAGCTTCCCGTTTTTGAAGCAATTCATTCTCAATCCATTTTCTATAACGAAGTGTGATACAATTTAACATTTGTATCGTGGTATCATAGATGCTCTTTCGGAGCAACAAGTCTGGCAGTGAAGATACAAAGTCTTGAAAAGCCTCTTCGTTATGCAACTCCACCAAATTGTGATCTAGAATAATCTCACTGAGAATATTGAAAAGTTGAAAGTGCAATTCTTTCTTTGGTTGCTGGGAATATGTGCTTATTATAATCTTTAAGGTGTTCCCAAGATTTATGTGATTCTTGTACCAAATCTTGCTAGCTTTCAGAAAAAGTGTTCTGAGAATTCTAGTTAAAGCAGGCAAAGCCAAATTATCCGTACTGGACCAGGACTCCAGTGACTCTGTTAAAGAGAAATAAAGATATATTAAGACAATACTAGAATAGCGAGTCAATAAGATTAAGATTTACCATTTAAATAATCCAACACATGTTTGCATAGCTCCTTGTCTAAGCTTCCACTATTGTGAACTGATGTGAACCATACGTAGATATGACAAATTTGCAGATTCTGCTCCAAACATTTTGTATTCAATTCCATTTTCGGAAAGTCTTCTTGTCTCTTGCGTGTTCGTTGTACAGTTTTAATTTGACTGTATGGGAACTTCACTAACAGATTCTTCAGAACACTGTTTTGAAAGTTATTCTTTAACCACACACTCATCTCACTAGTGCTCGATGAAGATTCCAAAACATTGATGTACTCAATGATGAAATAGATAACGTCAAGAATATGTTTAAGCAAAATCGATGCTTCATTAGAAATGACTAAATCTGAATAACTCGTTTGATCTTTAGGACAAACTTCAATCCAACTGTCAAACATCAGAGGCATCAGAACATTTACATACTTGGTCAAATCTTCAAAGCTCAAAACACTCTCAGAATTATGGTTTGCACTTGTATCATTCGTATCGAAGTTAATGTGACACACCTGGTCTTTAAATTGATCATATATAGGAATATATTTTAGTTCTTTATCAATGTGAATATTTTTGTTATCATTAGTCGAATTATTGGTTTGTTGAGATTTTTTATCATTAACAATAGAACTCAATATACTACATAGTCTAGAAAGAACCTTGATTCGCCACTTCACACTTGTATTTTTTGAATTGAGATTTGTTGTCAGTTGTCTACCAGGTTGCGATTCAACGTTTAGTTTTGATATCATGTCCAAGAAATTTGGTAAAATTTTATGACTACTCTTAGCAAGCAGACCAGCACAATTCTGTACGATTACGTCCAAAAACATTAATGAATCTTCCTTTATGTTTGGAGCTATGTGTGTCATAGCACAGCACAGATACGATATAAGGACATCAAAATAAGGTGCCAATTGTTCACTGGATATTGGACTTAAAATCAGATTCAAAACTTTTAATGAATCTCTCCTAATGTCTTTTTCCTTGTCCAATGACAGTGCAGCTATCCCTTGAAGCAGAGCATTCAACTGTGAACTAAGTATCTCTGTAGAGTACTGTTGCAAAATTTCTTTAAGTTCTTTCACTGCCTCCTGTCGTACACTTGAATTATAATGTTGTAGTCTTGACAACAGATCCTTAACATTAAGCTTTCTACGACTGAGAATCTCAGACTCGTTCTGTTGCTTGAGTTGTTCTCGAATCACTATTTTCTTGACTTTAAAACTGGTGTCAGTGACATTAAGACCTTTAGGCAGTGGCGTAGTTTTCTTTGCTTTTAACTTAACCTTAGCCCTTTCAGATTTCAGGTTCTTTTGATGTCTGTTATTCTTACCCATTGTTCACACTGAAATAAATAAAATATATTTAAGGTTAAAAATCGCCGCTATTGCGAATTTACATAATATTACTCAATAATCTTGAAAATTATAAGCATTTACAAGTTTAATATAGTGTTATTGTTTGTATCTTCAACTCATGTAAAATATATAAATCGTATTTACAAATGAATTACATATAATTACATATAAACTAAACTTGCGCACATGCTCGCTATAGTCTGTACATTGAGCCTGCAGCATCAGGTAATATTTGTCAGTTATATAAGTACATACATACGCTCGGCGATTCCCTACGAAGTGCTACGAAAGGAATGATGACAGTGACGTTTCAAAAATGATGATGTATGATTCTCAAGCAAATGTATAACGTTATTTGAGAACGAAGATCTATGCATTAGAATCGCGCACGGTTACTTTTAGTTATGCTCTTAATTCAAGATTAAATAGAGCTCGAAAAGGTGAGTGAAATAAACTTTAGTAACACAAACATCTTTATGAAATTAGTATGATTGTTTAAAACATTGCAATTTTAAATTTGACATTAATATTTCATTATCCTATTCTGAGCTACGAAATTGAGAATAAGATTGATTTAATTGGATTGCCAGAAAATTCCTGAGTTCAATAATCCTTTATCGAGTAGCCTTTTTTTAAATTTGTGGTAAATACATGTTTCATTGTCAATTAAGATGCCTTCATAAATGATTTTACTAAATACATTTAATAAAAAAATAATTTCACTGTATAGATTTTTGAACATTATGAAACTAAGGTCATTTGGTTAGTATCAATCATTATGTATGATAAACTTTATCTTGTCAAAATGGATGAGATAAACTCATTCATTGTAATTATTCTCTGCTAATTTTGAGATATCATAGGTATACTATATTAATTAATTTATTGAGACTGCCAGTTACTTGTTACAGATTAATCTGAAGCATTAACTACAAGCTCAGAAATTGAATGTAGTATAGCATAGAAGATAACGCATTATCAAGAAATGTGATAATTTATGACAGAGTAACTGGAGCAACCAATTATCGATGTCATTGTAAGCTTCATAGTAATAGTATTTCGCTCCATAGTTCTTAGTCTTTACATTTCATCATCGTTGGATATATTCTAGATCTCTATTTGAAGGTTACAAATAAATGAAGAATGGACTAACGTGAATCTTAGTAATTGAGGAAATAAATCAACAGGCACTGCTGAACTATTTAAGAGAAAGTTTTCAACAACAAAAAGAAAAGTGTTACAACACGATGCACAATATAACATTGACATTCTGCCCACCAAATATCACCTTTAATGAAATATGGGTGAATCACGGAATGTCACAGTGTTTCATGGACACTGTGAGCACTACAGTAATATCTCTGTACCTCTTAATATTTGGCAGCATACAACTCTGGATGTACAAAAAATATGGGACAGAGATAAATCATAATTTGCTATCACAAAGTCGACTGTATAACTTGCAAAAGTTTCTTCTCTATTTTATACCTTGCCTCAGTGTTTTAAGGGTCACACTGCAAGCTACTGTAGTGGGCAATAAAACAATTTATGGATATATGGTAAAGACAAATTAATTCCATTCAAATTAAATGAGAAACAGTAACTCAAAGTGAATTACAATAATATTGTTTTACTTTTTTAGATCCTTACCACTGTTCTCACTGCGATAGTGTATCCATATTCAGTTCATATTCTTCGATTAGAAAGGCATAAATTATTACCAAGTACACCGACACGTGGACATGGTTTGGTACTATTGGGTTTCTGGACATTGGCTTTCATGGCTGAGAATCTTGTTTTTATTAACATTGGTAAACTGGATTGGTGGTTCCATCTCAACTCGTAAGTATAGTTTTTCATTAATAACAATATAGTCTTGTGATGTAAATTCTTTCCATGAAGCATCACTCCATTTTGTGATATATTTATACAAATCTATTTACAGCCTGACTGATCAAGTAGAAATGGCACTGTTCGTACTCCGTTACGTCAGTAGTCTGGTAATCTTCGCCCTGGGACTAAGAGCACCAGGAATAATAGGCAATTCCGAATTAGCTTACGGTACCATCAATGATAATTCCAATACGCGATCCGAATTTTACTATCAAAGTGTAAGTCATACAAGGAGCGCTCTAATTTTTATATGACCCTGTATATTCGCCGCGTTTCAATATTTTGTCTTAGCAACGTAACAACAGCTTCTTTGTAACCTGTTGCTTTATTTTTTATCCTCGTGCAATTCGTTTGCAGAGTTTTTTTTATCATTATTTTATTATGTACTATTTCTGGAAATGTTCCTGACACTCACGGACACTCGGGAAACGCGTCATATTGTTATACGTAAAGTGAACGTGCGTTTACAGCGACCTGATGATAACACCTCGACCTGGAGAAATGCTTGGTACAAAATCAAAACCTTGGCGCCGTTCCTCTGGCCCAAGAATTCCTTCCTATTGCAACTGCGAGTACAATTCTGCTTCATTCTGCTGATATTCGGTCGGATTATCAATCTCTACGTGCCAATTTATAACAAGAAGATCGTCGACAGTGTCACTGACACTCCTGGTTTCTTTAGATGGGATCTCGTTTTGATCTATGTGGGATTTAAGTTCCTACAAGGTGGTGGTACTGGGGGTATGGGTATTCTCAATAATCTCAGATCATTTCTCTGGATTCGTATTCAGCAATATACAACCCGTGAAGTTGAAGTTGAGTTGTTCAGGTAACCATTGTTCATAATTTAACTGACTATCTGGTTGACCAATGGAGACTACTTTTTCTTGTATTTCAGGCACTTACATGGACTTAGTTTACGATGGCATCTCGGTCGAAAGACTGGAGAAGTTTTGAGAATTATGGACCGAGGTACAGATTCTATTAATAATCTTCTGAACTATATTCTCTTTTCCATTGTACCTACCATCATTGACATTGTGGTGGCCATAATTTTCTTTATCAGTGCCTTTAACAAGTGGTTTGGTCTTATCGTATTCGTTACTATGACCTTGTATATTGGTGAGTTAATTTCTTTGGATATCTCAACAATTTCTGCATTTTCGTGTAGCATTCCAATACATTTTCTTGATTTCATGTACTGCTTGTAGCTGCTACAATTTTTGTTACTGAATGGAGAACGAAATTTCAACGTAGAATGAATCTGGCTGATAACGCGCAGAAGGCCCGCAGTGTCGACAGTCTCTTGAATTTTGAAACTGTTAAATATTATGGAGCAGAATCATACGAAGTAAAAAGTTATCGTGAAGCTATCCTGAAGTATCAGGTTGAAGAGTGGAAGGCTCTGATTACTTTAAATATACTCAATACTATACAAAACGTCATAGTCTGCAGTGGGCTCTTAACTGGTTCCCTACTGTGTCTTCATATGGTAAGTTTTGATTTTACCAAACATCAAAGATGTTACTAATAAACTAAGAATTTTAGGTAGTAAATGGGGAAGGCCTTACCATCGGTGATTACGTACTCTTCGCTAGTTACATTATCCAGCTGTACGTTCCACTTAATTGGTTTGGAACTTATTACAGGTGTGTAGATCTTTTTATGCTCTTCAATTCTGAAAAATTACCAGGTCGTTCATATTCTTCATATTGTTCTTATTCAGGGCTATTCAAAAGAACTTTGTAGACATGGAGAATATGTTTGAACTCCTTCGTGAGGAGCAGGAGGTAATAGACGCACCAGGTGCCGGTCGCCTTGTAATAAAGCATGGTCAGGTTGAATTCCAAAATGTAACGTTCGGCTACACACCGGAACGAATCATCCTGAAGAATGTCTCCTTCGTCGCTCCAGCAGGAAAAATTGTAGCTCTTGTGGGACCTACTGGTGCTGGAAAGTCAACGATAATGCGACTTTTATTCCGATTCTACGATGTGGAACAAGGAGCAATTATTATAGATGGGCAGAATGTGAAGACTGTTAAGCAGGATTCTCTGAGGAGTGCTATAGGTTAGTCAAAGGTTAGACAACCATCCTGACAAATATTTCTATTATTGTCTTGTTCCAGGTGTTGTACCTCAGGACACAGTGCTCTTCAACAACACTATCAAGTACAATATACAATATGGTAGAATCGATGCACCGGAAGCTGACATAATAGCAGCAGCCAAGAACGCAGACATTCATGAAAGGATTCTGACGTTCCCAGACGGATATGAGACTCAAGTTGGTGAAAGAGGTCTAAGACTGAGTGGTGGTGAGAAACAGAGGGTAGCTATTGCACGCACCATCCTAAAAGCTCCGAAGATTGTACTCTTGGACGAAGCCACTAGTGCACTGGATACTCAAACGGAGAGAAACATCCAGGCAGCATTAAATAGGGTGTGCGCTAACAGGACAACCATCATCATAGCACACAGATTATCCACAATCATTCATGCAGATGAGATTCTTGTTCTTAAAGAGGGCGAAATAGTGGAACGTGGTCGGCATGAGGAACTAATATCCATTGGTGGTATTTATCATGGTATGTGGCAAGCGCAGCTTCAGAATGATCGGGAAAACTATGGCTCGGATCTTCCAATCGAAGAAGTACATCAAGAAGGAGATAAGGAGACTACGCAAAAGAGTTTATCTTAATAGCTCTCCAAATAAAATCTGTAATACATCTAGGTATACGTAGAACATTTCTCCTGAGAATTCTTATGTACGTTGTGTATCCTGGTATATTAGTGGATATACAAAACATCTCCAATTTTGAAGAAGAATCTTGACAGAGCATTTCTCTGCGATTGAGTAATTCCAAGAGATGCTGTCCACGACAGATTAATTGATTACATGCGTAATTTATTCAATGCAATTCTTACGTGGTTAAATAAAGTTTATAAGTGATACAATAGTTTTTACACACAATGTGACACTGTCTGTTGTATAGTGGATCATTAATAAATCATTCTATTAGTAAAATTATTTTGTTTCTGCCTGGATGCTTATCAGTTTTTCATAATAACAAATCAATTCCCTTCTCTATTGTTTCCTGTGTCAGTAACACAAGCTGCTAGAGCTCTATCAGGAACCCAACCAGTTTCGTCAATGGGATCACTCACACTGTTCTCATTGTCTCCCCATCTAAAGTAGTACGTTGCTATAACCACCCAGCAGAGAATCCATCCTAACTGTTAAATGGGGAATTCAATAATAGATTCAAGATAAGAATTATATAGTGTAACATTACCTTAAAGGCAGCTGCAGAAATATCTTTTGTACTCATTATTCTCCAAAATTTTTAAAGTTCTAAAGTTTTAAAGTAAAGCCAGTGACATTAGAAATTTTTAAAGCTGTTATTTTCTACCTTCAAACGATTCTCTCCTGTTCTTTTAGCTAACTAAACAGTGCTCCAATATAATGCAGACTTCGGAAATATTTTTTGTCTAGTCTGAATGTTATAAAGTAATAATGATATTTCTTAGGTGGACATTTACTTAGATATGCATAATGAAGAAAATTTAAAATTATCTTGTAAAAATACTTACTGATAAATGTTTAAACGCCTTTTGAAACAACCTGACAATTAACTCGTAAAACTGTGGCGCCATCTCACAAATTACTGAGTAAACTTTTCAAGAGGAACGTCTTTACTTCCGAGTCGTCACAAACATAACATAACCTAATCCAGTTCATTTTTCAGCAGTTGTAGCAGGTTGTAGGGCAGGAAGTTCTTTCAAGTATTTTGCAATTTTTAAACCCAAGAAAAAGAAGTAATTGTGGGAATAATGGAGAAACCACAGAAAATGCCCAAAGTGGCAAAGGTAAAAAATATACCGTAGTTTTTATACTTAATAGATCATCGATTAAGTTTACACATAACGTTTTTATTTGAATTTTATGTATCAACGTTGTGTAAACAATCATTGAACCTAGTAATTTTACCAAATGATCATATTTAATAAATAACAATAATGTTTTACTTTTACCAGGTGAAAAATAAAGCGCCTGCTGAGATTCAAATCACAGCAGAGCAGCTTCTACGTGAAGCCAAGGAAAGGGATTTGGAGATTTTACCACCGGTAAGATTAATGCGCAGAACAACTTGTTTAAAACACGAATCAATCTACGAATAAGAATTGTGCTGAAATTAAATTGTCTAATACATTTTTTCTAGCCTCCTAAACAAAAAATCTCTGATCCTCATGAATTAGCAGACTACCAGCATCGTAAGAGAAAAGGTTTTGAAGATAATATACGCAAAAATCGGATGGCAATGAATAATTGGATTAAGTATGCACAGTGGGAGGAGAGTCAAAAAGAAATTCAAAGAGCTAGGTAGATAATACTTGAAATGTTTATTCAAAATATTTAGTATAACAAAATCTAAATACTCTAAAATTCTTCATATTTTTAATAGATCAATCTATGAACGTGCATTGGATGTAGATACTAGAAATATAACACTATGGCTAAAATATACTGAAATGGAAATGAGAAATCGCCAAGTGAATCATGCCAGGAATTTGTGGGACCGTGCAGTAATTTTACTACCAAGAGCCAATCAATTCTGGTACAAATATACTTACATGGAAGAGATGCTCGAAAATATAGCTGGTGCGAGACAAGTTTTTGAAAGATGGATGGAATGGGAACCAGATGAGCAAGCCTGGCAAACATACATTAAGTTCGAATTAAGATACAAAGAAATAGAAAGGGCAAGAAATATTTATGAGAGATTTGTGATGGTTCATCCTGATGTGAAGCATTGGATAAAATATGCACGTTTTGAAGAGTCTCATGGATTTATAAATGGTGCTCGCAAAGTCTATGAACGTGCTGTCGCCTTTTATGGAGATGAGAGTCTTGATGAAAAATTATTTATTGCTTTTGCAAAATTCGAAGAGGGTCAAAGAGAGGTATGTACCCATTACTAGTCACTTCCAGAGAATATCAGCTGCTTTGTAATATTAAAATTTTATATTTTCAGCACGACAGAGCAAGAGTAATTTATAAATATGCTTTGGATCACATTCCAAAGGATAGAACACAAGAGATTTACAAGGCATATACTATACACGAGAAGAAATATGGAGACAGATCAGGTAATGTTAATAAATTTAATCATGGATTATGAATAATTTTAATAATGTAATATAATTTAATTTTGATAACAGGGATCGAAGACGTTATTGTTAGTAAAAGGAAACATCAGTATGAACAAGAAGTCAAAGAAAATCCATCAAATTACGATGCATGGTTTGATTATTTAAGATTGGTTGAATCTGAAGCGAATCCTGAGATCGTTAGAGAAACCTATGAACGCGCAATAGCAAACGTTCCACCAACTAAGGTAGAATAAATGAAAATTTTAATATCCGTAATAGCGCACTAATAATAATGTTGTGATTATTTAATAGGAAAAAGAATATTGGCGACGTTATATTTATCTATGGATCAATTACGCTCTCTACGAGGAACTTGAAACAGAGGATATTGAAAGATGTCGTCAGGTGTATAAAGTATGTTTGGAACTCATTCCACATAAACAATTTACATTTTCAAAAATATGGTTGCTGTATGCAAATTTTGAAATTCGCCAGAAAAATCTTACAGCTGCTAGAAAGACACTGGTTGGTTTGCATTACTCATTATTGCTCAAATTCATTTATTTGTCGAAACTTCATATTAATTATACCATTATACTTTAAGGGAATGTCACTTGGAATCTGTCCCAGAGATAAACTATTTCGTGGTTATATAGACTTGGAAATTCAATTGCGTGAATTTGACAGATGTAGAATATTATATGAAAAATTTTTGGAATTTGGTCCAGAGAACTGTACCACGTGGATGAAGGTAATGCAAGATCACAATTCCACATTCATTATATTTGAATTAGATAAATAGTATCGTAAAAAGGATTATATGATTTAGTTTGCAGAACTAGAAACTCTTTTAGGAGATGTAGAACGTGCACGAGCCATATATGAATTAGCTATTACACAACCACGGTAAGCTTCTGAGGCACTCAGTAAACAATATTTTACATTTCTAAAAAATATATAATCTTACTAACTTGATTTTACAGTCTAGATATGCCTGAACTTTTATGGAAATCGTATATCGATTTTGAGATATCACAGGATGAACCTGATAATGCCAGACAATTATTTGAGAGACTTTTAGAACGCACTCTGCATGTTAAGGTAGGTTTATTTTATAACTTAATACCATTCTTGTGACTTATAAATGACATGTTCATCGAATGTTTAATAAAATCACAGGTTTGGATAGCATATGCCAAATTTGAGCTAGCTAATCCAGTAGCAGAGGAAGGATTGAACAATGTTGTTCTGGCTAGAAGAGTTTTTGAAAGAGGAAACGATTCACTCAGGTCGAGTGGTGATAAAGAAAGCAGGGCATTACTTTTAGAAGCTTGGAGAGACTTTGAAAATGAAAAGGGAGATCACGAAAGTCGTAGGAAAGTCATGGAGAAAATGCCACGAAGAATCAAACGAAGAAGACGAGTGGTTGGCGAAGATGGGGTAAGTGGAGTTGAGGGATTTAAATGGTGGGGTCGTATTATTCATGAAAAATTTTTACTACAAACTTTATTGCAGAACGAAGAAGGCTGGGAAGAAGTATTTGACTTCATCTTCCCAGAAGACGAGTCTCAAAGGCCTAATCTTCAATTCCTGGCGATGGCACAGGCCTGGTCGAAACAAGAAAATTTTCAAGACGCCCCATCTTCGACTTCTCAAACATCGAATTAATTAATGGTACGACACCTTTAGGTTATTTAGTTAGGAATTTTTATCGACTGCACTAAAATGAAGTAGCATTTACAAAGAATCCTCGTCACACGAACCCAATAGGATTGCAGCTGTACATAATGGAGCCATTTTGACAATAAAAAATATGCTTGTACAAGTTGCAATTTAAAACTGTACATTTTTTATACTTTTTATATAAATGTATTTGTATTTCTAATTATATCTCTGCATACAGTAGTTGCAATTTAAATGATATTTCAATGAAGAGATTAAGAATAATGATTATTTTCAATAATTCCAGGAAGGAAACTAAGTTATCAAATGGATGAAATATTGTATGTACGAATAAAGTCTGGATATTCTAATAGTAAAATTTGAATGTGACCTTACAAAAATCTATAAAAGTAGTGTCAATACTTAATTTCATAATATCTCTAAAATACGAGAAATAAGGTAATTGTGATTGATAATCATAATTCCATGCTCCAAAATAAAATATCTTGCTGTAAAGTGTTCAAGTAAAAACAGATTTTTTTTCGTACATTAATGAGAGTGAGTATTTTCCATTTTTTAAGGTAACAATTCCATTTGTACAATTCTACATCTAGATAGAATCTTATCGAATGACCAGTCCAATTATAGTAGATCTACGAGTTCGGTGTAGGCGATTGGCAGCATGCAAAAGTAGTCCCTAGTTACTTTGAATGGTATTA
>JARQTJ010000257.1:90059-103217 GCA_030142635.1 Trachelus troglodyta
GTATTATTGATATGAAAAGCTCTTCATTTGCGGAAAATGCTCGGTGTACGAATACTTTTTACACTCACTGTATATGCTATTTTTTATTGGACTTCGTCGTTGATTTTCCGTTTGTACATCCTCTGTACGCACGGAAATTGTACTGCCTTTCATTTTCCTTATTTTTGTGCTCCATACTTGAAACGCTTATATTCATTCACTCTACATATATGTACATATTTGAAGACGCAGTTCTAACTGACACTCTCAAACTAGAAGAAAGAACTAAAAACGGCTAGCAGAAGCCAAGGAAATGTTTTCAGTTTGCTTGCAACATTGTATGCCTTCATGGGTTCGCGGCTTATTATTGAAAAGGTTCCGTTTACTATTACTTTTCTACGATTGCTATAGTTCATCCCGGAGTGTCATGTATTTTATTTGACAAATGGAAAATAATGAAGTCTCTACCAAGGCGCATATATCATTGCATGAAGTATTTGTTATAAAATTGCATATGCAATGTTTGAACTACACATATTTTATTTTGTGTGTGATTTGCTTAGGATTGTATTATATTTTAACTTCGCCCTCCCATGCGAGCCATGCAATACCGGGTCATAAAAAAAAATTAAACAGAAAAGAAATGAAGCAAAAAGGTTTTCGTCTGTAGACGCGAACTCGGCGCCTTACGATTACGTAGCAGAATCGTTACGAACGCGGCCAACGTATATTTTTCACGTAGAAAAATTTTTAGCTGGTGGAAGTCAGCAGCCTCATTTGTTGCGACACGGACTCTCATAAAGATGGTTGATAAGAGAAAAACTGACAGCGATGGAAAAAATCTCGTTTCATTCGCTTAACGCTTTTGCGTTTCTAACATAGATACATTTCTCCATTTCATTTTTTGTTTTAATACGCCGTGGTCGCAGCGTGGCTGATTAAAAAAAAAGAAATTTAATAACACTCGCACGTATGGCAAGTTGTTTCACTTTTTAATAATTTAAGTACTATTCAGCCGAATAGGAAAGCAGTAAAAAATGTCCCAAAAAATTGCACTAATGGATGTCGGGTGTTAAAACACAATTTTTTTATATGTATGGATGTATGATGGATGAGAAAAATAATGTATCTGCTTATAAATTTTTTATTTCATACATTTTTAAGTAGCTTGATTCAATTTAGTCATTTTTTTTTGTATTCAAGCCTACGGAAAGATAATTTTATTTTTAATATCTCGAATTATCAGTATGTTCTGATGTAAAAAAAATTCAAAATTAAATTATACCTCGACATAATTTTCTGATAATTCGATGTATTGAAAATGTTGTTTTTCCGTAGCCTTGAATGATACAAATTAAATTTTTTTAAATCCCTAACCAGATACATTATTTGTTTCATCTTACTATACAAAATATTTGGTTCATTTTTATATACTCATCATTTTATGTCCGAGATTGATAAGTGCAATTTTGTGTTTGATAATTTTTTGTAATGCCTTCTTTATCCGTCTGAATATTATTTAAGCTATTAAAAAATGAAACAGCGTATCATAGGTGTTTGACACAGGCAGGCTCTCGGGAAGAAGAAACGTTCGTTGATTCATGTACCAATTTATTGCATGTATACGGTGTAATATAATGTAATATTTGTGTTCTAATAAAATCATGTATTTAATTAATCTTAAGTTAATTAAATGAAGCAATAAGCATAGTTGATAATTAAGGGAAAAAGGAGATAAGTTATGAATTTCAAACCCGAGACTCTCGGACGTTAACCCAAGCACCAAGCACGTGGTCCACCGAGTTATTATGTTATATTAATTGGAAAACTTATATTTCAGTAGTTACCCACGTCACAAGGTTTGTTTAAAGTTTTATTCGTTTACTCTATTATTTCCGAAGCTTCATATGGATATTAACGGTACTACCTCATTACTATGATTTATGTAATATGCAGTAAAAAAAGGTGGATACAACTCTTCCTGTTTGAGTGTTTACTCGGTTTCAAATCGTGGATCTTGAGGAATACACGAATTTTATGTATAGTCATTCGACCAATCAAAAACGTGGAACTGCTTCGAGGCCTTCCGCTGAGTAACGCGCCGAAATCAGAATAAAAATGACGCCACGAAAAATAGACCCAGTGACAATCTCTCTACTCATCTCTGATAATCGACAAACATAATCCTTCTTATTAAATTAGAATTGATTTTGCCCATGAGATAATAAAGAATATACTTATCTAGAGTATCATATGATGTGACGTCTGAATCGGGATATCTCTGAGAAATTAGCCGGACAATTACAACCAGCGAGTTTGACGATGATTGAGAATCTAATTAAAACGTTTGATACTCGATAATTGCGGCAGAAAATCGATTTTAAATTTAGTTGTGAAGTTAGCCGGATATTTTTTTATGTTTCATTTCTTTGGGTTGAAAGGGTACTTAATCGATGG
This sequence comes from Trachelus troglodyta, assembly GCA_030142635.1. Taxonomy (NCBI): domain Eukaryota; kingdom Metazoa; phylum Arthropoda; class Insecta; order Hymenoptera; family Cephidae; genus Trachelus; species Trachelus troglodyta. The sequence goes on from JARQTJ010000257.1 coordinate 92,496, forward strand.
GAAATCGTTTGACGGTCACAAATATGCTAATCTAAACGTTTGATAGTAAACGGTTAGGCAAGAAATGCAAAAATCATATTGGACGTTTGGCCAATAATTGCGATGATGCTGAATACTAGATGCGCCATATTGTTCGTAGTCTCGCGTTCTCATTGGATACTCGGGGCACCAATACATGCCGAATTACCGCAAAACGAGAAAAAGAAAATGAACAAAGAGGCATGAGAATGAACCTACAAAAGAACAACGCGTAAACTCGTGCAATAACTGATTACTTCGAATTACTTCTTACTCCTCTAGGGCCAAATACCAAATCTTAGGATTACGTATCACACCTCAGAGGACATTTTATGACTCTTGATAACGTCCGCAATTTAATCGTTCCAGCCACTTAGGCTATAGTTCCATCGTATAGAGTTAACCAATCAAAAATGAGATTTGAGCGGAATAAATTAACTTGATTGGTTAACTCTATTTTAAGGCAGTATTCTACTTTGGGTGCTCGAAAAAAAGGCTATTTTTATGAATTTTTTATGAGAATATGAATAAAAATATTGATGTAGGGTTCCTTAGACTTGATAAATACACTCTTGAAATACATTTAAAAAAATGTTATTATATATTTTATGCACTTTTAACATACAAAAACACAATTTGAATACAACGTCTCGATTAGTAAGTGGATCTGCGCTGGTGTTGAAGTTTCAAAAATGGGCCATCAAAACAGAAAAATTTTGAAGCTCTTAGGTTCAATATAACACTAGCAACCGGCTGAACTAGGATTTTTAATGTACATGCAAAAATAACAAAATGGCGGCGAAAAAAAAGAAAAAGAAATCTGCATGTTTTTTCACTGCTTTTTGCCAAAAAAGTATAGTAAAAATAAAAATTTTTAAATAATCCTAGTTCAGCTGGTTGCTTTCTGTTTTAGATGGCCCATTTTTTAAATATCAAAACCAGCGTAGATCCACCTACTAATCGAGGCGTTGTATTCAAATGGTGTTTTTGTATGTTAAAAATATATAATAAAAAATTTTAAATGTATTTGAAGAGTCTATTTATTAAGCCTAACAAACCCTACATCGATATCTTGTCAATTCCATTCAACTCCTATACGTGATTGTTAACTCTGTTTAAACTCTGCACGGTGGAAACTAAGCCAATGAGAACGCGAGACTACAAACAATATGGCGCATCCAGCATTCAGCATCATCGCAATTATTGGCCAATCGTCAAATACGATTTTTGCATTTTTTACCAAACCGTTTACTATCAAACGTTTTAATTAGCATATTCGTAACCGTCAAACGATTTCCCATCGATTAAGCACCCATTCGACCCAAAGAAATGAAACATAAAAAAATATCCGGTTAACTTCAAACCTAAATTTAAAATTGATTTTCTGAAGTAATTATCGAGTATCAAACGTTTTAATTGAACTCTCAATCATCGTCAAACGATCATCAAACGATTACAAAAAGTTTTAAGCTCGCCGGTTGTAGTTGTCCGGCTATTTTCACAGAGGTAATCGGGATTGGTCATCATTCTCTAAGACTGTTACCAACGTAATGAAAATAATACTGAGATACAGATAAAAAATCAATGGAGAATATCTAAATCCATCAATTTATAAAGCATTTATCGAAATGTATAGAATCGACGAAACATCATAAATTGATTGAACACGTTGATTTTGAAATTTTTCTAAAATTTTAGGGTATTTCTAGCAATTTTTATTATCTACTCTTGGCAGGCCTAGCCATGATACCACTTAGTGTTTTACGCGAGTGACAACGAGGAGGACGTGTCGCTTTTGTCATCCTCGGATTTTCGCGAAAATCTCCATTAAAACGTATTTCCGTCTTATTTCTACAGTTACAAGGAATTTATCGTAAGTGGCAGAGATGATTATTAATCAACTAATAAATAGGAGCGTCAATACTGTCGACGATACGGAGCAAGCTCCTTGTGAACTCCAGTTATCAAAATACTGATACGTGATATCTGATGTACCGGCAAGCCAAGCGAAACCGGAGTAAATAATTTATCTGATTGTACACGGAATATAGATAAATACAAATTTACATTACCAAGTGTAATATATACTTGCAATGGAGATACCGGAAAACAATAATTTATATCCACTGTCAATACCGAAAGCTCCTCTTCGCAATCTTACAATTTTTGTTTGTGATTGACACTATCAACAATTGCTTGTCTTAAAGTTCATGACGGTACACATTACATTTACTTATCATTAATTGGATATAATTTATCTGAGACATTAAAATGTAATTTGATAGCAAATGTGTGTTCATATATTCTAGATTGAAGTATACAATACAATATGTATATACAATACCTTTTTTCTTGTATGCTATCTAATTAGCCTATTGTGTTATTGGATTTTACTTTAGCATCACACTTTAGAATACTCTTAGGCAAAGCCTGTATTGTCAAATAGTTTAACGTGGTACCCTAACCTTTCTTTCCTTCATGATGATTTTGAATTTAATATTGACAAGCGTCTGTAAATTATACAGTTTTGTTAGTACACACTAAAGTTCATCCCATCTGATACTGTCAAATCAATCCATTATCATATTTTCAAGAATTGTTATCTATTAAATGATGACAATTATTGTAATTGATATGAATAAAATTCAATAATAAAGATAATATCTTAATAAGAATCATATCATTAATTCCAGATCATTAAAATTTTCGACACTTGTCATGACACAGTGTATAGCCTAGTAATGATAGGCAACTTCTATACACGATCACATTTGCTATTACCATCAATCATAGACCCTTTCAGACCAATTTCACTAATAGTAGGTACTCTACTATTTCAGTTACTTACTCTAATATATTTTGCAATATGTTACTATAACTTACTTTTTAAATATGAAACATTTAATAGTTTCAAAGTGTCCCCTATAACGACATAATATAATTACTATTAGAACAATCAGTTGTCCTCCAACTCCAATGATTAAAATCCTTTAAATAACTTCAATAACATCAAAATAGTTCAATTGAAACAATGCAGAACAAAGTTCGTACAAGTATGGATGAATGAACTTATGAAACAAGTGGAAAAGAAGACCACTTAATATGACTATTGCCAGCAGGATCATTTGGCCTAGTTGATATCTCTGACTACGTATTATGCATGCAGATTTCACACACACACACACATATATATATATATGCACTTGATTTCTTCAAAAATAATCAAATATAATTTTGATGCATACATCATATAGCTATCTATGTACAATTAAGCATCCACTTCTACGTACAAATACTGCACTTTGAGAAGTTTAAAAGGAATACGTACGTTCACAAAAGTTTATCGTAGAATTTGCTTAACCCTAAGTTGAGCTATTTATGGATGGTTTTCATGCTATTTCGCGGTGACATCGGAGAAATGCTAATGATTTACGTAATAGTGACATGCTGACGCAGCGAGGAATAGTTCCAGTGGTATTAGCCGAAAGAGAGTATAAAAGTCTAATACGTAAAGAGTAGGAAAAAATGGAGAAAACGTTAATGAAACTTGTAACCACTGGCACTTGGTGACCTTTAAGACAGCATTGAATTTCATTAGGGTCAAGGCCACAGATATCCCCCACTTTTCAAACAATTGGTCGATCGATTATGCCTTCCTTTAAAAAAAAGAAAAAAGAAAAGATAATTCAACGAGCCTCCGAATGAAGGTGCAGATCTTAATTCTGAGAATCTGAGGGTTAAATCTTTGGATATACAGGATTCCATGCAATCTATAATGAAGGAATTATAAAATTATTAAAAAGAAATTCTCCAATTTTTCACTAACCTCAAGTCACTTAATGGACACTTCAGTCTCTTGTCCAGCTTTTACGTAAGAATGCGGTAGTATCGTCACGTGTTCAAGAGTGACGAGAAAAATTATAAATTTTAATGACTCTCGTACGCGCGTTCGAATGCAGATATTGTACCAGAAGGAGGACAAGTCACTCAAGCGATACTTCTATCAGTATCCAGTAAAAGGGCCTTGAAAAAAAATTATAACCATCTACTATCTATTCCATATTAGTCGTTTCATTTTGAAAAGTGAAATACAAACGACATAAGAGCCAAGGAAATAGTAGGTATATTAACGGTAGGCAAGTTGTTTTTTTTAAATCTAAAGAGCGTCCGTTTTAAATGTCCGGAAGAAAATTATTGATCCCGTCAGACAAAATCATCCCTTGTACTTTGCAGTCTTATTCGTCATTGTGTAATTACATTATTATTCCTAAAATTAAATTGAAATCTTATATCTCCGTGACATAATAGTTGCTTTTTTTTCTGTGCTTGAGGACGTTAAACGACATCGAACCACGCGTGGCTTTTTGAAAAATTCACATGCTCTTGAATTGCGACTATCACGACACAGTCACGGCTCGGTCACTTATGTGTTAATATCATACGAAGTTTCGTGACCCGTGTAGAAGCGAATCAGTTGCATAGTTCAACTGGTAGGCCGAAGCTGGTATTTCACAGATCCAATTGCTATATTATCCATGTAGCTTATTGGTCACTATGTCACTATCAATAATTAGTAGTAAGAATGAATGAATTAATTTTATTTACCCAAATTTACTGAGTGCAGCAATTATTTTTCTTGCAATCGGTTGTAAAGCTCAAATGTACAAGCTGAACGTGGTTTTATTATAGAATTAAATAGGTATGCTAACTTCAAGTGGTACTTTTGGTCTGAACAACCTGGTGTACAGTATGTATTATGTAGATTTTAATATTTTCGCTTATCAACGCCGCATGCGCAATTTGATATTAAAAATAAAAGTGTATGTAGTAAAAGATGGAAGATGCACCAAAAATATTAACTTTCAAAACCTTCTCTGCGAATATAGGAAGATGATCGGTCTGTTTTTACTTGTGGAATCGCGCAATCCTGCAATCATACGATTATTCATTGAGTAGCACGATAAGCCATTGGCGTGTTGCGTACCTTATCACCACGTGGGTTCTGATGTAACATCTTCGACTAACATTCTTTGTTTTTTACTCAGTTACGTTACAGCTCTGAATTAATAATCGATAATAATTCAAATGAAGTAAAAGGAAGAAAATATTTATTTATAAAGAATATAATCGAAATTTTTTTTCTTTTAAATACGCCAAAAAAAAGGTCAATCATTAGTTTTATTCGAAAAGTCTTGTATCTATTTCGCGCAAGCAAATATCGTCGAAACGGTAAAAATCGAGAATTGAAGTAGAAATTTTGATTAATAAAAAATATGCGAAATGTAAAATGCAGACGGGAAAAAAATGTTTAACGGCTCGAGGTATATATTCAAAATATAATTAATGGCGCGCAGGTAATATTCGAATAAATAATAAGCGGGAGAGCAAAAAGAATGTACCAGCACGCCGTAATCATACGATACTGTCCGGTACGTATCTTGCCGCGTGTTCCATGTTACATATGCCGCCTGATGTCACATCGAAAGTCCAGTCAGTTGCGGACGATCGAGGAGTCAAGACTTCCCGTCTTACTTCCTCCACTGAGGATACTCGACGGTCATCTACAGCTAGTCACACTGCATCCGTGTTACACGCTAAGGCAGCTATACATATTTATTAAAGGGTGCGTTTTTATATCTTAGAGTGAGCATTGAAATTATTGAAATATTGAAAAATCGTACCAACATATTATTACCGTGTTCTAGCAAAACAATATCAGTTTGCATGGTTCAATTAGGATTGTGAGTTCATTCAATTAATTTTTACAGTAATTAGATACACTCGAGTTTAAGCAAGTACGAATGTTTCCTCTATACGGTAGGTTTATTCCTGTGGCGAAGAAACAGTATAATGCCACTCTTAAAAATATTTGCCATATAACATATCGTCATTGAAACAAGCCGAAGATCAGATTGTAATTGTATACAAATACCATAAATACCGTTAATAAGTCGAAATCCATGCCGTGAATTTAACACAATTATATTTTGTATTGTATTGTGCCATTTTTAAGTTATTTTCAATGCCTATAGCTCAGGAAACGGGACGATCGATTTTACGAAAACTTTGCATGCATAAGGGTTATTGTACCTGTCAAGAATATAACGACTATTCGGATCGGTTAGTTGAATTTGTTTTAATGGTCGTACCTCTAAGTTATATCTCGATTGAATCTGCATAAGTCACTGTTTAGTTTGTATACTCAAGTCTTGAAGGATATATACATTATGCAAGTTAATCAATTTAAAATGTAAATCTCATTTAGGGATGTTGGTTCGATAAACTGTCTCGATAATAATATTACGATCGTTTGAATTTAATATATATTTTAAAACGTAACGCGCAATGCATCTTAGAAATCGTCATTCGATTTGGAGTAGGGCAACCCTACTTATTACGCAATTCTACTCTATTTATCGAGGAGAAAATTGAAATATTGTTATTCTTAAAGAACTTCGAATTATTCACTTTTCTTCCTGCCTCTTAAAGAGATGGACATATGCTGGTCGACCTTGAAAAACTAGTTTTTCGCATCAGGTGATTGCTTTCGCGCAGGATAAAAATTCAATTCAGGTATTTGACTTCGACTTTGTACAGTATAAAGTTTAATTGATTTTTACTGGCGACAGAGCGAGATGAAGGAATACGGGTTTGTTTAGGGCGACAGTTTTTACTGGCGACAGAGCGAGATGAAGGATTACGCGTTGAATTTTACCGTTCAGCAGCTGCGATAGAGATTATCGCCAATATTGATGACGTTTTCAGTGTGCAGGATTTAAGCCGAATCAACCAATCGTGTGAAATTTTTGAAAAGAATAATCTAACGTTACACGCGATTGGTCAATCCTTAGTAAATCCTGCACGAGGAAAATGTAGTCATTATGAAAGTTTCTTGGTGAAAGTGATATGCAATGCTCTGGCACGCGACTAGAGTTTACATTAAACTTTTACCTGCCACTCGGAATACTTTCGATACCAGTGCCCAGTAGTTCTGAGGTATCTGAAAAATTAATATTTTGATTTTTGGCAAAAGTATCGGGGAACGAACATCTTTTGAGGTAACTTAGGAAATTCTTTATGAATATTTACCCCGTGAATTTCTGCTTTTCACGGTGAAAAGAAAGTTTTGAACCTCTGTGTTCCTTCGTCACAGTCACTGGAATGTGGTTGATCAACTTTTGCTCGTGACGTATTGATATCTAAAAGTGAAAAAAAAACAAAGCTTCAAATACTGGTTCCACTATATATTACACATTCTTGGTAACAGTGAACGATTGTAGCGCAATTGTTGAGAACTATTCTGAAATTTGTATAAATTTTACAATTTTTATTTATAAGCAAAAACATCTGGTGTTTCAACTGGATGTTGATACTTCAATAGAATATATTGATTCACTATCACTATTGACAATATCGGTATATGTGTTCGATGAAAATAACGTTTTATCTTTTCTCTTGTTATATTTTAAAGATGATAACCTACTGACAGAGACATCGATAATATAGTTAACTTAATTCCCGTAAAGATAACATAATCTAAATGTTATTTGATAGAATATAACAAGTTATATCATTGAGAAATAATTAATACATTAATTATATAATGTCTATTTCAGAAACTGTTGAAGAATGTCGGCCAAAGCTATCCGCGAAGCGACTGGTAAGGATCTCATCAATCGTAAATTAGAAAATGGAACTAATGCAGCCAAGTGTCGGTTTGTTCCTATTGATGAGAATACCAATTGGGCGACTGTGGTCGCTGACAATCCATGGTTGAAAACGGAAAAGCTCGTGGTGAAGCCTGATCAACTTATTAAACGTCGTGGAAAATTGGGTCTGATTAAAGTTAATGCTGATTTACCCACTGTGCAAAAATGGATTGCTGATAGGATCAATAAGGATCAGGTTATTGGAAAAGCCACAGGAAAACTAAAGACCTTTATAATAGAGCCTTTCGTGCCACATAAGCCTGTAAGGTTCATAATATTTTGTTTTAGTGTATCGCATAAAGCTTTAATTTTAAAAGGATGATGCTAACAATTATCTAATGATATTTTTCAGGAGGAGGAAGCATATGTTTGCATCTACTCACATAGAAAAGCAGATACTATTCTCTTCCATCATCAGGGTGGTGTTGATATTGGTGATGTTGATGCGAAAGCTCTGAAGCTTGAGGTTCCAGTAGGATCTGCACCTCCCACTCAAGATGTTTTAACAAAGAATCTCCTGGTGAATGTCGCCAAGAATAAGAAACCGTACGTCCCCAAGAAATGTCTGTAGAGAATGATCATCATGTAGTTTTTATGCATTCTTTTTATTTTACAGAGTCATTGCTAAATTTATTGAATCCTTGTATAAGCTATATGTGGATTTGTACTTTACGTACCTGGAGATCAATCCCTTGGTAGTGACCGATGAAGCCATTTATATTCTTGATTTGGCTGCCAAGCTGGACACTACTGCAGACTTTATTTGTAAACCAGATTGGGGTGAAATTGATTATCCACCACCTTTTGGAAGGGATGCCTACCCAGAAGAGGCTTACATCGCTGACCTAGATGCTAAATCAGGAGCGAGTCTTAAGTTAACTATTCTGAATCCCAAGGGAAGAATTTGGACGATGGTCGCTGGTGGCGGTGCTTCTGTTATTTATTCAGACACTATTTGCGACCTTGGTGGTGCTAGTGAATTGGCTAATTATGGCGAGTACTCTGGGGCACCTAGTGAACAGCAAACCTATGAGTACGCCAAGACTATTCTCAGTCTTATGACTAAAGAGAAACATCCTGAAGGAAAAATTCTGATAGTCGGTGGTGGAATTGCAAATTTCACTAACGTCGCCGCCACCTTCAAAGGTATCGTCAAGGCTCTCCAAGAGTTCCAGCCAAAACTTGTAGAGCACGACATCAAGATCTTCGTTAGGAGAGCTGGACCTAATTATCAAGAAGGTCTCAGGTAAAGCAGCATTAACCATTTTCATTAGAAACAAATATTTTATTGATGGTAATATTGATTTACTTTTATGTACAGAATTATTCGTGAGGTTGGGAAACGTCTAGGAATTCCAGTATACGTATTCGGGCCGGAAACACACATGACAGCAATTTGTGGTATGGCTCTTGGAAAGAAACCTATCCCTGACCCGGAAGCTCAAGAATTCTCTACTGCAAATTTCCTACTACCCTCTGGCCAGGATGTCGGCCCTAATACATCAGCTAAAACTGCTCCTCAGACACCTACAGAAGGTCCTAAATCAGTGAAAACCGATGAAGTGGATTCATCGAGTCACAAAGAACTGTTTAGCAACAAGACTCGATCCATAATATGGGGAATGCAGACAAGAGCAGTACAAAGCATGTTAGATTTTGACTTCGTATGCAGAAGAAATGAGCCTTCTGTTGCTGCTATTGTATATCCATTCACAGGAGATCATAAACAAAAATTCTACTGGGGCCACAAGGAGGTGAGAATAGACAATCATTTCTAACGATATACCTATCATATATTAAAATCGGGCAGGCAACAAAATGTTTAAAAAATTATTTGTAAAATTTTACCAGGTTCTTATTCCGGTGTACAAGCAAATGAAAGACGCCATGGTAAAGCACCCCGATGCCGATGTTATGGTGACATTCGCATCGTTGCGTTCCGCGTACGACAGCACTGTGGAGACCCTGCAGTTCCCCCAGATTAGAACTATTGCCATAATTGCTGAAGGTATCCCTGAAAATATGACCAGAAAGCTGATACTAATGGCAGATGAAAAGAAGGTCACGATCATTGGACCAGCTACTGTAGGTGGTGTTAAACCAGGTTGTTTTAAAATTGGAAACACCGGTGGAATGATGGATAACATTCTTCACAGCAAATTGTACAGGCCCGGCAGGTATAAAATACTTATTTTTGTATTGATATTCTTGCATAATAAATATATTAGCAGTATAAGGATATTCAAAAGGATGACAACTAAAATTTATCAAATTACCTTCTGCAGTGTGGCTTATGTGTCTCGATCCGGCGGAATGTCTAATGAACTTAACAACATTGTCTCAAAGGCATCGAATGGCGTCCTCGAAGGTGTTGCTATCGGCGGAGATCGTTATCCAGGAACAACTTTCATGGACCACATAATGCGGTATCAGAATAACCCTGAGGCCAAATTAATCATCCTATTGGGTGAAGTTGGTGGTGTTGAAGAGTATGAAGTTTGTGAAGCACTGAAAACTAAAAAGATTACGAAACCATTAGTAGCCTGGTGCATTGGCACTTGCGCTAGTATGTTCACTTCTGAAGTTCAATTCGGCCATGCTGGTTCAATTGCACATAGTAATCTGGAGACAGCCTCTTCTAAAAATGCTTCCTTGAAAGCAGCTGGTGCCTACGTTCCTGAAAGTTTCGATACTCTAGGCGATCTGATTCAATCTGTTTATCAACAGTTGGTTAGAAATGGTAGCATTGTTCCAGAACCAGAAGTACCGCCACCAACAGTACCTATGGATTATAGTTGGGCTAGGGTAAGTTAAAGATACTTAGGCCCGTACTCATACCTCTCTTTTCGCGTTAAGAGACGTCTATTAGTGTCTCTTATCCTTTGTTATCTTTTGTAAACACAAAGGATAAGAGACAATAATAGACGTCTCTTAACGCTAAAAGAGAGGTATGAGTACGGGCCTTAGTGATTAACGTTTACGGTACAGAACGCGA
>JARQTJ010000257.1:103317-162851 GCA_030142635.1 Trachelus troglodyta
TTTGTAAACACAAAGGATAAGAGACACTAATAGACGTCTCTTAACGCTAAAAGAGAGGTATGAGTACGGGCCTTAGTCTTATCAAAGAATCTCATTCAATTTGAACTGTTCAACGAATCCTGGAAAATGATTTAGGAACTGGGACTAATTCGAAAGCCTGCATCGTTCATGACCTCCATCTGCGATGAGCGTGGTCAGGAACTCCTCTATGCCGGCATGCCAGTAACGGAAGTTCTCAAGCAGAACGTGGGTATTGGTGGCGTCGTATCTCTACTCTGGTTCCAGCGTTGTCTTGCTCCAACTTATTGCAAATTCTTGGAGATGTCACTGATGTTGACTGCTGATCATGGACCAGCTGTATCTGGTGCGCACAACACTATTGTATGTGCCAGAGCTGGTAAAGACTTGGTTAGCTCCTTGGTATCAGGATTGCTGACGATTGTAAGTAGCCAATTCATTTTTTATTGTCTTTACGTTAAAATACCGTCATCATTTACTAATTGGTGTAATTTTTATTTTTGCAATTCAGGGTGATCGTTTTGGAGGAGCACTTGACGGAGCTGCTCGCATGTTTTCCGAGGCGTACGATGCCGGTTTGCATCCTCAGGAATTCGTGAACGAGACTAGAAAGAAGGGCAAACTTATTATGGGAATAGGACACCGTGTCAAATCTATTAACAATCCCGACATGAGGGTTAAATTAATAAAGGAGTTTGTTCTTGAGAATTTCCCAATGAAACCGTTGACTCTCTATGCACTGGAGGTAGAAAAAATTACTACCAGCAAGAAGCCGAATCTAATTCTAAACGTGGACGGTATGATTGCTTGCGCCTTTGTTGACATGCTGAGGAACAGTGGTAGCTTCACCAGGGAAGAAGCTCAGGAATACATTGAGATCGGTGCAATTAACAGTCTCTTTGTGCTTGGCAGAAGTATAGGTTTCATTGGTGGGTATCACTTTGCATATTCCCATATTGTTCAAGAGACGCTTAAAATCTTTTATAGAAATAAACCATTTATGTATGGATTGTCTTAATTGTTTAGGTCACTTTATGGATCAGAAGAGGCTGAAGCAAGGACTGTACCGTCATCCTTGGGACGATATTTCTTACGTATTGCCAGAACAGTACAATTGAAAAAGCGAGTGGGCGTAGGGCTTGCTAGTTTTAACGATTCGTCGTGATTACATCTAAAAAAAAGGAAACAAAAAAGATAGAAGAAACGAAGATGAGAATAAATAGCGAAGGTGCAGACCCGTGAATGTCGTTTTTCTTTGTTTTATACAGATGTTGCGTCAGTCATCATTCCTACGGTTGCTCGTATTTACGACGACTGTCAATTTTCTTCTGTACTTTTCGTAATTCATTTATCGCTCATTGCAATCAATTTCGACTATCATTTTAATTCCAGCTTTCTTTCTGTCTCATTCCGGCAGCACAAAAATTAATATGTCCAAGTGCAAAGAACGAAGCCCTGAAGATTTCAGGGTTTCGAAAATATATTAAGGCAAAAGAACAGAACTTTTCTAGATGAACATAGAAAATAGCGCTAATAGAAATTATATTCATTTGTCGCGATGAAAATAAATAGGAAAAAGAAAGAAATAAGTTTAAGTAACCGCGTTGCACGAGGTGAACGTCGCTCACAGAGCGATATGAAATGTATGAGCATAGTAAATATATGTGTATAATATTTATGTACGTATTATTATTTAAGTTTTTATCAAAAACCGTCAAAATTATTATCATCCGTCGGTACCATGCTATCCAATAATTTCACAGTTAGACCAAATGCTATTGGGAACTTTGTGAATTCTAAGTGACTAATAAAAACTGGTTGTGTTACCTATCATAATTATATAATTATTCTCTGACTATAATATTTATAACAGAGCTCACAAATCCTTGAATTTAATAATTGTAACTATCAATTGATAAAAGGAAGATCTTAACTAAACTACGCTAGTCTAGGTATAAAACATTTTATAAAAAAATTTCCATTTCTCATATGATTTTCTTTATCGTAATCAATAATTGTATATCCTTCTTAATTCAAGAATATATGTATACATTACATAATTACGAGTACAATGCCAAGAGAATACTTGCAGAACACGCTAACATGAAAAGTCATAAGAAAAAATTTACTCTAAAATTTCACGCATGCATCGTCTTGAAATAAAAAACGCTGGATATGTTATTGGTTCTTCATCTACATCCGGAATTCAATCATTTCTGTAAATTTTAATCCAACTGATTCAACCCGCCATTTTCAATCAAACAATTAGTCCTTGTAATACATTTGTTTCATTCGAGAAAAAATATAATAAACATGTTCCGTGCAGTTATGCCTAAAAACTAAAAAAATGAATCAGAGAACATTCTTAGAAAATACAAAATAATAAAATAAAGTAAAACAAAATAATTACTGCTCCTCAAAAGCTTCTCATATATATTCCACGTAGTTAACTGAAGTAATGTTCTTAGTTATAGACTATATGTTAATCAAATAATAGGAACAGGATAGGAACATTTGTTACTTCTTGTACGTGTAATAAGCAGCTCACTATCACTTACCGTGGCTGCTCTTACAGGAAGTATAGGAAATTCTCTAGTGCTGTACTGGGTTGCTGATGGAGATGCTGTCCCACGAGGAAGGCGAGCTTGTGAGCATACTGACAAGGGGCAGGGACGCTGACGGTACCAGCCCAGTTGAAATACAGATGACACAGCTTGTACGTCAGACGTTGAATCTTGTCAGCATCAAAATTCAGGGTGTCATAGATGACATTGTAATGAGTAGGTGCAACAGAACCCTGTTGAGTATGTTGAGAGACGATGAAGAAGTCGTATCTCAAAGGGTCAGTAATGCCATCATCAACAATGGTACCAGGTGGTGGATTTAGACTATGGTCGAGAAAGAGTCTGGTGTTAATTCTTTTTGTCACGATAATTACTGCGAGCTTCACGGGATTAGTATTCTTATAAAGAGCGTTGAGCTTCTCCCGGATGGTCCTAACTTCGTGAGAATAAACGTAGGGGATCTCTCCATCGCTCACGCCGTCCCTGTAGAGGACTACGTGCGTTGGTAGCTCTTTGTTAACTTCGCGATACTTTATGGCTGCAGCAACCATATTCGTGGAAAGATTATTTGACATTTCCTCTCCATTCTTATGCATGGTAACCGCACTGTAGTAGCGACCGAAGTTTTTGTCGAGAGATGCCACCATAGCACCTGATAAAAAATAAATAATTAAAAACAATTACAGTTGTATAATTATTTTTACAAAATCTTACCAATATCTTTATCTTTGTGGATAGTATCATGACAGACATCAAAACCAGCTACCATGAGTCCTGATCGTGGAATCTCAACTGACCACGGAACGCCGCCAATTTTACAATTCAGTTGAATAGCAATCTTAGTGGCGATTGACATAGCACCCTTTTCAGGATTTAGATTTTTCGTAAGGACCACCTGATTTGAAACTGGTCTGTCTATGCAACACTTTTTCTTAATGGCTGAATAACGATCAGCACGATTATTCGGCACGGCACAAAGCACTAGCTGGGGTTGGAAGGACCTCATGATCGTCTCCAGTGTATCGACGTAACTGCCGGCACTTTCGTTCCGAACGTCGTGAAAGGTGGGACGTTTCACAATAAATCCCATCGGTAATGATGCTTTTATTAGGTTTTCTATGAATTTCTGTGGAATATTAAACAATTTATAGATATTATTGCAATATTGCATATGCACTCACAATATTAGCTTTTGTATTTTCTGTTGTTACTTTCTTATTTAGCATAAATGTAATACTTACATCAGCATCTCGTTTGACAAATGAAGGCCCCACGTAGTGCCAATTGTTCAATTGAGTTGTAACAAGTAAATGATTACCGCGAAAACCTTTCGACCAGTCGGCCTCGTTTCCAGATATAATTCTTCTATTCCGACCGAAAATAATGTTCTCTTGATTAAGCACCCTCCCCTGTACACTTAATAATCTGTTGTCTAGGTTCAGGTCCCATTTCTTTAGATCCTGAGCTACAGCTGGTTCAGACTGTAGCCGCTGGTTAAACGACATCAACTTCTGAATACGAGCATGAGGTCCAATCCTCGTATAATTAGCAAGAGATTTCATCAGCCTGAAGTTGTTTCTCATCTCGTCAGTCATTCCAGTAGCACGGCACAATTCGGGAACTAAGTAGACAATGTCCTTTTCTCCAATTTGACGATTCTTCATTTTTGATTGAGACAGCAATAGAGGTTGATAAGGCTCTTTTATTTTAATTTGATACTTTGTTCGATAGTAATCAATATAGGAGATGGATTCTCCATTGCGCAACTTGAACGTACTCTCGGGAGTAAGATCAAAGACCACATCATCAACGCGGTAAGTTTTATTATTGTAGGTAGTAAGGACAGTCATGCCGATGACTTCTGCTAGGAAACGAGCCTGAAATAGAAATAAAGTAGTTAACAACTGTATATAACCAATAACTAAATATACAAGAAACAACACGAAGAACAATATTTACTCTGTAATCTCCACCATTTCTTCTTCGTGCATCCTCCAGAAGATTCCAGATGGACTGCTGTCGCATTACCTTGTGTGAGATCTCGGCACACAGCAAGACGCCATGATCATGTTGTTTTATTGCAGTAATGTATCCCGGCCACAAGTCTAACATATATTCCGGTATCTGAATCCTTGCTTTAGGATCATAGTAATCCCTGCCAATTAGTTGAAGTTTCAAATGCTGAAGAAATTTGCGCATCAGGACATTGAAGATTTGGATATAGGTGGGACTGCCTCTTTCTACGTCAGCCACGAAGCGTATGGTGATTTTAATTAGAGTTTCGTCAGATTTTCTAGTTGACGTAAATTCAAGTAGCTAAGGAAAAATTGTTTAAATAAAAGCATTTAGTATTGTAATATGAAAGTTGTACATTTTTTACACGTATCTGTTTTAATAATCCCCGCATACCTTTTGTAGTGGGTGGCTAGTGAAAAGACTGCTGCCATCGAAGATATATCCATCAAGTTTATCCTCGTGCAAACGAAGAAGTCCTTTACGTACAGTCATACGATCCTCTTCTGGAGAGAAGTCAACGTGGTACTGATACAGATGCCAATCACTTTTACAGATCAATTCAAAATAGTTTGTAGTCAGTTCTAGAGGGTACCCGGAAGTTCCTGCAACGATAAGTATATTTATTGAATATGAACTATATATACATTACTTTGAACAATGTAATGTTATTACTGAAAATTATGAGAAATTATCTGTTAAAGGTGAAAAGTGTTATACCTTTCTTAGAAATTAAATTGCTCGGTTTAGTTACTGGAAGTGGCGCTTGTTGCCTGATTTCTCTACGTCCAAATGAAATATTTTCAGCTACAACACCAGTTCGAGAAGTACCTCTACCAATACTTACGGCTGAAACATTCAAATAAATAATTTTCATATTCAGGCTTTAATAAAAAATTTGTACAAATTAATATCAATATGTACCAGGCTCAACTTCTGTCGGTCTTGAAGCTCCCTTTGCACTGCCCAAACTCTTTGGCATACCTTGTAATAGTGGCCTTGACCACTGCGACGTGAATAAATATAAAGTGAGAATGAGAAAGGTACAAGATATAAAAGTCAAGCAGAAATTAAAGGTGTACCTGTCCTTGCAGCTGTGGCTGTGCTGGTTCCTGTGGTTGCTGAAGACGTGAACCTGAAGGCCTTGCGTAAGAAGGCCCATCAGTCCGTGCTCCAAGTCTGATTCCTCGTCCTCCTTGTGCATGCCTTGATACACCATTTGTTCCAGGACCATCCTGAGGTTGAGTTGGTTTCCTACCACGCCCGCGACCTCGACCCCATGAATTTGGCGTAAATGTATCAGCCATTTCAGCTGAAACAACGATAATGACAATTTTTGTTTTACTATAATGTATTAAAAAACTATTAAAAAAATAATCTTAAGGGACAGCCCACTTTGACACTTTTGAAAAATTGATTTTTTTTTGCATTTTTCGAAAATATATCACATTAGAAATTGGCAGAAACTGAAGGCCAGGAACAACAAGGCATTGCTGAATAACTTTAGGTAAGATTCATTCATGATTTTTCATTAAAAAAACATTTAAACGCGTTTTTCTCAAAACCACGTTTTTCGATACGGGCGGCATGATTCCGGTGAAATGACTGAACCGATTCTTACAAAATTTTAACCACATATTGTATATATAAATAGTCATCGTATGGACCTTGGACAAGAAAAAATATTAATTTTTTCTCACAAAAATCAGTGAATAGACTATTTTTTTTTTTCCTTAATCGGCTGCTATTTTGTTATTTGTTGTTCATTATTGTTGCCCAAGGTCCATTCGATGACCACTATCAAACTGAATCTAAATCACTTTGATTTATTTGTTTCAAATAAACCGTTGTTGAGAAAGTATGTCGCCCATCAACCTCTCTCAAAATCAAGGCCTTACGATGAACTGCTGTTTTTGTGGATAAAAACTTAAAAAAATAATAAAAAAAAATTTTTTCTTTAATTTTTAGACTTTATTTATCAAACCTATTAATTTTTACATCAATATCTTTCATACCATTCTTTAAATAAATTTGCGGAAACAGGCTTTTTTTGGAGCGTTCAAAGTGGGTTGTCCCCTTAAAGAAATGTTTTGGTCTTTGTCAGAAGTATATGTAATAAGTCAATTTCTAACAGATCAAAGGAAATGTATCGATCATTTTCATGACGCAAAGATCACTTCTTTTAGATAAGAAATTTCTGTTGAAAATTTAAAAAAAATGGATAATAAGAACTCTTACTTGGGTAGCGTCGGACGAAAAACTGATTTTAAAAATACGAGTAACTCGATTTTATAGAAAAAATGTATGGTCAGTGGTGGGGTGAAATGTGGGAAAAATTTGATTTATGATATAACGGGAATTCAGGACGGGCATTGTGGACAAAATGTAATTGATAGAATTAAGAAATTATTATTGGGGCGTATAAAAAAAAATAGTTAAGAAAAGTATTAAGGTATTTACCGAAAAATATGTAACTTTATGAGTTCGAATATATTCATTGTACCTTTCTTTAAAATTGTGAAAATTATTGCTTTCTTCGATATATAACGGACACTATTTTAAGGATTTAGGATTAACATGCTTTCAAATGTTTTTAAATGCTGTTATATAGTTCTTCAACATTAGGACTTTATTATACGTTAAAAGAAAGTTATAATGAATTTCTTAAATTATTTCCTCCGACTAAATTGGGCTGGTCAAAACATTGTTAAACTATATTTAATTTTCATCATACAATTAAAAAAGTACCTCGGATAATA
This sequence comes from Trachelus troglodyta, assembly GCA_030142635.1. NCBI lineage: Eukaryota > Metazoa > Arthropoda > Insecta > Hymenoptera > Cephidae > Trachelus > Trachelus troglodyta. Next base: position 110,672 of record JARQTJ010000257.1, read on the forward strand.
TGATACAATAATTTTCATACAAAGATCATTTCGTGCTGACGCATCATCTGCTAGCCATAGGAATTACAAACGCACGTATTATGACAAAAGTAGCCACAAGGAATTTCAACTTCTATACCATTGTATTATTCTATAAGCCTATCAAAATATGCATTACATACCAAAATAATTGTGTAATAATAAAAGAATAAAAGACTCAGAAATAATAAAGGATTTTCAAAATTTTTTAATAAAATACCTGATTCGATTTTCCTAGATCGCCAAGTTTTAATCCCTTTTTGGCAAATTCTAAGAGTCACAATGCTAAATTCTTTATATTCACGATAACAAAAGACTCTAGCTTAACAATCTCCCGTCATTGTACAGCAAAGCAGTGTGAAAAATACCTTTTAAAAATTCACATAACACTGGTTGTGAATGATAGATCGGAAGTATATGAGGCGATGGTGCTATGTAGTTTCCTTTTACACTTAGGTAGTAACGTTATTTATGTAAACATCAGCATAACTCCGCCTGGACTTCGTTTATTGGTTGGTTTTAAGGGATTTTGCAGAAGCGACCAATGGTACGAGACTGTGTCGAGATATCCTTGAGAAAGGGAAGAAGATGGCCCAAATTGATACCTAGAAAAAAAAAAAAGGGATCTTTGAGAACAGTATAAGAGTATATGTGCACTATGAATAACTTCATTGTAATAAGTTTTTCTTCTACTGGAATAATAAAGTCGTTTATGATAAGCAGGCAAAAATTATATTAACAAAGTAAGCTTAAAGAATAGAAGATTCAAGAAAACCAAATATTTTATTTAAACTTTGAAATTCATTTCTTTAACGAGGAATTTGTTTTTCACTATTTTTTTCATAGTTTCACTAGTCCCATAATAGTTGTAACCAAGCAGACGACCCAATGAGTATGAAATATTTATATTCTGAATTATAAGTATTGTATGACAATTGCAGGAGAAATTTTTATTTTGTCAAATATAAGAATGTCTTACTGTTTCAAGAAACTGAAGTTTTAGAAAGTAGTCGAAATAATCGGTAGTAAATTACGGTTGGAGTACAGATCAAAATATATGGAGCAGGTATGCACCCCATCCCTTATTTTACATTGGGTACCGTTATTGTCAACTTCGAGGAAGGAATGTAAATTCCTCAAACGGTTGAAAAAAAATACAGTGTGAAGTTAATTTAATCTTGTTGAACTTGCTGTTGCAATTAAATAATTCCAACTTCAACTCTTTTGTCAGTATTAACGAAAGAATCAGAGTGGATCTCTTTAAAGTTACCGCGTTGTAAAGATAGTCCAGGGACCCTACTGTCCACTGTGCTGGACAAGAACTCAGAATTATTCAGAATATTCTGTCCGGACGTTTCTAACTGATTGAACATTTCATGACAGTGACTCCCCACACCAAGAATCCAGGATCAAAGTACTTGTGTCAGTTTATCAGAGGGTCCACTGAACGAGATAAGAGAACTGAGTAATATTTCTTAGCTGACGCAGCATAATCTTGCTTCATGAAATTTTAAACACGAATTATCTGTGAATGTTGCGGTAACATAGCGACTTCTTGGACGCCTTACGTCGTGGCGCAGTGCATACCAACGAGTTTCAACAGGTTTTAAACAGACTTATTTACCAACTGTCAATCTAAACTAAGTATAATTAGTTGCGCTTCTGAGTGTGTCTTTGTTTTTTCATATACAGTGCCGTAATAAAATTCTTAAACAATTAGGAATTCATAGCTGGTCTACACGATGGCAACGGCATATCAAACAATATTAGCTGTCCTGATGGTGATCACCGGCTCGTTTAATACTCTCTCAGTAAAGTAAGTTGAGTAACAGATGTAAAACCTCTTGGACAATTTTATTCACCTTATTGTTGTTAGGTATGCTGACAAGCAGATTGTCCCAGGATCTGATGGCCAACCAAGACACTTCAATCATCCCTTTATGCAGTCTTCCTTCATGTTCGTAGGAGAAATGATGTGTCTTTTGGTCTTCAAAGTAGCATTTTGCTATTACAATCGTCGAACGGTGCGTTCCTGATCTATGTAATGGATATTTATTATGGTCTTCAATTGCATGAGGTCCTTGTACTCTTTCCTCAGGATGGATCTGTGGACAACAATCCCCTTACGAAAGGTTCGCGGAATTTTAAACCAGCAGTATTGGCTATACCTGCTCTATGTGATATGCTTGCCACCACTGTCATGTACATTGGCCTCACTATGACCTACGCCAGCAGCTTTCAGATGTTACGAGGAGCAGTCATTGTTTTCACTGGCCTCTTCTCCGTCGCCTTCCTCAATAGGGAACTCGGCTACCGCGAATGGTCTGGTATTAGTTTAGTGATAGTCGGCCTAGGAATAGTAGGACTTAGCGACGTCGTTACGGGCGATGCTGATCACACAAGTGTAAATTCTGTAATTACCGGCGATCTACTTATAGTCTGCGCCCAGATCATCTCGTCTGTTCAAATGGTGGTAGAAGAAAAGTTTGTATCTGGTCTGGATATTCCACCATTGCAAGCTGTAGGCTGGGAAGGTACTTTAGGATCAAAGGATACAATTTTCACATATCTTTCTTCCTCCAATACGGATTAGACATTTAGTTTTCTTGTCATTCAGGCATTTTTGGATTTCTGGGTATTTGTCTGGCTATTGTGCCCTTGAATTTTATTCGTGCACTACCACCCTTCGCTGACAATTCTAGAGGAACCCTCGAAGATACCCTGGACGCTTTCGTACAGATTGGAAACAGTGGATATCTCCTAATGGCCATAGTTGGTATGATTAAAAATTTTTTAAAATTATTTCACAATACTTCAGCATTTCTTCCTCTTCAGGTATAACCGTGAGCATAGCCTTCTTCAATTTCGCTGGTATCAGCATCACCAAAGAATTGAGTGCAACCACTAGAATGATACTGGACAGCGTACGTACTATACTCATCTGGTTGTTCTCCTTATTATTTGGTTGGCAAGCCTTTCATTATCTACAGGTAAAATAACAAAGTCATATTAAAACAAATAGTTCAATTGTCTATAGTAATTAATGAATTTTTAATATTATTTTAGTTGCTGGGATTCGCTATACTTCTGATAGGCATGTGTTTGTACAATAACATTATAATTCCTCAATCGATAAGGAAGATCCAGTACCATCTAGGACGTCATCGTCAGCCAGCCTCCGACGAAGTCAAAGTCATAAATACAGCAGCAGATGATGTGGAGGACACACGATGAGCATCTTTTTTTCCAATGGGTCGAGAACTATATGAACTTATTAATATCGTTGGGACGCTTTCATAAGTCAAATTATTCTTTTCATGATCTCTCCTTAAACTTCGTACACTGAATTAGATTTTAAATTAATTCTGTTGAATGATTTGCTTGTTTCTTCCACTCCTCCTTTATACACCACAAGAATAGGTACAGTAATTAAAAAAATATATATATATAAGAACCACTGGGTAAACTCTTCTGTTTAAAACTTGTCCGTCAAGAAACAGGTTGCTTTCGATACAGAATATTAACGTGAAATGTGATATACCTTCAAAGACCGCATATATATTTTGTTGCGTGAATTAGAATTTTAGCAGTTTGATAAGAGCGATTAGCGATATACAATTTAATATATCAGTATTAATTTTTCTTTTCCCATCACGGTGCTCTTAATCGTTACATTCTATCTAATTCTATTACTTTCTTTCAGATGCATTTTCAGCAATACAATAAGTATTAGAATCCTTTACAAGGGATAAATACTCATGTCCTGAATATTATCTAGCAATGTAATCAGTTTGTAATCAATATTATAACTCAAAGAAAAGAATATGTAGGGTAAAAAGAAAACTTATTTACATCTGTGTAGAAAGATGCGAATTATGGCACAGATGAATTATACGAAGAGAAAGAATAATACGAATATATTTAGAATATCATATAATTATTTTTGTTATTACTTTATTGTGAGTGGAGCATCAAGTTCCGCGTACTGATAATAATCTATACCGAGAAGTAATAAGAGACGCAGAGTGTATTTTATTACTGGGTAATCAACGAGATTTGTCGTTACATTGCAAAAGTAGCTAAGGAGAACAATAAAGAAATTTTGAGATTAAAAATTCCTTATTGCATCTTATTAGATCGTTTTATCCTTTCATTGAGCTTGGAATACAAATTCAACTTAGTTGAATTAACCGATCAATAAAATAAGAAAAGATGAACACGTGCAAAATGTAATTAGGTTTTGCCAATATGTAAAATATTAATTTTTATATATTTTTCGTCAACAGTGATAGTATCCCCCTTAATACAAAAACAATTCTTATCTTATCTTAAGATAAAACAGAAAAGTGAAAATTACTTAACGATAATTTCCAAGGTTCAAGTACACCCTTAGAATGGAAAGCATTGCTTTTGAAATGCGATTTTTATTATTTAAAGGAAATCATTAAGTATACATGACCGTATTCCAATACAGTATTGGTTATTCCTTCTTAATGTTATGTTATAAAATATAACACGTGTGAAATTAAACGCTTCTCCCTTCACGATTTTTCTTCCCTACTTTTTTTTACTCCTTAAATGTATTATGTGGAATACGAAGAAAAAAAACGATAATGTCAGAAAAATAAACCTCAATTAAATGTAGAATACTAATATTAATCGTCAATAGAGCTAAAGCGTAACTGGAATACGATATTGCTTTCTCAGTTTGTTAAAATACTCTAGAGAAATGTTATAACATTTGTTATGTCCCGAGACACTTTCCGAAGGATTTTCTTCCTTCTGCCTTTCTTTTTAATTTTTCTACAATCAAATCTTTTACTGGTTTTATTAACACAAATAAAATTGGAAACAGTACGGTTTTGTCACGATAAAAAAAGAAATCTTGCAATTTTCTTACCCTTGTTTAAAGTATCAAATCTCAAAAGTATTAAAAGTATCTGCTCTTACTTATTAATAATCTAAAGGTACATCTGTAAGCAACAAGTTCTTTGATTTTCTACATTAATCACTGCTTACATTATCATCACTTGTTAAATCCCTCTAGAACTTGTGATTCTTTGGTATAAGAAACTTGCTATTGATCATAGCATAATAATAAAGAATCAGGCAATAAACGATAAAAAAAAAAGGATATTAAGCATTATAATAAATTTCAAAGTTTTCATGGCATACCATATAACTAGTAAGAAAATAATTACAGTACATCAAAAACTCCACATATCCCACCGAGTTGAGTGTAACTCGTTCAATTAAAAACATATTTTCTGAATAGTTGTGCGTCATATATAATATGCCGTATGATAAATCTCTGAATATAATCTTGATTATAAACTATATATGACATTTAACGTGTATCATTCGTAACATAATGATGATAGGAACATTATTACTTTTTGTACGTATCTGTAATAAGCAGCTCACTATCACTTACCGTGGCTGCCCTTACAGGAAGTACAGGAGATTCTCTAGTGCTGTACTCGGTTGCTGATGGAGATATTGTCCCACGAGGAAGGCGAGCTTGTGAGCATACTGGCAGGGAGCTGGAACACTGACGGTACCAGCCCAGTTGAAGTACATATGGCACATCTTGTAGGTCAGACGCTGAATTTTGTCGGCGTCGAGACCCACATTGTCGCTGATAACATTGTAGCTCGTGGGTGCAACAGCACCCTGGCGAACGAACTGAGAGACGATGAAGAAATCGTATCTAGCAGGGTCGGTGATACCATCATCGACTATGGTTCCAGGTGGTGGATTAACGTTGCCACTAGCAAAGAGCCTGGTGTTCACTCTCTTTGTCACAATGATTATTGCCAATTTAACAAGATCAGGGCTCCCGTAGAGAACGCCGAGTTTCTCGCGGATCATACGACCCTCATGATTGTATACGTAGGGAATCTCTCCGTCGCTCACGCCATCCCTGTAGAGGATAATGCGCGTTGGCAGAACCTTATTGACTTCCTGGTACTTCTCTACAGCGTTAACCAAGTTCGTTGAGAGATTGTTTGAGAGCTCTTCACCATTTCTGTGCATGGTGACTGCACTGTAGTAGCGGCTCAAGCTTTTGTCGAGAGACGCCACCATAGCGCCTAAAAAGAAAAATAAATAGAAAAATACCATTCAGCTGAATTCAATATAAATTCTTACCAATGTCTTTGTGCTTATTCACAGTGTCGTGGCAGACATCGAATCCAGCCACCATCAGTCCTCCTAATGGAACTTCTACGGACCATGCGGCGCCGCCTATCTTGCAATTCAACTGGATTGCGATCTTGGTTGCGATTGACATACCACCTTTCTGAGGGTTTAAATTTTTCGCAAGAACGACCTGGCTAGAGACTGGTCTGTCTATACAGCATTTCTTTTTAATGGCCGAATAACGATCAGCCCGGTTATTCGGCACAACACACAATATCAGTTGCGGTTTGCTGGAACTCATTATATTCTCCAGGGCATCAGTGTAATTTCCTGCGCGGTCTTCGCGGATTTCATAGTACTTTGGTGGCTTGATGTTGAAACCCATTGGTCTGGATGTTCTGGATAAGTTCTCGAAGAATTTCTGCGAAACAATTAATTATGGTTGTTTACCATAAAATCTATCTATTGTAAATACATATATATCATTGCCAATAAATATTAACGAATAATAATTTAAGTACTTACCTCAGCATCCCGACCTGCACGCGACGTCACTACTAAAACCCAGTCCTTCAATTCTGTTGTGACGAACATTTCAGCCCCTCGAAAACCCGAGGACCAATCGGCCTGCTCCCCACTCTTGATCTTCCTATTCCGACCGAACACTATCTGCTCCTGGTCCAGAAGCCTCCCTTGAACGTTCAGCAACCTTTTCTCTAACTTCAGGTCCCACTCATTGAGATCTTGGATCACGGCTGGTTCAGAGTGTAGCCGATTGTTAAGAGTCATTAGTCGTTGGATACGAGCCTGCGGCCCAATCCTCGTATGATTGGAAACAGATTTCATCAAATTGAAGTTACTCTTCATCTCATCAGTCAATCCAGTAGCACGGCACAACTCAGGAACCAGATATACAAGATCTTTGGATCCAGTTTGACGATTTTTCATTTTTGATTGCGACAGCAATAGGGGTTGATGACGTTGCCTTATTTGGATTTGATATCGTGTTCGATAGTAGTCTATGTACGAGATTTTATCTTTACCTCGTTCGAACGTACTCTCTGGAGTAAGATCAAAGTTCACGTCGTCAATGCGATAAGTGTTATTGTTATAGTCGGTAAGAACTGTCATGCCAATGACTTCTGCTAAAAATTGAGCCTAAAATATAAGTGCAAGAGTAATTAATCATCACATACAATTAATAATATACACAATTGTTTTAAAAAACTTAGAAATAAAGATATATACTCTGTAATCCCGATCGTTCCTCCTTCGTGCATCCTCTAACAGATTCAAGATGGACTGCTTTCGCATCACCTTATGGGAAATCTCAGCGCACATTAAGATACCGTGATCATGTTGTTTTATTGCAGTAATATATCCTGGCCACAATTCTAACATATACTCAGTTATCTGAATCTTCGCCCGAGGGTCGAAGTAATTTCTGCCCACTTGCTGAAGTTTCAAGTGATGTAAAAATTTACGCATCAAGATATTGAAGAATTGAACGTATGTGTGATTACTTTTATCCAGCACAGTCACAAAGCGAATGGTAATTTTTATTTGAGCTTCGTCAGATTGTCTAGTTGATACGAATTCAAGTGTCTGAAAAATTAAAGAAAATAAACAACGTTTAGTATTCTAATAGGAATACCCATAAATAACAACGTTCTTCGTTATAGCTATTTAAATACTATGTTTTGTATACCTCTTGCAGAGGATGGCTAGTAAAGAGAACACTGCCATCAAATATATACCCATTTCCGCCAAGTTCGTCTTTATGCAAACGAAGAAGTCCTTTACGGACAGCTATACGATCCTCTTCTGGAGAAAAGTTAACATGGTATTGATAGAGGCACCATTCTTTATTAGCGAGTATCTCGAAGTAGTTAGTGGTCAACTGTAAAGGGCGACCAGATAATCCTATCGAAAACAATAAGATTTTAAAACATAAAAACTATAAACATATTACCTTAATTAAAATTATTTTTAAAAACTTGTTCAAAGTTAACTGTTGTACCTTTTTTCGAAACTAAATCCTTTGGACGAGTTATAAGTTGATCTGAAAGAAGTGGACGTCGTCCTCTAATAGCTCCACGTCCATATGAACTAGCTTCTGCTGTATCGCCACCTCCAGTCGTACCTCTGCCAACACTTTCTGATGAAAAATTAAATGATTATTTTCATTCAAATAAAAAATTAAATTATTATGTTTTATCTTACTTTATAATTAAAGAAAGCTTAGTACATACCACCAACATCTATATCCATAGATCCTGCGGTACGACCTACCCTAGATAAACTCCCTTGCACACCACGAACTGGTGGCCTAGCCACCTTCGGAAGCAATAAATAAAACAAATCAAAGTAACTCAAATTTAGAAAAAAGGGCTAAGTTTCTATACCTGTGATTGCTGTTGATGTGGACCTGGGGGTCTTGCATAAGGGGCAGGAGCCTGTGCACCAGGTCTGTATCCTCGTCCTTCTTGTGTAGGCCTTATACCACCAGAGGTTCCAGGAACTTCCTGACCCTGGGCGGTTTGTGCTCTACCGCGACCACGACCACGTCCCCATGCCCTTGGCACCGATTCATCCCCCATTGTAACTAAAATAAAATTAATTGCAATCCCTCATTGTACCCTAGCATTTTTAAAATAATTCCTAAAAAATAGTCGTACGAAAATTCTTTGATCTTTCCTATGATTCTATCGCGTAGACAAATTTTTTGAAGACAAAGAAAAAAATTTTATTTTACCTTCAAAATTAGTATAAAAACACCTCTTATCAAAACGAACTGATACATTATACTTAGATAAAGAATAAATCGGAGGAAGATCTGTGTAGTCACAGAATCCTTTGTTGAGTTGAAATTCCTTTGTTTCACGAGTAGATAAAAGTAATGAAGACTTGAAAGAATTCCTTACATGAATTCTCGAATAAAATTGGAGAATTATTGAATAAATATTAGTAAAATAATTGTATTAGATACCTCAGCAGATTTATACCGGCTCGTGTAAATTACTTTATCACCGTAGGAGAAAAGATTTACACGCTACCTCCTCACGTGTCCCGAAAGAGAAAGACTCTTGTTCAACTGTAGGCTTCGCGCTTTTGTACCGCAAGGCAGTATGGGTAATGTGTTCTAGAATCGATGAAATATTATTTGAAAATATTACAAGTTGTATCTTTACGGCCGAGTGATTGGCAGTTACAGAAGGAAGTTTCTCAAAGCAGCCAATGACATAAGTTTATACGAAATTGTGCCAACCTTTAGAAGAGTCTAGAAGGCAACGTCCACGTAGACCCAAAGTAAATGGATTTTACGAACGTAGGAGGATACGCGCGCTAGAAACGCGGGATTAAATCAAATTTAAACAAGCACGATAGAAATATGATCTAAATTCTACAGCATACATGCTAGTAAATAAAATCATGTTCATAAAAGTTATCTCATAACTGACAAGTATCAGAAATCGAAGTAACCGTAAGCGTATATGCTACAAATGATAATTTATATTTAACTGTATGGAGGTATTACACGCGAAATAATTACAAGATGGCGTCACATGTAATAGGATGTTACGTCCTGGAGCTGGTTACCTTGAAGTCCCTCGTTGATTGGCTGTTCATGACCGTAAGTTTCGTCAGGAAATCGCCACTATATTGGCTATAGAAATAGCGCAATGGGACCGGGAAGTTTGAAATGGTATAAACTCGAGAATTTCTTCTTTTACGTATTTAACTCTTTAATGCTTCGCGAAAAAATTAGTTAATAATAAGCGAATTAATTTATACTGGATTAGAATAAAGTTTATATTACACTAGTCAACACTGCCTGAAGAAGAAGCTCCTTCAGGCGTCGTGAGTCGTCTTCTTGTCGTGGAGAATTTTTTGGGAGGGAAAAGGTGAAAGCGTGGAAAAGTTTCTTGAGAGATTTCCGCGAAAAAGACAAGTCAGCGGAAGGGCTCATCTGATTGCCAAATGTGGTTGACAAAAAACAGGCCCCGCTAGCTCATGCTAACCAGCGCACGGGCACCCACGCTGTGTCAGCACGACCCTCGAGTCGTATTTCGAGGGACCCCCAAAAGTGTTTCCTTTATTTATGCTGCTTACAAAGAAAAAGGTCTTTATTACAAAAGGAGAAAGTATACATAGTATTAGAATGCCAATTTTATAAGACGACTGGGGTCTTATATTTTACGTACAAGTAAAGCCACTAACTCTGGCTGTGTACTTTGAATATTAAGGAATCCTACGAATTGCGCCTTGAATTTTGCGGTATCAAACTAGGAAACAAGAAGCTCTACCATACCGGGCGACTGGGAGGCAGTAGAAACTGCACTCAATCGAAATGAGGTCGTCATAAGGAAAGGTGATTTCCATGAGGACGAGAAACACAAACTTATAAGGATTTATCTATGTAAAAGAAAAACAGATAGGTGCTGGCTTGTTCAACTCTCATCCAGTTGATTGAGATTTGATTTGAGATATCGAAACAGTTTATAAAAGTAAACTCGGAAAGTATATTATTTTACACGATCTTCTTCTACGTACATTGTATTTGAGAATAAAATTATAATATTGATACATTGTAAAGAACTCCTTCAAATTCCGTTAAATCATCATATCGTATGTTGGATGTAGATGCGGATTTAAGATTTGTACTTCTGAAATGAGCTATTTGCGACGTGTTCAAATTCTCAATACCCATTTCTTTTTCAGCAGCCAAAACGAGGTCTTGAAGGGTTGGTATCTTCTCATATATTTTATCAGGATCTTTTCTCGCGTCCATTAACAATGCAGGTATCTCGTCTACGTGGAAACAGTAAGCAATAACGCTGATGAATATATTCGTAGCCATTGTGAATTGATAAACGGATTCCCGCTTTACGGGATCCACTGTTATTTGGATGAGATCATATTGAATAAAAACATGAAGTAATCCAACACCAGGCTGTCTAAGAAAATATTCGCGCAGTATTGGATTTAGTACTTCCAGCTTCAATAAGAAAACATAGCGTAATCTAAAATAGAATGAATTATAAGTAACAAGGTATAATAGGATAACGTTACTTGAATGGAATGATACTTGCTCAAGTTCGCTTTCACAGAGATGGATGTCACTTGAAGCTCTAAGAATAAAGAAATTGAACATCAATAACAGGATACACAGTAACATTTTCTTATTATGGCTCTTAACAAACTCCTTGCTGGATTGAAACGCGCACTCGGCAAAAGATTATTCGCTGCCAATCAGAAATCCATTGAAGGTATATATTTGTTTTCGATTATGCGTTATTGACTTTCTAATGTTTTCAATTATGGCGCGAATATCAATGATATTGATTAGTGATTACTTGGTACTGATAAGATATCACTAGTTCAAGATACCTTGTCTGGTTCCTGTGAATGCTTTAAACTCGATGTAATATTCTTTTTATATTTTCTGTGTAATGTCACGTCTTCTGTAATCCTTGAAGGAACTAAAAATCCAAAGATGCTACAGATTTTGCTGCATATCTGGTTCGGTACAGTTATTGTGTTCCTTGTCAGTCACATCGTAGTTTCCCTGGATGATTCAACAAGCAGTATATTAGCTGGTAACTAATGTCGTAGAATATCAACATTGTAACTATCTATTGAAGTATAAAAGTCTTTCAATTTTAGGACTTAATGAATCTTGTGAAAACACTACCTGTCTACCTGGCCTACAGTGTAATAAAAATTACATCTGTAAAGTGGAATCTGGTAAGTTATTAACAATTGATTGGAAAACTCTTCTTTGACACATGATACTATTTATTTTTATAGGCACTTGCATGTCTTATCAATGGAGTGATGATCTATGGAAACCATCCTGTGACGAAGATGGCACTTGGTCAGCAGTGCAGTGCAAAGGCGAAAAATTGCACGGTCGTTGTTTCTGTTATAATGCAAATGGATCTAGAATCTTTGGATGGTCCTGGTGGCACTCAGCAGAAAATATGACCTGTGGTAATTAAATAAGAAGTATGAAATACTTATAAATTCCATAATAATGTTTTGGATAATTTCAGCCTGCAGTAGGAGAAGAGACAAATTGAAGAACCAGGGAAGAAAGAATGTGACACTTCACTGTTCTGAGGATGGTAATTATGAGAAACTACAGTGTGACAGTGGATTGTGCTGGTGTGTAGATCCACAGACTGGTGATCCAACAGAGAGAGCGTATCCTGAATCGATGATGACCCATCTTTCTTGCTGTGAGTTTATTAAATGAAAGCCATAAATAAGGATAAACATAATATCTAATTATAGAATTTAATTGATGCTTCCTTATAGATGACGAGGATAAGATTGGGTCACAGTATTTAAGACTCTGTGAAAGTATGCACATTGCCAGACTGGAAGTTATCGATAAACTAGAAAGACATGGTAGACTTTATGCACACATAGACACTGTAAATTGTGATGGAGATGGTAGCTACGCTCATTACAGTTTAAATGGTTCCATGCATGTATCACAACTAAAGATTACAATTTATTAATTGTCAGCATCGATTATTTGGTCATGTATATTTTTCAGTGTGTATTGTTTATGGAAGAACGGGATGCGAATAGACTTGTATCAGACACCCGTTTCAAGCATCCTCACAGTAAATTGCAGTGAGTAAAACTAATTGAAATTATCAATTACTTCTAAACAGCGTATTAAAAAATATTGTTTTTTCTTTTGCAATTCCAGATTGCGCCAGAGATTCTTATATCTACAGTCAAGCGAACTTAACATTCTCTCTACAGTGTCAAACCAATGGGAATTATCAACCAGAACAAACTAGCAATGGCTATCCATTCTGTGTGGACAGCGATGGTTATGCAACAACCACATTGGGTTCCTTTGGCGAGACACTAGAATGTAAAGAGTCATGAGACTATTCGTATCCTTAATACGAAAGAACCTTTGCCCAAGAATAATCATTCTTGCCTACACCAATAGGAAGGTTCAAAAGTGAATAACACGTGAACGAGCTATTCTTAGCTTTGTATTTTTGAAAGCTTTAAGAACGTCACATAGTTATTTGATTTTGCATTAATTTATCCCTCGCGACGTGTCTTTCCATTTAAGTACAGTATAACTTATCAATAGAGACGCTGGGCGTCCTAGTCCAAGAATACCGAAAATCTGGACTAGAACGAATGCGAACCAAGTAAGGAATGTGGTAGATATTCACGTTTTTAATACTTTAAACGGAGATATTAAATTTTTTTTTAAATTCGGCAAGTTAATAAACAAAGGAAGAACAATGCGCCGGCACTCTAATAATATAATTATTGCATCAATAATATCAACCTTACGTAATATAATAGATACTAACAGTACAATTGGACGGTTACATATAACAAAAGATATTGCATCTGTTTCAATTCATAAAAACACAACCTAACTAATTATTTCATAAGTATTTGGCTTTAGTAACTTTCCGTTCGTGGATCGGCTATGATTGATTAAAAACTAACTTCCATTGCTAGTTACTCACTTCTTGGTTCGTGTTTAAATTTTTTTAATTCTTTCACCGTATCTCAATAATTAATCAATAACAAGGCGACTCCCGGAAACATCTCATTTAAAAAATATCTTTCACGTGTTTCCGGTCTGCTAAATTCCCCTCATTCAATCATCATTGGTACATACCTATAAGGGATGGGACCCAAAAAATCTTGACGTTCGATCCGCGAAACGTTCTATATAGTTAATAATCAGTTAGATAACTACCAATATCTGTTTTTATATGATGATAATATACTTATACATACATATATATATATATATATCGCTTATGAATTTATGTAACACTCACGCACAGGTACAAGATGTTCCTAAATAGATGGAACATCGCGATATCAGTATCCTTATGAACATCCTCGGGCATACGCGTACTTTCCTATAATGCATATAGTTCTATATCGGTCCATATATTTTGTATATTGCACTTAAATTTTGGATACACTCAACCGTTTTGAAATAGGTCTCAGTTATCTTCTTATTTATCCTTGGGTGGCTTTAAGTCCCCGTAGGGGGTTCAAGTGTCAGGAAAGAGTCTTAAAATTTTGCAACGTACAGACACCACCGGATATGTTTTCAAATTTGAAATGAAGTGAAGTATGGAAACTGATAGTTCACTCGGAATACCTCAAGAAGGTGCACTTCACAAATTGTATGTCCAGGTGCCTTTTGCTGACTGTATGTATCTTAGGGGAACTGAAGAGCTTCTAACGTCAGGACTCTTGGAACGCCGCACGCAATCTTGACTGAGAACACGACGTCCTCTATTGAGAATGGCGGTACGGTTACCTCCTCCACAAGGGATGCTATCACTACTGGCCACACGCCTCACTTCGTTACCCGCTGCTTCCTGGTTAGAATTATCCGTCACATCTCGGAGTGTGTAGATTGCGCCGTTATTGCCAAAGTATTTCGGACTTGGATCTATGGAGACGTTCCTGATAGGTCGACCTTCTAGATACCCACTGTTCCTGGAGGATGTTCTTCTTGATTCTGGGCTGTCTGTCTCATTTACACGACGTTCGTTCAGATTGCTCATATCGCCATCCACCTGTCTGTGGTTGCATGTCATTGCTGAGTCCAAAGAATCAGAAAACTCTGGACTGGGTATCGAGGAACTGTCCGGAATCCGTGAGAATACCACCCCCTGCGATGGCTGGGGGCGGTATCCAGAATATCATTCTTCCAATTCGTCCATACGGTTACGCACCGCCATCTCTACCACTTCCAAACTTGGATAATCAAGTTCCTTGACAAGACACAGGACGGCAGAGAGGATGTTGGAATTCTGTGAAGAATAACATTTATTTGTACTCCTCTAGAATGAAGTTTTGTCAAGTTCGTACTCGTTACTACGTACCCTGGTTACTGGTCTTCTATGATAATGAAACCGACATTTGTCCTTTTCCGAATGTCTGACCCATCCTGGTGCTGGATCCTCCTAGAACAAAACGTCCATGAGCATCCTTGGGAGTCCATAAAAAGAAAATTCTTAATAAATACTTTTGTTACCTATTCTTCCTGGTTACTCATGTTCTATCTACGTATTCTACAAGGTCTACGAACAAGCATCTCTACAATGCAACTCTCATCCTAACACCTATTTTCGCAGCGTACAAAATAAAGACAATACGTGTCCAAAACAAAAGTGCTGTCTTCTTATAAAAGAGAGTATCCAAAAAATTTAGCATTATAAAATAAAAAAGAAATATCCATCGAGGATCCTGACCCTGTCGACATTTTGGTATGCCGAAGCTCGTCTAGACTGTGGAGGAGGCTGAGGTGGCTCGTCATATTCCAGCTGTCGTCTGTCATCATACTCGTAGCTGTTCCTGTCTATTCGACGATCTTCCGGATACTCATGAGGATACTGAGTACGTGGTGAAGCGGTTACATAGGACCGCTGACTCTGATCATTCCCACTGTACTCTGAATACGCTCTGCGATCCTCGTAGTCTCCATTATGTCTGGTAGCCGGGGGTCGGTCATCGTAATCCTAAAATATCCTATGTTGTACGTTGACGCTCGCGAAATAGCAAATATAAAACGAAAAAATTCATTAAACGAAAACAAAACGCAAGCAGAAGAGTTCATTGATGTTTCGACGATTCTTATTACTAGGATTAGATACAGGATTAATAGATATTTTTAGAAATTTAAAAAGCAATAATTCCTATCTATTTCTACTCTTTGTTTTTTATATCTAAAAGCCAAAACAGACTCAAGCAAGCATATCTGCATGGACAGTTTATGATCAAGCATAGATTTTAGTGACACCTATAGCAATGAAGTTACTGATAGGTTATATAGTATTATATATCGTGCTGGTGTTCTCTCAGTGAATCGGTACCTTGGCTGACTCGTGGGAATTAGTAGTCAGGGTCTCGCTGTTGTTACGTGAGTCAGTATGCATTGTATCCTCTTTGTTCTGATTCTTAGCCAGGCCGTTCTGTTGCTGTTAGTGTTATAGAGGATGTTAAAAATGAAAAAAGAGACAACAAGAACATCAATAAGATCTATTCGGCTCACACGCACAACGATATTTCAATAGATATCACTCTAGCATGCCATTGGAATGAAAAACTACATAATCGGAAAGCAAACTAATCAAAATAATGGAAAAAAAAAAACATACCTCGTAGCTGTATTGGTTGTTTTGTGAAAATTGATGAGACGGTGAAGCATTGTAATTAGCATTTCTCCTATCAGTGTCATGGTACTCATCCTGAACTTGCGGAACTTCCTCGTAACTTCTCTGTAAAATAAGATAGAAATTAAGTTTTGGTGCCTATTGAATTAAATATATTTTTTATTTATATAGATATAAAGTATTAGAGATGTAGGTATAAGCAATGTTAGTACCGATACCTGGTCACTGGATGAACTGTATCTTCTGTGTTCTTCCGGTTCTGGTTCTTCAATGTACTCAGGGACAGGGATTTCCTGGTGTTGTAAATGTTAAGTAAACAAGGTGTTACGATTCGTGTTAACGTACGAACACACATTGTTATTTTAATTAGTCTGTTAATGGCTAGATACTATGGACACATCAGACTGATCTCCAGGTTGTCGATAATACCTCTGGACTGACTGGATCTGATTGTGGAGAAGATGCATCCATATCCAATGGATGCACCAGGACTCGCCCTCTTGTCAATGCAGTTTGAATCTCATCTGGGGAGACAACCTTGTCATCAAGTTTTTCAAGATTTGGCAAAGCTCTGAGGACTGCCAATCTGTACCTAAAGTAATTTATCATCAAATAATTTACTTTGATTATAAATCCTCAGAGAATCTTTCAGATCCTTACCCTTCACGTTCAGCGCAGGGATTTTCGCCAAGCCATAAATTTCTTAGTTTGGGTAAACTCTGGAGGTAACAAACCTCATTAAGGTCCTTGATGTTGTTCTTGCGCACAAAAAGATCCTGCAGATTTAGGCAGTACTGAAAATCTGCTAGACTATTGATATTGTTCACACTGAAAGAAGAAAGTTGTGATTAGGGAAACTGGTTTATGACTAGAAACAGAAAGATTTTCCTTTTTTTATCTTTTTTTTAAATAAATTATAAATTATCCATCGTTCTTATGTACGCTAAAGAATTTTTCAGAGCGCATCCTCGCGCGAGAGTGCGTAATTCCATAAAATCGTCACGGGCAATATCTTCGTCTCGAAAAAGAAAGTGTATAGCTCTTGAAATCAACTTGCTAACTAAGAAATGGTGGAATTCCTAATGTAATACAGATCCACGCAAATAGTTCCTAGCTACCTTATAAGTAAGGCTATAATAATACATTTGTATACCAGCTAAGCAGCCTCACCTTTAACATAGTTTAAAAAATTAAACCTCAAATCAGGCGTGATAGAAATCAGCACGCAGGGGTCACAGCCACACCTGGTCATTTTGCTAATTAACTAACGTTTGATATACCCAAGGCGTATTTATGGCAACTTTTACTAAAAATAGTAATCTAACTAAGGAATTCAGAGCCGCTGCTGGTCTAAAGAACAAACATTTAGTTGCAGTTGTTATCCCCGTGTTTTGAAACTGAAACTCTTGTTGAACAGCACGTGTGGGCAGAACAACTTCTTGGACACGTGGGTTGCGGCCCTGACGCCACCTCTCGCAATATACAAACATGCCCGTAATAGGATTAGTACGACCTATGTCGTTGCTTTTATGGTGACAATCGAAAGACGAAATGACGTCGTAGAAAATCGAGCATTTATTTTTTTTTTTTCTTGTTCTTCATTCGGTGGTCTGGAGATCAGTTGGTCCACTTCTTTTTATAGACGTGATATAGATTTAATTTAACTTTCAATTTTACATTGAATAAAATGTAAAGCTGCATAATAGAGTTACGTGAATGAATCACAGGGAGACAGGTGGAAAAGCAAAAAGGGTTAAACGCCAAGTGAATCATCGCTGCTTTTAGACACGACCTAACAGGCGCCTCCAGGCATACAAGAAATTATGATCAGTTCACATGTGACAGTTATTTAATTCTGCATACGTTTGATGAACGAGATATCTTCAGATAACGGTTTATGCTAATTATATGTTAATTTAATTGCGCATTCCACAGGCACATATTTGTTCTTTCAAGATGAATGTTACGTTGAATAAAAGCACAGTCGATGACAATCTTGGAAAACCACCTTGAGATCTTCTAACGTGAATCAGATACATGCTCTTTGTTGTTTATTGTATGTGTCCTCCAGATACAGTTTTTCTTTATTTGTTAAACGATTAAGTACAGTTTTGCAAAGCTTACCTTAAGGATAACACTTCAACATTTTTCATCTTGCGTAGAATACTGACTTCAGTAAGTTCTGTACCCCTGGAAAATAGAGCAAAGTGATATTTCAATAATATGTAATAATGCATGTAGTGGAATCCAAAAGTGAAACAAAACAATGAAGAAAGAGTATGTGTATATCTATTACAGTATACCACTCAAGAAATGGATAATCGATAAATTATCATTGAAAAATCAATATTTCAGTAAGAAGAAAACATCAGATTTGAGACAAGAGTAGCTTCAAGTAAGAACATATATGTGATATAGAAGAGCTGATAATTCCCACAGTATAACTGTAAATTATGTGAGTATACAGTTACGTACAGTTATATCCGTGCTGTAATGATTCACAAAATGCGACAAGTACATCGTCTTGTAAATAATGAAAATAATAAAATAATAATCCCGATAAAAAAAGCAATAAAACTGAGAAAGAAAAACTTTAAAAATATTAAAAATTAAATTCTGGCAATCCGAGTCAAAGTTAACCGCACATTTCGATGGAAACTGTCATGAAATATTGATAATAAAAATAAATCAGTATCAATGTAATGAAGTTTAAAGAAAAGAGAACACGAAACATGATTTCCATATAAGAAACCGCAACATGTAAATTACAGAGAGGAAAGTAAATTTTCTGTCATCTTTACAAAAGTTAAACATAATGTCAGCCAATATACAAAACTGAAGAAGTGACATAGATATCCTAGAATAAATATGAAATAAATACGAACCAGCAGTTTAATTTCTTCACAGTAGAAAAGTCGGACATCCGCGTACGCGCGATGACCATCTCCTCGGTGAGTCTGACCATCATTGACACCTTGTTACAATTCCAATGATAAATAAGCCAAACAAGAATGAGATTAAATCTATGCCGAAGACACTGGAATTTCAAATTATAACTTTCGCAGACAGGCGTCCTATCAGTGAGATGCAAGCATGATACTCGATTCACAATAAATTTAAAATCTTATAACGCAAAAACAATTCCCGACAGCACTCCATAATGAGTCGCCGTCAACTGGCCCGTGAAGCATGTTGCAAACTCCATTCCTTTCATTCTTCCCACTACGAGGAACATACGCAGATTGACAATCTCCCTACTCTGCCCTACTCATCTCTGGTAGGAGACTATGGTTCATGTTCATGAGACCGACAGGGAGTTAATCTAGTGACATAAAGTTACGCAATTGGTAGTACAGGTTTCTATAGAGAAATACTAAATCCTTTGACCAATCAGAGCTTTTACTAGAATCCCGTGCTGTCCAATGAGCATCTAGAATTTCACACGTTCTCTAGCAGAGGCACGCTCGATAACAGGGCGCTACTGTCCGTGAAGTGTCAAGCGAGCCGTTCCCCGTTACTCCCAGTGTCGAAACTTAAATCGGTGATTTAATTAGAGTTATTACGCTATATTATCTAGAATTTGTGCGAACGTATAAGCAATAATGACCGACAAGAAAGGTAACTATACGACGTAATAAACGCGCTACGTTATAAAAAGCGAAATATTCGACAAGACGTGGCTCGAGATTTTTGAGATTATTCGGGATGAGAGAGGATACGTATATTCAAGTCGCGGGATACAGAGAGAAAGGGAGAGAATGAGAGAGTGAGAGAGAATTGAAGAGAGCTTGTATGAAAGAGAGAAAAAGAATCCCGATTGTCACATTCGTGCGATGAGAAAATATTTCAAACATTCGTGCGCGTCCCCTCCGTGGCTTCTTCAAGATTCTCTATGCCTAGGAGAGTTTTATATCTTCATTCGATTATCAGAATTTCGTTTCTGAAATATTAAAGTCGGTCAGGGCTGCGTCGCGTGGCTATCCGATAAAACTCGAATTTTTACTCACTGACAGATTAATCAATACCGTCCTCTGTATGGGAAATACAAAATGGCTTCCAGAGGTTTCTCTCTTGAATGCATTTTCTTGCTTATCTCTTTGGCAACCACCGGGATCTCCTTAGTTCTTTCTGCGCATTATCATATGAAATAATTCGAAAAATATCTTACTTATTATTTATCACTTTGCGCCGAGTTATATTTACAAATATTCTCTGAAAATCAAACTCTAGGTTAGCGATTACACGGAGGAAACAAGAGTTCCTGGAGGTGTTCATGTTGGAGAAAAAAAATTAATTATGACGTAAATTTTTTAATTATTTTTTTTTCTTTAAAGTTACCTGAACTCACAGGTTTTCATAATTTTTGTAACTAATTGTACATTACCAATAGGAAATATTTTATGAAAAAGTAGGGCCCCGTGGATTCATGTAATTTCTGACTTTTTTTTTGGGTGATATTACTGATTTTCTTATGGCAAAGGGAAGTCGTGCAGTTCTTGAGTTACAACGGGCCCCCGCATAACCGGAATCATTTCCATTATTCATTGGATGACACCCACATAGTTCTGGATTCATTGCGAAAGAGAATTTGCTTCCCACAATCCTAAATGAATGACGGGATGCCCGTCTTATCTTCAATATAGAAAATAAGGACTCTTGGTCCAAGAGACTCTGGAAGTCATTGTCGTCGGTATATTCGTTAGGTGATTCGTTAAACTTTAGGTTAAATTAATTGCGAGAAACAATAAAATTAATTAATGTTTTCACAATTTCTGCCTGTTTGAGTTGAGCAGGACGATGCAACTGCAGTATATATATTTTTTCTTTATCTTTTTGTTTATTCTGTTTTCGATTTGTTAAACAGAATACAAAGTTGCGTTTTCATCTCAGAACAATAAATTTTAACAAATAAAAAAGATTTATATAAAGTTAAAGTCGTTTATCCGGTATCGAACCTGCGATTTGACAGTCTCGCATATTGCTAATTAATATTATTAATCGACGTGTTAAGGAGTTCTATGGAAAAGCCGAATGGAGTGTCTGGAGAGAATTAAATACGGTAAAAGAATAAATGAAAAGTACTCTAAATCATTTCTTTAAATATACCCACGTCAATCTGCAACGTTCGTTTTAGGTAAAAGCACAATAAGGAGGAGACAGTTAAATATGAGGAACGACTTAATTCCATCGAGACACTCTTGGAACGTGTCGCGGAGCGAAGGAAAGCAAAAATCTCCAAAAGGATGGAGAAACGTGAGAGGATTTAATATTAAAAAAAAAAGAACCTAAGGAAAGCCGTACAGAAGCATTATCTCAGAGCAGTCAAAACGGTCCTGCATCGCAAATACAGTAGAGGATGTACCTTCGATCCGCGACGTCGCTCCTTAATTATTTAACGTCTAATCTATAAGAGATACAAAGGAGAAACCTTCTAGGAATATAAGATGGTGTCGATGATAATGATGCGTGAAAAAAAGATCTAGCCGTTAAGCACGATTGATAGTGAAGGAAGGAGTCCGGAGGGTCAAACAGAAAAAGTACATCGTCTCAGTGACGACGGCCGGTGATATAATAGCGGATGCGGATGCACCGGATGAAGGAGGATTATAAAAGCTACAAACAATGGTGGCTGTGAATATGTTTGCAGCGGACCATTTCAGTGACGATTTGATCCAAGTCAGTAGGTGGAGCCAGGGAGACCGGCGTTCGCGCAGCCTAAGCCACGTATCTAAACTAACCTTCTCTATATACTACCTTAACTCACTACGTGTTTATATACCTACATAATATATATATTACGTACATATATATATACACATCATTAATGTGTATACATATATGTGTATACATAACGATAGGCACGCCTAATAATATAAGCACCGTGCGCCTCCCGATTCAAAAAGTTCACAGTCAACCAAATTTATCGGATAAAATTAATACATTTCTTTCATTAATTTCTATTTCAGGCAGTCACAGTGTAGTATAATGGGTAATGCAGTCTTGGCTGGTACAGAAGTGTAAGAACGGATGGAGATTCAGTTAGTGACGGAGTGAAATATTATAGGAAATAAAAGTAGATGACTAAAGGGATATAACTATTAGTGTATTATGAATATAAAATTAGATAATGTTTTGTAAGATAATTAGAGTTATCTTGGATATCAAAGACCAACGAGAGCATTATTATCAGAGGGTGTTTTTTGTCCATTGATATTTGAAGAAAGTATCTTCCATGAAAGGAAGAAGTGACATATTTTTTTATTTTTAGATAATTTCGTTGGGGTCTTTTCTTTCCTTCTTTATTTTTGTGTTGTGATTTAGGACTGCGGCTTGCGGCTCAGTAAGTTCCTCATGAACGAACACGCGATAACAGACACATAAGCTGAGAGTATACTTTTTGAATTGGAGACGTCGGCTGCCATATAATATCCAAATCAATATGAACGTAAGATATTGATATGGGTGTAACGATATATTTCGTACTGAGACCGTGGTATTTTTGGCTGAATGCTTGATTTCTCTTATCATTTGTAATACCTTCTTGTCTCTCGTTTTTTTTGTTTTTCTTTTATATTTTTTAGTTACATTTTCTCGTTTAGCGCTGCCCTTTTATAAAGAACGACGTGCCCACCGTGTACGGCCGCTACTGCCAACAGTATGTACCACCAATGTGCACTGTTAAGCACTATTAATTTTTCATGAGAAAAAATTACTAATATATATTTTTTTGTTCCCTAATAGTCTATATCTTCCAAGGAGAATTTATCGAATGTTATTGAAAGACAGTCAGTGGTGCTGTTGGCTTGCGAGGAAACGTACCGTGACACGGTGGGCCTTATTGGGGTGGTGGTGGACACGAATGCTGTATTTAAAAAGCTCGGCGTATCTACAAATACTTTTTCTACTCGATAGTAGTACCTCGGTAGCTCACTTTTAACAATAGTGCATGCTCGCTTACAAGGATGACACTCATGAGTTTTCGCTATGGTAAAAAAAGAAAGAAAACATTTTAAAAAGTATGCAGAGAGATAAAAGATGCATCTGTCTTATTAAATTATAAGAATCGTAGACAATTGTTTATGAACAATATAAACTCGTGAGTGAAATTTGCACGAATGGAAGTTGCTGTAATTGTAACGTCGATATGTCAGACGTATTTCAATTTTTTCCTACTCTCTTCTGGCATGTGGACATATTCTGTAATAATTATATAGCATCCAGAGATGCGTGCTCATACGGTGCGAGCATGGATTAAGCAGAGAAAGAAATTCAGGGAAAGATAAGGAAACAAGAATGTAAAAGATGAATATGAAAAAGGAAAATATTGTGATTGAATTTTAATAAAATGTAATGTCATGTGTCACCATCTCGTGAGATTACATTTAATACGTCGATGCTCCGGGTTAGTCTGGTTTATCTTATTGCTAGTATTTGTACGTGTGTTCGAATATTCGTTGCTAGCTAGTAGATACGTTTAAAGTTGCATGTCGAATTCAATTATTTCTCTAGGCTATGAAGCACGACACGTGAGATGCCATTGTACAATGTTTATCAGACTGATTTATGGGTGTAATTTGATATGGGATTTTTTATGGGTCCTTTGTATGAATTTTCTGGGTATATTTTAAGAGCGTGGTACTCTGTTTTAACGTTTTACTTAACTTCATGGCTCTCGCGTATCGTGATACTTGCACGTTTCGCATGTCTTACATGTCTGACAAAATTTTTATTACAATACTTACTT
Organism: Trachelus troglodyta; assembly: GCA_030142635.1. Lineage (NCBI taxonomy): Eukaryota > Metazoa > Arthropoda > Insecta > Hymenoptera > Cephidae > Trachelus > Trachelus troglodyta. The sequence goes on from JARQTJ010000257.1 coordinate 134,768, forward strand.
TTCTTCTGATTTTTCACTTGGCTCTTCTTCGTGGATCTTCAATATACGCGCTATAGGAATACTAAGACCAGTAATTGAGAAAATTGACTCTGCAGTTGAAAGATTGTTGGAATTTTGTATTGTCGCCACTGAGGAGAGCTTTGACAAAATATATCTTGTTCGTAGCGACTGGTATGTTTTTACCTGATTGTCTAGCTGCTACGTTTATCATTAGAATGTTTTGAGCGGATTTTTGTAAATTCTCACGATCGTCACCGATTACTTTGAAGTTAACTGTAAATTATATTTATGAATCGCGAGTATAGTATTACAATTTTGGTAAAAAAGTGGTATCTTACATGAATCCGCGTATCGTTCTCAAAATGCATGTGCACGTCAGCAAGTAACACGTAAAATAATGTTAATAGTGAGCTTATAATGGATCTAGAATTTTTGACAAATGAAAAAGAGTGACACTGAAGGAAAAAAGAAATTCGAGGCACCAAGGTGTTTGCCAAGTGATTTCTTTTTGATGCGGCCCGGTGACGGAGATACAAGTCATTTCGATGGACAATAGAGAAAGAGAGAGAAGAAAAAAAGAACGTAATGCAAACAAAAAAAAAGATATCCAGTCAAAAATCTTTATTCTCGTAAAAGACCAAATTATACGGCAAGAAAATTTTGCATTAAATTTACGTACTATAAATGTTCCTCCTGTGTCTACTAAATCAATTGAATCTCGGTCACCGCGCCTTATGATCTATAACGGATGGCGATAATGGAAAAAAGAGAAAGAAAAAAAAAACGAAAAAATTTATCGCGTTTATCCTTACATGAATTCTTCACGTATAACTGTAATCACGGTTATAACGATGACGTATTTTTGAAACTCAATTCTTGTTCTTGTTTCTCATCGCGTTTCTGTACTTGACGAATCGTCGAAATTGCTCGTGTGAGATAAACATATTATATCCGTACAGGAAATTCTCTCAGTCCGAACAAGATCCACTGACGTATACGTATGAAGGAAGAAAAAAGATTCTCTTTGTTCCTCTCACTTTCTTTTTCGTTCTTGTTCTCTGCCTTTCCTTTCTCTTCCTCTTCTAAAGATCGTATCGTATCGTTACTGGAAATTGTACGATTGTGTTTTGCACCGTGGGCACTGACGACACGACTCGTATTAACGCATTATAATTGCCAATGTGAACGCGGACTAAGAAATAAATCCGCATTGACATTAGACAATCATGAACGATTTGGTGTGGGCTGACCTTAATGTATAGAGTACAGATACCGGGAAAAAAAAAAAAAGAAAAGACAAACATTTTTTTATACCAATCACGTCCAACCATTGGTGGCTGAGCTTGAGCAATAATCATACGCAATTAGACTAATGGGTAACAAATCTCCTCTGTTCTATATATATGACCTAAAAAATTAAAAGGCTCTCTCTTTGACATAGTATACCGATAATACTGATAGCATTGATAACTTTGCCTCCTGGATTTTTAACACGTCCGGAAGTCTACTGGCATCCAATTTTATGGGACTTCCGCCGTGAATCCGTACTGCTGCTTCTAGTTACACAGTAGTACTATGTAACAGGGAGAGAGCAGATAGCTTTGAGATAAAAATTAAATACATGTTTTTTTTTTAAATTTAAAAATTAGGTCGAATGACATTTTGCAAAAAAAATGTAAAAGAATCAGACACAGTGAGAGACGAGGAGGTTTTTATACTTGCGTATATTCGTTGCTACAGCACGGCGTATACTTTAGATAAATGACAATTTAAAAAAAAAGAAATTACGATCGATCGTTTTTGTGCTTTGTTGGGTTTTTATAATAGTCGGGATTAATTGTTTTGATAGGATAATCGAATTTTTTATGATCATATTTAATACACGCTTCGTGTTATAACTCGGCTTGAAGTTTTTGTCATGTTGCTTTTGAAACGACCGATCGTTCAATTCTCTATACTATACGCAATTACAAAGAGAACTTTTAATAATGTTTGAAACCTTTATTTATTGGATATTTGCAGAAATTTGTGGTTTGCTGAATCTTGTCACGACTTTTTGAATGTGTGGAACTTGATATATATATATATAAAGATTTAACAAACAAAAAATACATAACAATCATATATATGTATATATAGAGAGATATACATATATATTGTTTATATATATACATATAATCTCAATGTACCACTGTACTCATTGTATAAATTACACATTCACCGCTCGATACACGATTTCTCAAACGATCTTTTATTTACGGTTTTTATGACTCAAAATGTTTTTCTTTTTTCCCTACCCCATTAACAGTTCTCTTTTTCTTTCTGATATTCATGCGCTTTATCGAATTTTTAAGAATTTGTCCACGAGGATCTTTATTTTTTCTCATGGTCATTGATGATTTTATAGAAGAAAGATGCATTCCAGATAACTCAGTTGTGTTGAAAAAAAAAAAACAATTTTTTTCGTTATCTTTTGTCTTTCTTTTATCTTTGTTCCGAAAGTTCGAACGGTGCCGTGCCCTTTCTCACAACTGGCTTTATTATTTCTTCTGTTGGCCTTCTTATCTCATAATTCTTTTCACCACGGCTGTATCCGAGAGTACGCTGACTCCTTGTCCAATTTATTATTTTTTGTTTGTTCCCATGCAAAAAAATCTTTAGCATTGCGTCGAATCTTAAAGAGAAAAAAAGGTACTCCATTAGTTTCCCTGTTTGACAATAAATTTGTATGTATTCAACTTTTATTTAAAACGCGTGTAACTTCAACAACTCTCGGCTCCAGCCTTTAGTCGAATGTACTTGGCTTTATACCTTGATTGTGTAACGCTATTTGCTTTGAGATCGGTTTCGTATTATATCTTAGTTTTAGAAGTAAAAGGTAGGTCAGTCACGCGCGAGTTTTCGTCTGAGAATAGTTTCAAAGATTGGTATGAGTATATGAAACAGAAAGAAAACAAAGAGCAATTTGCTTGTTTTGTCCGATCATCAATTTGTAAGCCCTTAGTATCGTGGAAATATTTTTATGGGGGAAAAGAAAAATAAAATTTTTATCGTAATCGTAATTTAGCGAAATCCTTCAAGGCGAATATCCTTTTTTTTTAAATCGATTCAAATTTTCGCGGTTTCCCGTTCCGCTGGGTTTTTTTTTTAAACTTATCCGTTTCTTTTCTTCCTCGCTTTCTAAACTGTCCTCAGGCGTGACTCGTGCCGATTGCGTTCGCGTGCGTTGCGTTCCGCTCTGAAGTTGGTAAGATTGTACGAGTTAAGCAAACTAAAAGAGATGTTGACACTTAAAAACATAAAGAGAATCAAAATGATCGCGTAAAGGAAACAAGAAGCACGCGAACGCATCGAAATACTTTTTTCAACATGAAAGTCCGACTCGTGCCTTTTTTAATAAATAGAATAATAAAGATGAAATGTTAAAAAAAATAGTACACCGGCACGAGTACGGGCTCTCTTTCATTGGTTTCCAGTTTTTTTTTCCTTTTTTTTTCTTTTTCTTTTCACCTTTACCTAGTGACTAACATTGTTTGAGCTTCAATTAGTATCTTGATTAAAGAAAAGAAAAAAGAAAAAAAAATCAAAACGGTGTATGTCATGTGTAAGATATACTTGGGTGTGGGAGTACCACTGTGAATACACGAACCAGTTTATTTCTGCCATCACTTTGTATCTTGTGCAACTGTATTTGTTACGTGTACAGCGAGTTATGATACAATAAAAATATTGTTCTTGTACTGCAACTGTATTCAGAGCTGTGAATAAGTGTCCGGTAGAGAATAGATTGGCTCGTGTATCGTTGCACGAATCGGTTTACGAGTTGGCTCAATACCAAAAGATACTATCGAATACTGTTAAGCATAGTTATTTAAAAATAATTTTTCTTTTTTTTTTGGAATGTAACACGTGCTGAAAATGAGAGCCATATGTGTAAACGTGCTAACTCGCAAGTCGAGTCGTCAGTCCTGGACTGTGGTACCGTGTACCGTTGGCTTAGATCGACTTTTTCAATTATTTTAAAGATGAAAGATGCTACTGTGTATTTGGCTTGTGTTACAGCATACCCCGTGGCACCTCATCCACCAACTGGCTTTGTCCCAGCACCAGCTCAGCCAGCAACCTACGGTGGTGAGTAGCTCAGAGAATTCAACAATTTCTAAATTGACTACTCATGAACTGTCAGTACATAGTTCCGCGCTAGTCGTTGATGTAAACCGTTGAAAAATTGTTTTCACCTTTTTAGTTGCAGGGGCCGCGCCTTATGGAGTATTTCCAAATCAACCGCAGCTCTATGCAGCACAAGGACCACCGCCACCTACGTATGATCAAACGTTGACTCATCCTATGGTAAGAGTTTTTGGAAATGTTCTAATCTTCTTTAGGATTGATGAATATTATTTTTTGTTTAATAATATTTCATCTTACTTTTAGATGTATCAACCGATGTACGGTCAGGGTTACCCTGGAGGATATTTGGCTGGTTATCCTACGGCCTATGGTCCATTGCAGTATTATCCTCCTCTCGCAGCCGCTGCAGCTTACTACCCTGCAGCTGCGATGCAACCGGCGCCAGTTAGGCCCACGCTCATGGTTCCTGTAAGATCTAGAATTTTTAGGAAGTAAAAGACAGCAGGAACTTGCATACTTAAATAGATATTGATATATATATTTTCTTTGATTATGCAGAATGGCTTCGATGGGTCTCGCTTTGATGGTATCTCGCAGCAGGTATTACCACCACCGCCTCCTGGTGTGGCAGCAAACGCAGCACAATTGGCCGCAATGGCGGGACACACTGTCGCCCTGTCGCAAAAGAAAGGATCGTTCCTTGGAGGAGGAACAGAGGGTGGTTACACTTTTTGGTAAAGTATCCTGGAGACGAAGGAGTTGACGTAACGAAGAGTAAGAGAAAAAGATAAAGAAAACCAGCAAAAAAAATGAAGAGATGAGTGACGAAGCCCCCGAAGGAAGTCCTCGCGAGCTAGAGAAGAAGAGAGACAAAAAAGATAGCGTTAAAGATATCCAAGATGAAAGGATTGTTGTATCGAATTTACATGAACGAGATCTAGGGTCATATATCATGCAACCAGGAAGCCATTAGTTAATCAATGACATACACTCCTGGCGAGTGTTTTATACATCGACTGCTGGCTGCTTTGTTTCTTTTGACGGTGAAGTCCAGTTGAGAATACATTAAAAAATGATTTTTCATCAGGTATTCACTAGGTCCTATTATACTCGTTCACATAGATCCATGTAAAAAAAAAGTGTGTTCCAAAGTCTTTTTCGAAGCGTGACTTGGTTCTTCTCTTTCGCACCAATGAGTAAAAGACACGACTGTCCCGGGCTCCTTTAAAAGAGTGAACATCGACCCTACGACTATATTCGCTTTAGAATAACTCCTGGAGTCACCGCGGATGCTGACGCGCTCTTCAACGTCAACAGCGAATATATGGTGTATCCGCGTTAGTGTTCTCTGGGAATAAAAGAAAAAAAAGGAAAAAAAATATTAATAAAAATAAAAGAAAAAGGAATACAAGAAGATACATTTATTAGCCACGCGATGATCGATTGCGCCGCCCACGTCTATAGGAATAATTTTTCAATAAGGAACAACGAGTCGGGAATTATCTCTGCGGCGTCGGTGCCAAAAGAATCTCAAAGAGATCAGGAAGCGAACTAACGGAAGCTACAACAAATTGATACAAGCAAGAGAATAAGAACTCTCTCACACGTCATCCGTTCGACACAGGAAGGATTATAACAAATAACGCATTTTCTCAATCCAATACAAAATTCTTATTCAGTAGAAGAGTTCCAGTCAGCGAGACACCCCACCCCCCTCTTGATATCATCCAGGAAACAAAGGCAAGGGTTGTTTTTGAGTGCGATTTTTTTTTTAAGAAAACAAAACAGACTAGCTAGGTTGGCTAACAAAGGTATTATTTAATTGCGCGATGCCTGCCCGCGACGCTCAAGCTTCTCGTTCAGATTAAATTAAAATTATACCAACCCGGATAACGTTACTCTCTCTTCTGTCTGTATCCAGTTGTATATTTGTCTCCAGTCTGAAGACGTGTATTCTTCTTCTTCTGCCACTGTAATGGTAAGGGTACAGTAAGGGAAAGTGAATTGGGGTAAAAGCAATGTTAAAATCGGTATAACTGAAAGGGGTACCCTGATCCAGGCTGGGATTCGCTGAAGAAACGAATGGTTGTTTCACCTTTTAAAGTACAAATCGATACGCATATAGTGGATAAAAGGGGGGAGCTTTCGTTATGTCGCGGGCAATCATCGCTCTCAGCCATATTAGGCGATTTGTATACCGTTGAACGTTGTCGCGAGGAAGGACAAGGATTTGACTGGTTAGTGATATCAAGACACGTCGTAAGAGTGATTATGCATAAGAGTTGAATTAATTATTATTAATAATACGATATACGCAGCTCTTCGTATCTGCTAGAAAAATCCTTGTACCGTTCAACGGCCATGATACGTAGCGTAGTTAACGTCGTGGGTCTGCCGAGAGGATTCTCAATGGAGTTCCAATCGATAGGCGCACCCTAAATATGATATTAATTAAGCAATGAAGAAAAAACTAATTTACAATCGACGATAGCCTAGAGTAGGACCAACAGGCGTGATTCTGTATTACCTATTATTGGTCTTTTTTAGAGAGAGAGAGTGAGAGAGAGTGCGTGAAAAAGAGAGATAGAGCTAGAAAAGAGAGGCGGCTCGATAAGGTCAACTCACCGGACTCGACTAAATGACCTCACAAAGGAATGAAAATAGAACAATAATCTGTTAAATATATAAGGAACAAAGATATATTACCAATTGCAAGTTGGAAATTAAAAACCAAATCAGCATATATACAAATATGTGAATATTGATTTCTCAGTAGCTTGAGAAATCAATATAGTCTGGTGAGCTTGTTCATCTCGATGCCATCTTTGTACGTTCTCTTTTATACTGTTGTTTTCCTTCTGTTTTTTTTTTATATCCGACATACCTGATTAATTCTACTAGAACTTTCAAGTTTATGTTCTACGTTATTTTATGCGTTTTTATTTTTCACACATAGAACACACAACTCACTATACTAAATCTAGTCCGAAGAGTCTGACCGACCAGAAATGTCAAACTTTTTTATGAATCACTTCAACTTCCGTTTGATGAATGAATGCTTTGCGTTCGTCATTATTTATTGATCCTGTCCCTTCTTGGTTTCATCGCTCCTATTATTTTTCTTCTCACTCTTCTTTATCAGCGTCCTCGTCATTGTCTCTTCCTATGTCTACTCCGACTTATACTTGTTTTACATGAGAACCGTAGGTAATTGCGCTTTAGATAAAATAATTTCAAAGTCCGATGGTAGTATGAAACTATTTTGTGATTTAGTCTCCCTAAATCTACCCACCTTATAACCACTCAACACTTACTACTATCATTATCAAGAGAATTGAAAAAGAGAGTCAAAGAAGTCATGCTGCTCCGTGAGAAAGAAAATCACATCTACAGACTTCGAAGACAATTGGATCAAACATAGATAAGAAGAAAAAGTGAGGGAAACATATGATAAGAAAATGTGATGTCTTTTTGAATTTGGAACATATATATACATATATATGAGTGTATTTATCTACATGCATATATACGTATATCAGACTAATGTAGAAGAGCTCTTTTGAAGAAGGCAGAGTACGAATGGAAGGCCTGGATCATGCCGGACGGGCCTGAATTATGCATTGATAAAATATATTATGTTGATATTTATATTAAATTATTACTATTAATTAATAATTATTAATTTAACGATGAGGAACAAAGGGACAGAAGGAAAGGGAAACGGAGGAGCGACGTGAAATTCAATTGTCAGACGATATTAAATAAATGAAAGAAAAAAAAATTGTACCAAGTAACTCGCGACGGATCTGTTATTATTTTGTCGAGGACAGAAATCGCGCGATGCAATTATTGAGAGGCCGATTATCATCTAACGTATAAGCAAAGAGGGAGAATTGCGTATGGAGATTTTATATATATATCATGGAAAAAGCGTGCAATAAACATAAAGTCTATTGTAACAATAAAAGTAACGATTAATAAATTGCAAACGGTGCATTTGTTTATTAACGTTAGAAAACAAGTGAGTAAGAGCGGGAGATCTTGTGTGAGAATAAGAGAGGGAGAAAATGAGAGAAAATGCGATAAGTAATGCAAAATCTGCCGGTCCTCGACCGAAATGTACTAGTAAATAAACATCATGACCACGCACTTGTCTGTGTAACATTAAATTTTTAATTTTCAACATTCGATTATGCTCTGTTCCAACTGTCCATTCTAAAAAAATGGATGGAAAATGACGGCGTACCATGGTTTTTCTTATAAAAATTCTTTTTCTTCCAAAGTTGGTTGGATCATTGTAATTTGTATTTACAGGTATAGTATCATACAATATTATGAACAATCTTTACACATTAGACTTTAAACATTCTAAAGACTGTGTGGCCAGGGGCCCTTCAAAATATATTTGCCAACTGGAGCGATGACAGATTTTTGTCTTTGCTATTCAATATATGTTATCTGTATGGATGGTCTCATTGATCAAATCGTTTACTAGCTAATACTTTTTTCATAGTCTTCTCTAAAGAAGGTAATAAGTCACAGTATGTATCAACACACTTAGTTGCACATTTTTCAAATTGTTCACTAAACTTGTTCACTTCATCTTGTGTGGGATTTGGACCCATCTCTGTACGGATATTATCATTACATTCCATAACACAGCGTTGTAATCGGTTTTGTACTCTCTCAAGCTCTCCTTGAACATATTGTTGTGCCTTGTTTAATGTTGTACTACATTGTTCCACGCAACTGTGTACACTTTGTACACTTTGCGTTTCATTACTACAGCACTTTGCTGCACACAAATGCATTTCACCCTGAAACAACAGGATCATCAATATGACAAAGTGAAGGAACATTGTACAAGATCAAGTCACATGCAAAAGTAATGAGTAAAAAAAATCTTTAATAACTTATAAAAAATACATAATAAATTCCATAGAATATTCAGAAAATCAGTAAACCACTTTTTCGTCCGAGTATACACGTACCATAAAAATTGAAAATAGTTATACAATAACACTTTACACTAAAGCAATAATCTATATGAAAAGTGAACATCAGTATATACAAGATACATTTTACAGACCTGCATCTTCCTAAGATAAGTCCTGTCAATCTCCTCAACCATTTTAGTCATGGTGTCCTCAATCCTCTTTCTTTGTTGTTCAACCATTTTTCTTGTATTGATTCAAAAATCAAGTAAAAAAGTACGAAATTATATACCACGCCGGTATCAGTTCCAGCAGATTGAGGTCCACTCTGTTCTACGTTAGGTTGGGCAAAGGAAGTCATCCAATCATCATTTCAAGGGCTATGAATGATTATCTACCCTAGTGACATCTGTTATCTTTGCCCGATACCTCTTCTGTCGCATAACCTTGCATGAAGCCTGCGCAAGCGTATTGATCCGGAGCATGAAACGCGCAAGCGTTCACCGGAGAATGCGGTCCACAGGGTAGTCGAGTATTCCGGTAGTGTTCCTCGTCACTTGACCGGCCATGATGTTGAGCGCCGTATCGAAGGCAGCCGTCGGGGCCCTCCGGGCCGTCAAACCCGCCCTTCTACAAACCGAAGCTGCAAAAGTCACTGGAGTCCTCGCAGTGAACAGTGAGTATTGAAAAATCAGTGTGACAATAACGAAAATCTATAGTGTACCTCTCAGAGAAACGATAATCCTCGAGGACGTGCCCTCCTGTGTCTTTTTACCTCTCGCGTACACGGCCCCTAGGAGCCATTGGGCGAAAAATTCATTTTTTACAAGAAGATAGTCATCTCATGTTTCTCGCGAGATTTCGAAAAATTTCAACGACATCTATAGTACCATATATCATTTTTTATTGATTCCACTTGCGCTCCTCCTCTCGGATATTATATAATCTGTTTTATTCGGATGAATCGTTCTCAAGCAACGTCCGACCAACATGGCGGCATTGGGGTCACTCTTTGCCAACTTGTGTGTAAAGATTTTTAAGCGTTTTTATAATATTATAAAATCATAGTCTCGTGGAAAGTCATAATTTTTGAAACTCATTCCTTGACTGGTTATATTTACAGCGATCTTGGTGTTAAAGCATTGTACAGTTACCGGTTTACGAATCACTAATCTGCGAAATAATCGATTACGCTGTCTGCTAGATTTCCACGTTTTAAGACCGATACCTTCTTCTTGTATTTTCAAATTGAATCCTTTGCGATTATTATCTTCATACAGATGACATACGATGTCTTCTTTGAGGATCATTACTGATCCTCTTTGAAGAAAATAATTTTTTCAAGATATTATGTAACTGCTCTCACACGTCCATTACCTAATACTACCCTGATTTTTAATTAGGATGTATCACACGAGATTTTGTTGAATGCTTTTTGTTTAGTTCTTCTGTTACATTATTTATTAACGAACACTTATTAGTCATGTCCTCTGTAACATTCATTTTCGAATATTTTGTAAATATATTGTGTATGATAATTTCCTTTGTTGTTAATTAAATCGATAAATAACTGTATATAATCATCCTTTTTCAGGCCGTGATTATGCCAAGGCTGCAGCTGGAAAGACTGGTGCTCATGGAAAGGTCGTGGCCGTCATTGGTGCCGTCGTCGATGTCCAGTTCGACGATGAGCTTCCACCAATTCTTAACGCCCTGGAAGTTCAAAACCGTAGTCCCAGGCTAGTTCTTGAAGTAGCCCAGCACTTGGGAGAGAACACAGTGCGCACCATTGCTATGGATGGTAAGATTATTTTTTAACGAATAAAGTCAAAGATCTTCACAATGAAATTACCAATTTTCTCATTTCCAGGTACTGAGGGTCTTGTCCGTGGTCAATCTGTTCTTGACTCTGGATTTCCCATCCGTATCCCAGTCGGTGCTGAAACCCTTGGACGTATCATTAACGTCATTGGTGAACCTATCGACGAACGTGGTCCCATCCCCACTGATAAGCTTGCCCCCATTCACGCTGATGCCCCTGAATTTGTGGAGATGTCTGTCGAGCAAGAGATTCTCGTTACTGGAATCAAGGTCGTAGACCTGTTGGCTCCCTATGCCAAGGGAGGAAAGATCGGTCAGTCTCCATTCCTTAAAATTTTATCAAACATCCATATAATAACAAAGATTTAATACGGTGTGCTTGAATTTTGGTCCTTAGGTCTGTTCGGTGGTGCTGGTGTAGGCAAAACCGTACTTATCATGGAGCTGATTAACAACGTCGCTAAGGCCCATGGTGGTTACTCCGTATTCGCTGGTGTCGGAGAGCGTACCCGTGAGGGTAACGATCTCTATCACGAGATGATTGAGTCCGGTGTAATTTCTCTAAAGGACAAGACTTCTAAGGTAGCCCTTGTCTACGGTCAGATGAACGAGCCTCCTGGTGCACGTGCCCGTGTCGCTTTGACTGGACTTACCGTCGCCGAGTACTTCCGTGACCAGGAAGGACAGGATGTACTGCTCTTCATCGACAACATCTTCAGATTCACCCAGGCTGGTTCAGAGGTCAGTTCATCCATCGAAATAATATATTAAGAAGCATGAAATTTTATTAATAGTACTTAATATTTTTTATCTTATTTTCTAGGTGTCTGCTTTGTTGGGTCGTATCCCATCCGCCGTAGGTTACCAACCTACCTTGGCCACTGACATGGGTACCATGCAGGAACGTATTACCACCACGAAGAAGGGTTCCATCACATCTGTCCAGGCTATCTACGTGCCTGCTGACGATTTGACTGATCCTGCTCCTGCCACCACCTTCGCTCACTTGGATGCCACCACTGTACTGTCTCGTGCCATTGCCGAGCTTGGTAAGCACAATATTTATCAAAATAGCATATACCGTGTTTAACTGTTACAAATATATAAAAATAATTAAACTTTAATTATCCATCAGGTATCTACCCCGCTGTTGACCCCCTGGATTCTACCTCTCGTATCATGGACCCCAACATCATCGGTACCGAGCACTATAACATTGCTCGTGGTGTCCAGAAAATCCTCCAGGACTACAAATCCCTCCAGGATATCATTGCCATCTTGGGTATGGACGAGTTGTCTGAAGAAGACAAGCTCACCGTCGCCCGTGCCCGTAAAATCCAGAGGTTCCTGTCTCAGCCATTCCAGGTATGGAAACACATGAACTCTACTTCATAGATATTAATCATCAAGTTCCTCTTTCGTAATTCTACACATATTTTTGCTATAATCAGGTCGCTGAGGTCTTCACTGGCCATGCTGGTAAACTCGTACCCTTGGCTGAGACCATCAAGGGATTCCAGAAGATCCTTGGTGGAGAGCTCGATCATCTCCCCGAAGTAGCTTTTTATATGGTTGGACCCATCGAGGAGGTCGCTGCCAAGGCCGAATCTCTGGCCAAACAATAAATCGAAACACAGTCATCGTAAACCTCAATAATAATTCTCGTTAGGACAATCTTCCGGCTAATCGATCGCTGATCTCGTCCTCGTGTGTTAAGGACCTCTGGTGTCTCCTCTTCAGGATTTGCCATTTCGTCTTTATAAACTATTTTTTTTTTCGTAGCTACATTATCGAGAACGGACGATCGAGGCGTTGGATGATTGTATGTTAATTATTTCTTTCTTTTTCCATTGAAGATAAACAATATTCATACAAATACACCTCAGAGATGCATTCACCATTCAGTCGATATCAAACGCCATCAGTTTACGCCAGATCGGATGACAACAATGCAACATACGGCGCTTCGATGCATCAGGATTTAACGTAATCATGTTACATCGATTAGGTTACCTTTTATCGTGTGGAGAATGGTTGCCACTCATATGGTACCAACTCACCTGTTGTCGTCGACCATGGCTCGTAAGGCTTTACTATGAGCCACGTTATTAGCGATTAATGTACACTTCGCTGCCGTGTTGTATGTTAGTAATAAAAAATTAATAAAAATATACAAAAAATGGAACAAGTCGTTTTTTTTAGTCTGAGGAATGTTTATGGAAGATCTGTGAGAAGTATATATGTACTAATGAGGCCAAGGAATTTCTGTTATTATGAAAGTATAGAAAATATTTATTTATCTGTTATTTATAATTAGAGGATTGGTAACTTCTTATCATTCAGTTCAACATAGGTTTCTTTAGGTTGTATAATTTTATCAAAGCCTGGAAGAACATTTTATTATTATTATTTGTTATAGAGTTTTTTATTTTGATGATTTTATTAAACTCACGCGCCAATTATCTATCGTCAATGTCATTACGTTTTGAACAGTACTATTTGCTTGTTTTGTCTGTGCTCTCATCTCTTTGGTCGATGATGAAACTACCAGCCTGTCGTTATTATCTGAAAAGTGAGCCTTGGTAAAAATTTTAAAAAGACTATTGATTAATAATTACCTCTTGATAATTTCACACGACCATCCCTTACAAGAAATGATACGTGTAGCATATTTTCCACAGTCTTCCCAAAGTCAGTTGGATTTATTATTAATTTGTAAAAGTCAATAGGTTTTAGAGTTCGTTTACACTCTGTATAAATAAATCTTTTAATTTTTTCAACTGTATTTTCTACACTCTCTTCCTCAGTTTTTTCTAATTCAACTATTTTTTGTGGTCTCTTTGTTAAGGCCTCAGAATCCTTTGTAATCTTTTTTCTTACTGTTACTTTTTTTTCTACGGGTTCAAGACCTCCTGTGTGAAAAATGAATCGATTGTCATGGGTCCTGTGACTCTATAGCACAAAGAAAGTTAAACAAACCTAGAAGAGTCTGATATGTTGGTACTTTTCTAAAATATTTTACAGCATCATCTTCAAAAACTGACCAGACATTGCTATTGTCAATGCTGTCGGAAGCAAGACCAATGTATTCTTTCTGAAAGAACAATTGAAATACATTGTAAAACCATGTTCAATTTTTCTTGGATATGAATACTTACAAGTTTATCACAATACTCAAGGAAGTTATATGTAACCTCTGTTGTTATCGAAGTTATACAATGCTTCAAAATTTGTGAAGAGGCCTGCATCAATTCTGAGTCCAGGACAACTTCTTCCTGATTAAGTACTAAAATAATTTAAAAAATATACAAGTAATAATGAGTAACAATATAACTCATAATACATAATGCTAAACTACCATACTTTTTTCATCTAACGATGTATTCAAATTAAGATTGTCCACATCTTTCATAATATCTTCTAAAGTATTAAGTGTATTAGTGCTGGCTGATTCTTCTGCAAGGAAAACACATAATGTAAAGTTGAACCTATAGCAGCTTCAGTAACCAAGAAGACCTTACCAAGATACTGTGTTGTAGTTAAACTTGATCTCAAGATTTCCCGACGTTCTTGAGTGGTCATATTAGCAAGGGACTCCGTGCTATCATTACGACTTGACATTATTCTTTAAGTTGTTTAATCGCATTTAATTGAATTTAATCCAATGCGATACTGAAGTATAGATGTGTGCAGATGTGTGGTATAGATCATATAGATAGCTTAAAAATTACCGTTAAAAAAGTTCGTACTTAAGTATAACGTTTTACAAGTAAATTTTTGTTTTCAATAAAAAAACCTCAAATCAATATATTAATATTAAAAAATAACCCTGTAGCAAAGCTATAAAAACGAATTATTTATAATAAGTCTCTTTTTCCAGTGTATAATTATTTCTCGTAGTAAGTTGATGACGTATTATTCAAGCAGCGCCACGTACTACAAAGTGGGGAACTTACTAGTGTCCAACTGTGTCCAACCGCCTGAGCGTACGCAAGCAAGAACGAGTTCCAACATGTTCAGTTTGGTACGTTTGGTATGGTTTGGTAGATGTTCTTGGGTGTGTGTTATCGCGGTATCTCGTTTTACGAAATAACTATTCGGAATCGCTAAGATTTCGTTTAAAAAATAATCATTGCCCCGGTCTTTATATCTACAATAACTGTATATATTGAGAAACTGATTAGATTGATTTTTCCTTAAAGAAAGTATTGTAGTAACTTGGACCAGTAGGCAGTGACGTGATAGGCGGGAATGCAGTGAAGGGACTATGTGTGGTTGTGTGTAGAGTGGAATTCAGTGGAATTCAACCTACGCTACTAGTGTACGTGAAAGACGGTATCTTGTGTGCGCATACGTTTCCCCTGAGGCATCTACGCTGCTGCACTAGCGTACGAGGATAGCCAGAGTACGGTGGACCTTGAATTCAGTTGGTTCTTTTTAATCTCTTACAGCGGCGTCCGGTCAGTTATAAAATAAAAATGAGTGTGGCCAATATGAACCTACCGACCGGTATGTAAAATTAATGAATTTCCTGTTATTTTCTATTTTGGTATTGAGTGAAAATAGTGTTAATTGAATTATTGTTTGTTTTAGGTCCGCTTCGTTTGGGCTGGAAAAGAAAGGCGTCGGATGATGGTAATTATTTCATTGTTCATACTGAATTATTTTTTGTTACTGAGACTGCATGCCTCTAGAACCGATTAAAGACACTACAAATTTTGTGCATAGACTGTAATGTGCTCTTAGAAAATAGTTATTTTCTTTTGTTGAATATATGACGCTGCTAAATGATATATATTTTATTTGCAGAGGATGAGTCGGTGGATTCACAATCAAAGCAGGCAAAGTACTCATGGTATGTGACTCTACAGAGTGAATCACCTCAGCCAACTGATGAGGATAATGAATCAATATATAGTTTCCAGGAAAAAGAAACTGGTATGTTCCTACATCTTTTACTTTAGGCAACATGTATTTAATGTTGCACATTAAATGATATATTTATATCTATATAATAGACAGTGCCAAAGATACCTCAGACACTTCGACGCATACCTGGGTCAGCAGTAGTGAACATGGGGATGTGTCTGTGCACTTAGAGTACGAAGTAGACTCTCTGTCAGAGGATGCAAATCCTTTTGCGCTGGATACATCATCTTCGGATCCTGAGGTCAGTCAAGCCTCCCCAGGAAAAACACCTATCGATTAAACCATTTCTGATAAACTTGAATCATTGAACAGGACATTATGGCGATTGGTGTACTAACTGCAATCTGTGATACGGATTTGGGTCTAGCTGCTGACAGCGAAGATTCTCGTAGTTCCATCGACAGTGAAATTGGTCGAGCTGACTACTGGACCTGCATACAGTGCAACGCAGACAACAATAACCCATTATTTCGCTATTGCGAGAAATGTTATCAGGTACTGACATTTCCCGAAAGATAGTTGCGGTTTCGTTTCTTTCGTCTGAGTTAAGTCACTGGCCAGCAGAACGAGCGTTCCGCGTCTAGTACAGTGAATATTATGGAATGGGAAAATCAATAATCTTTATACGTAACGAGCCTTGTACACGTGCATCAAGGATGAATACTTTATTAATTACTTGACGTTATTGAGTAACGACTTGTAGCGAAATCATAGAATCTAACGTACGTTCTGCTATAATTTCGTAGTTTCAACTACCGAGCCAAAGGAATCTCGAATGTTCAAACAACACTGGATCGTGGAATTCGTGCGCATACGTGTAGGACCGTAGTGGATTAATTAGCGCAAACCTCAAGGATGGATACTCTGACTGACTTTTGCTAACAGACCTTTGACTTCCTAAAGAGAAACGATTTAATATCGCTAATGGAGTGTCAAAGGCTGAAAAGCAAAAGTCTCGTTCCAAGTTCAGAAAAAAAACATAGGTGACCAGTGGCAACGTCGAACGAAAGAATCCAGCCCGTAGACTTTCCTCGAGATTGCACAATGTGGAACTAGCATTCCCATTGTTTGTGTTAACACTTGTGCAATCCTACAGACATGTTGGCTGTGTCGAAGGACCAAGAGATACCCTTGTTTCACATTATGCCAAGGTTGTTATAAGGTGAGGAAGTGTCAATTCGATACAATGAACCGGACAACAGATTTCATTTAGTATCAGTAGTATTCAACGCCATTGGTATTGCGAACGTTGAAGTAACATTAAACAAAAAAGTTTTGCAAGCTTCTAAATTTTCCCTATTTATTTTCTTTTCACAGATACGTAAGAATTTCTTTCCACCAAGACCAAAGAGAAAAAAACATCGGCCACGTCGTGACCTCTCCAAGAGTAGCAGGACCAGCTTGACGTCGAGGGAAGACTCCAAGGAGGAGCTAACGAGTATGGACTCCGGTCTAGGTTCCAGTCAAGAAACAAAATGTTCCCTATCACTGGAGCTTGATTTAGACAAGGTAACACGACCAAACCAGAGTGAAACACCTACATCGTCAACCTCTTTGTCGTCGAAATCGGTAGACACCGTTGATAGTGGCTTTCCAAATATAAACTCGGTGTTCGGGTTGGATTTTACGTCGGGCGCGGATTTCTCGTCGGGTGACAGCGACAAGTTAACAAAGGAGACATCATCGTCATCCTTGTCAACCTCGTCAACCTCGACCTCGACCTCCGATGCCGGGACTAAAGAGACTGTTCGGGAGAGCGCGCTCGAGAAAAACGTAAATGAACACGATACGGAATCCGGAATTGAGAGGCCTTCTTCGGCGAGCGACAGCGCTAAGGAGTTTATTGCCATTGAAGATGCCGTTCAACCTATCCCAAGTCGCAAGAGAAAGCTGTCCAATGTGTCCCGAGATGATGCCGACACCGATGAGGTAGATTGTATATCGAAAATCAAGAAAAGAAAAAGCACTAGAGTAGAATCGGGCGCTGAGAGTAAACAGTGTCTCATTTGTACTGTCGCAATTAAAGATGGCGTTTTTGTTCACGGCAGTACATCGCATATATGCTGTTGTTATCGCTGTGCGGTAAAAGTTTGGCGCACCAATGGACGCTGTCCGATTTGCAATCGCAGAGTAACAAATGTAATTAAAGCATTTTTTATGTAAACTTTAAATATTCGGATCACCGTAACAGGAACTATAGGTACATTTTTTATAGAAATTTAACAACTATTGAATGACTTATGTGTTGCAATTGATACATGGTAGTTGAGCCTGATGCATTTATTAATGGAGTATGCATAGAGCATAGGTCGTTTAGTAGATTTCATCTTCATACAAACCACTGGTCCACCATCATCTATTGTACAATAAAACGTCTTCCCCTTCTTTATGCTTTGACTCAACATGATCAAAAGCATTGTATGATCGCTTTTATGTGCCACTATGATATTTTCTTGTTCACATACAATTGACATTTAATGTCGAATCCTGTTTGAGATTCGCTCAACTAGGCTAGGTCCTAAAAATTGCAACAAGATAATTGCAACAGATTTATATTAGGAACGTGCAAGCTCGTTCGATTCTTGTCGAATGGACGTTTCGCATCATCCAATTTAGTATTTCGCCTTTTTCTCCGGATAGTAGTCGCACTGGATTACTAATTACTTGTCCTGGAGAAGAAACGGGTGGTATGATAATAAAATTCACGTATTCCAAATGCAATAAGCAATAGTGTGTTGTTGTATTTGTGTTTACGTGAGAGCGAGGAAGAATATAAATAGGAAGCGAAGGAAATGTATATTTTTTTTAACAGTTGTCAAAATACGCTTGCTCATTATAGTCTACCGTAGTCTTACATAGTAAAGTTTGTTCATTCGGTGTTGCGAATTTACAATTGCGAATTTTTCTGGTAATAAAATGCATAAATGTTGCATATAAACTCTGTACTAATTAACTTGTTAAGTTTCGTCGCAATTAATAGAACCAAAAGGGAGAATTAAAAATGAAATAACAGTATTCGTACAAGCGCAAGAAAACTTCGATGTGTTCCCTAGCTTAATTGAAAGATAAAAGGAATACAGAAATTAAGAACATTAGTTCAGTCCGTCGATACCTTGTACGTAATAAAAATCCGTGCCTTTTAAATCATTAATGCAAGTAGTAAAAATTCTTCTAAATACCAAAATTCCAAGTATCAATTCTTGGAAACACAAAATCGAAGCTCCTTGTATCCTTGAATTCCGTCGTGTTCGGTCTCCCCCATGAATATTCATGCGATTCAGACACCCTGACCTTATACCAATTTTTTTCACTGGTATTGTCTTCTTATTTGTAATTGCCACAATTAGCAGACTGCTGCTAACAATAGTATCATTCCTCTCTGTTAGTTCGCGAGGTAAGTTGTCGGCAAGAAAGCAAAGTTCCAATATATTTTAGGATTCTAACTCATCTTCTGTACGTTTTCACGTATATCGCAGTATTGTAATGGGAATGGAGTAATTGTAAAGTGCTCTATCAGTTTATTGATGTTTTTCGTTAAATCGGTTTCTTCAGTGACACGTACGTCCTCTTTATCCTCTTTTTTGCGACTAGCTAAAAAAACACCACCGATACCAGAAACATAGTTTTCTTATCGTGGGGTCATCATTAGTTTTCTTTAAGTAGAAAATTACATATACACTGCATTCAAGAATCTCTTACCTACTTTTCTTTCTCATCCGCATAACTGTTCTTTGATGTGCAAAAACAGAAAGTTACAAGTTAAATCCAGAAGATCATTCCGGTGAGTACAGTATGTCTGGTAAATGTATTTTATGCAATGTCCATTTGAATGGTCTCAATTGGGTTTTTGGGAGTCAAGGCTGCCAGACGGTTTATCATCGTTGACATAACAGCTTTATCGTTCACCATATCCTGTATATGTACATAAGTAGATGAATGTATTGTAGCTTGTCTGAATGGGATGATTAACAACCCGGATTACGTGCACAGACCCGATAGATTATTGTGAGTTATATTATTTCCCTCTCCTTGTCATGTTGCATATTAATACTCCAACTGAGTAATCATACCGAGTTGTTAATATCAAAGATCAAAGCGAACTTCTAAATATTTTCTTTACTGTCATAACAGTGCCACTGCTAGAAGAAGAAGGATCATTCTGTTCGTGGTTAGTAAAGAGAAAGAATACTTGACATGGCTACTGGAAAGAAACTCATCAACTCTGTCGATACTGTTGTCGAGGAGACCCTGACCGGTCTGTGTCTGACATATCCTCAATTGGAATTTCATTCATCAAAAAGAGTAGTACTGGTACCCGATGTAAGTCTCTTGACTATTTATACTTTATCACTTTTCAATGAACTGTAATCGAAACTAGAGCCCGTATTCACAACTCGCTCTTAAAGTCACTAACAGAGTCGTTTGTAGTTAAAAGTCACTAAGAAAAAGTTTAATAGCGCGCTATTAGCACTAAAAGCGTGCTTAGGGGCTTAGAACTTTTCTGGTATAGTCAGTATGTCATACCTATCTTTTATGTTCCAGTGGAAAAATAGAAGCGGTAAAGTTGCTGTAGTAAGTGGCGGTGGCAGTGGACACGAACCATTTGCAGCAGGTCTTGTCTTGTTACAAAATATAATTTATGTTTTAAAAATTAATAAGGTATACATAAAGTTCAAACTTTCATGGTTACTATAGGATTCGTTGGTTCTGGTTTGCTCACTGCTTCTATAGCGGGTTCCGTTTTTGCTGCACCACCGTCGAATCATATTTTGCACGCATTGAAATGTGTGTCTACCAACAACAGAGGTAATAATCGATGTTTTTAATTGAAAGGTTTTTGCGGAAGGTTTGAGAGAAAAATTATATATTGCTGTCTTATGGATTTTATTGTTGCAGCCGGTATACTCGTCATCGTTCCAAACTATACAGGCGATTGTTTGAACTTTGGTATAGCCATAGAAAAAGCCAGACAAGCCGGTCTTACGGTGGGTAGTCTCTTTTATTTATTTATTTATCTATCTTTTTTAAGGAAAAGAGAAAATCGTTTAATAATCTTGTTTGTACTTCCTGAAAATCTTATCTTTCCACGTCCTTTAGCTTTTGATCAGGCGATATGTTCCGTTATGCCATTATTTAGGATGATTTATAGGTGGCCGAATTAACTGTCGGCGAGGACTGCAGTATCCCGATAAGTGAACAAGGAAGAGCTGGCAAACGTGCTCTCATTGGTTTAATTTTTGTGAGCAAAATTGCTGGCGCACTTGCGGAGAGAGGACAGTCCTTAGCAGATGTAACCACGAGTGCAGAAATAGTCGCCAGCAATATAGCAACATACGCTGTTGGATTATCTGCTTGTGCTTTACCTGGTTGGTAAATTGTCATATTAATCATTCCCTTGTTATGGTGAATTTCTGCATTCCGCTTTGTCACACTGGTACGAGTTTGACTTTAAACTTTTAGTAGCTTAGATTCAAATGGACCAATTTTCATTTAATACTATCATAGTGTTTTTGTAAGTATAGAACGTCACAATTCCAATGATGACTTTTTCGAATATAAACGTAACACTAACAAACTGGGTCCAAGCGATTTAGAAAAGAGATACATAGAGAAATAGAAATACGCTGGAACAAACTCGCACCAGTCTGATAACGAAGGTTTAATTATTGTTTCATAATTGTCAAGGATTCTTCTTTGTTCACTAGGACAAACAACACTATACAACATTCCGGACGATGAGATAGAAATAGGACTTGGTGTTCATGCTGAGGCAGGTTATAAGCGTATAAAGCTAATGAGTGCAGCGGAAGTGACGTCGTTGATGCTAGAACAAATTGAGAGAACTTTGTCGCTAGTAAACGGTAATTCCGTTGCTGTTATTGTTAATAATTTCGGAGCAACTAGCCAGCTGGAACAGGGGATTATGGTTCGCGAAGTTGTCACACAGTTGAGTAAGTATTGTACAACTCTTGGTGCTACATGGCTTAAAAGAGTGTTGCATGTTTTGCTCTGAAGTTTATTAGGTTCTGGTCACTTGTATCATGAAACGTACTTTCATTTGTATGTTCCCAAGAACCAATTTATAGTTATACAGTCGACTCTTTGTATGATCGCGCGGATCGAGCGCCTCTATAGTCAGAGTCGACTAAAAAGTGTTGATATAAAAATGTTGAAGAGAGAGAACAGTTTCTGATTACTCTAATTATGTGGACTTTATGTTAAGCTTTTATGCCATCTAAATAAAGTTAATCGCTAAAGTTGAAGAGAGTTTATCATATTGGGGCATATTGAATTATCAATTTTAATTATAAGAGTAGTTGTGAGCGATAAAGTAAAACTGCTGTGGTAATGCACTAAAGTAAAATAGTGCGTTAGGATAGTTTGTAAAAACATTACGTATGTTTATCATAGAGTACAAGGGTATAACACCGTTACGTGTATATGCTGGTGTACTGATGACATGCTTGGATAGTTCTGGAGTTCACATATCAATTTTAAAACTGCCGGAGCACTACAAACACACTCTCATCAGCTGTCTGGATGAGAAAACAAGTGCACCAAGCTGGCCTGGGTGTGCCTACAGCTTACCCGTAGACATACCCAGAGAACCCTTCTACGAGGAAAAAAGGAAAAGAACCGTAAGAGTTGGCCGTGTACTTAACGAGGAGCAAGAGGCGCTTTTACAGAAGTGTCTAAAAAATGCTAGCACTGCTCTTATCGAACAAGAAGCTATCATAAATGATCTGGACAGTGGCTGTGGCGATGGCGATTGTGGCACTACACTGCGACACCTAGCTGATGGTAAACTTTTAAGTGGCTTCTAGTGTACCAGGATGATGGTAGTCAGTAAAAAAAAAAAACGAAAAAGAAATATACTAGTTTGTATTTTTTAGGCATTCTTGCTTCTATAGACAGTTTATCTTTATCGTATCCATCCTCGCTGCTTAGTGAACTGTCAAATATTGCAGAGGAATGCATGGGTGGAACATCCGGAGCTATATATTGTCTCATGTTTACTACAGCAGCCACAGAACTTGCCCTTGCCAAGCAAGATGAATCCTGGATGCATTCCTGGGCTCATGCATGGCGTGGTGGTTTGGAGGGTATAATGCGATACAGCAAGGCTCGTTTGGGTGACAGAACAATGGTTTCTTTTTTAAGCTGTTTCTTATTATTAAGAATGTATTATAGATATAACGTACACATAACTTTTTGATCATTCAGTTGGATGCTTTGGATGCAGCATGTAAGGATTTCGAAGGAAATTTATCCAGACCATACAAAGAAGCTGCTGTAAAAGCTGCTGAAGCAGCACGTCTTGGTTGTAACTCAACAAAAGATATGAAACCCAAGTATGACCAATTGTTGTACCAATGTCTGTCTTTGATTTCTACTTCATTAATTGTTTCATGATGCTTTGCAGAGCTGGTCGTGCCAGTTATGTCAGCCAAGCAATTTATCTCCAAGGTGTGGATGCTGGAGCCTACGCAGTTTCTACCTGGATTGATGCTATTGCTAAGACACTTGTCAATTTTGAACCATGACGTAAGCCTATACTTAATTACTGTCATGTTTTTACTATGAAGAAATTTTAATATGAATCATGGAAATATCCTTTTTATATGAAAGTTTGTGTGCAGCATTTTCATTTAATCACAATTGAACCAACCAAATAAGTGGATGTTAGTTATAAACTGGGTTTTATTTAGTACATTTCACTTTATTGGTATGCTAACATTTGGTTGATTCCTTTCAGCACAATTACCATACAAATATTTTAGTCTGTCATTTTATTTTAATAATAAATGGCATATTTATCCATGCATAATTTATACACCTGTTGTTCCTTAGCAAAATAGAAATGAAATTTCCATTTTTATAAACCCAATTGGAAAAAACGAGAAATTGATTAAACCTCTTGCAGTATACTGGAGAGAGGATATGACCATTATGATTGTATGTAGACAAATTTACAAAAAGGAAAGTTTTCTTTGAAAATAATATTCCAAAGTATAACGAACATCTAAGACCGTATATTATCAAACTGTTGTTGGACTTGGAAGAGATAACTACGGTCCATACTAGTAACGTATAAGAATAAAAATGCACACAAAAATATCAGTTTAAAATCAGGTAGCTGGTGTCTTTGCTAACTGGGTATGTCAATACAGTATTATCAGTTTTTGCATACAATTTTAAACCAATCACTATATGATATACAGTTGTAGTACATATACTGTAGTACCTGATGTTTAAAATTAGTCTTCCTTATTAAGAGCTTCCAATCTCTGGAGAAGAGGTGGATGATCATGATGCCATCCAGAATAAAGTTTGTCGAATAGTGGATATCCTAGATTATCCTTATGCAGCTTAATAAGTGCTCTTTTTATGGGTTCAGCATGTCCAAGTTTCTTTGCGAACATGTCTGCTTCAAATTCAAACTTTCTTGAATTCACAGTATATACGAAACCCATTAACTGCCAACAAGAAGAAAATTAGTATTTGAATTCCACATATAGGATACAATATACAAATAAAAGTGACTCACGGTATTCAGGGGCATAAGGATATACATCATAACTATAATGAGACCGACGAATATTGGTTGAATAGTTGTAAATCCAAAGGCTGCGTACATTGGTTGATAATGCAATAATTTGGCAAATAGAATAAAATTTATCATCAGGTTGACCTAGAAATAATATAGTTGGCAGAAGACAGATTATTTTAAATGATAAATAAATAAATAGATTATTTACCTGTGTGAGTAAGAAACCTTTGACAGTGTGATTATATTTCCAGTGACCAAGTTCATGTGCTAGTACACCCACAACTTCATCAGTTTCGCAGCCTTGATCCTTTTTTCCGTCTTTTTCATCAGGCTTGTAATATTCCTTAACTAGAGTATCAAATAAGACGATCCTTTTGTATTTGTGAAATCCATACAAGTAAGCATTACTATGCGAAGATCTTTTTGAACTGTCAACTATGTAAAGCTTATACAGTGGAAAGTTTATCGAAGCAGCTAGAGCTTCAATTTGTGTTTTTAGCTCTCCCTCTGGCAGTGGTGAATATTTGTCAAAGAGTGGAGCTATAACTTCCGGATAAAGAATTAGCATGAACAGTGAAACTGCCACGGTGAACAGCCATAGATACACGAAGAAGTATTCTCCACCATTTTGAACTATCCAAATTATACTACAGATCAGAGGTAGTGCAATCAGTTGAGTCACAAGTAGTTTTAGAGCCTGATCCTTTATGAAGAAGCGTACAGTCTAAGAGAAAGGCAAATAACAATAAAAGATATGTAGAAAAATTTAGATGAATAAATGTAGCATGAAATATTCTTTCAATGTTACGTACCTGCTTATTAAAACCAAACTCTTCCTCCAAGACAAATGTATTATAGACTTTGAAAGGGAAATCAACAAGTATAGTTAACATGTTAATGATAAACATATAGATTGCACTTATAAGGATTTCATTGGATGTGCTGAAACCTATTTTAATTGCTATTGCAGTAGCCCATTCCCAAAAGAGATAGAATGAGAATGTTAATATCAATATCTAAAATGATAATAAAAGATATATTTATGATACTATTTTTACATATTTTTTTATTTCACTGCAGATAAAGAATATTAGTCGACTTGCCACAGTGAACAATGTTGAGTACAAATTTTGATAGGTAGAATATGTACTCTTAGCAAGTGCATAACTGCGTGCCTTATCATAAAGATCTTTTGTCATTATTCCATTGAGACATTCTGGTAGCTCCACCAACTTCTGCATTAACTTTTTCTGTAACATAAATTATTCCAGTATTAAAAATGTTCTTTAGTTGTGTGTTGGAAAAGTGCACAGTAACATATCGACAGTAAGTGATAAAAGCATATAGTATTCCAAGTGCAGAAATTTACTGTGCAATGGTATAGTGTATTAAATATATAAATCTGTTAGTTTGTAAACAATTAAATCGTGTAAGATAAAAAATACCAACCTGACGTAAACTCAGGTAAAACTCCCAGATGAAGCTTAACGCTATCAAAGCCAAAATTTCATAGCGTATATTCTCCTCGACGAAACTTCGAAAAGTACACATGATTAAATTAAATTGTACTTTGAGAAATATCACACTATCATTATTTCGGCAATAACTTGAAAGAGATAATGGCTTCCTTTATCCTTGATTTTATCTCCTCTTTTTCTTTCAGTTCTGTTTCGGCACCGGCGTGACTACTGTAACATCCCTTCCGTCCTTTCCTTATGGCTGTATCCCCAATGGGGGACACGTGCCAGTAACTAGAGATTGATTGTGTAACTCAAATGTAATGAAAATGCGAAAAGTGAATAGCTGTTGACCAATCGCATATTAGGTTTAAAAGAAGACAAGCATAGTGATTGGCTAACGGTATTCACTTTTCGTATTTTCACTACATTTGAGTTACACAATCGACCCCCTGGTCCTAATAATCAAGGATTGGAAGTTCGACACAAGATGGCGATGTACCTTGCGAAACGGGCCTTATTTGACTCAGCGTGAGGACCTACAAAGTTTATACACCGAATCCGAACAGTGTTGGGCGAAATCTGTATAAATACTCACTTAAGTTTTCATATACTGGCACATGTCCCCCATTGGGGATACAGTCATAAGGAAAGGAAGGAAGGAAGGAAAAAGTTTTCATATGAAAACCCAATGGTGAATGCCGCTGGCAACTGGGCGCGAACTCCGAACCTTTCGGTCGTCAATCCCCTACCTTAACCGTTCCTTAACCACAGGACATCGAGCTCACACCGTGCACTCAAATTTAAAATTATAAAAAAAATATTTTGACATTATCTGATGAGCGGCCTCGTTTTAAATGTTTTTTGAGAAACAGCGATAAGTAGCGGAGGACTTTTGCCCGGCAAGCTACGCGTTTGTTATCGCGATAGGCTCGGCTACGATGGGATCTGCATTATCGACGGAGGCTATGATCACAAAATTCTACTTCCAGACTCGCCGCTAAGATTCTGGTATCGCCTAAATCCGTAGCGTTGTGCATCTCCATACTCATCTCTGCTACCATGATCAATCTATTTTGTATTGTTGGTAAAGTAGCTTTTTGGAGTATCTGCGCCACAGAACTGTAGTAAGATTGGAACGTGCACTAGTGATGTGCAGACAGCAGGAGACAGAAACGAGAGAGATGGCGCAAGTGCGATGCAGATGGGAGCAGATGGGAGGGACTCTAACAGATAGTGGCTTGATTCTCTCAACCAATGAACTCTAACCATACTGGAATCCGCATGGCAGTGGTGGGGGCCGTACAGAGAGAGATAGCAAGGACACAGATGAGTGTAGCAGCTTGTCTCTATCACACACTGTACAGTCTCTGAAAAAGTTTAAGCTGGGATAAAGCAGTGCGCACGGGGAGGTCCGAGCCAACATAACATAACCTGAAATAGTGGCACATATATTTTATTCCGAAGACTGCTAAATATTTTTTTCTCGTTTTTATAATTATATGTTGGAGCCTAGATAGGATTTATATGTACTTGTATTTCAGTGCTCTTTCCATTGCACTACGGCTGACACTGATATGTCGGCGGTAAAACATTTTTGCAGGGCTTGTACACCACATGCGCAGTTCAATTCGAAAAGGACAAACTCATACACGATGTGAGTGAGACAGCTGCGCGCTGGCTGAATTACTTCCGAATACAGGCATACGGATTCCAGTATGGTTAGAATTTAATGGTACAGCTCAGTGCTTAAAACCTGCTAGCACTACGCATGCGCAGTTATTTTTTTCTCGTGCGCCTTTTATAATACATAACCTGCAGCTTCGTTCGTTGTAATCACGGTCTTGTTTACATTGTAATTTTGTAATAGACCGTGATTGTAATTTAACAGAACAACAATGACTATAAAGTGCATCGTGTCTGGGTATAAAAGTGAATATTTGAGCAATAAAGACAAAGTGTCAGAATCATTTAGATATCATGATTTTTAAATAAGTTGGTCCACTTAATTTTAGTTTTTTTAATCATCAATTCTTTATTCGTCTAACTTTTCAAAATTTTATCCAACTGGCATCGCATCGGTTTTTTGTGGTTAATAACTTTCTTTTTGAATCGGAGATAAGAGGCTGCAGTGAATTTATAGGTGCGCATGCGCTATGTCAGCAGGCTTCTTCGACACAAGCGTATCAAGAAATGCACGGACCCGCCAAGTAGTACTCGATAAGGAATCACCTAAAGTTTTATTAATTATTAAATGACCA